>VWZL01006004.1:46995-332018 GCA_013396915.1 Stercorarius parasiticus | reverse complement strand
AGCACCGAGTACAGAGGCATGATCACTTCCCTACTCCTGCTGGCCACGCTATTCCTTATACAAGCCAGAATGCTGTTGGCCTTCTTGGCCACGTGGGCACACTGCTGGCTCATGTTAAGCTGGTTGTCCACCAGCACCCCCAGGTCCTTTTCTGCCGGGCAGCTTTCTAGCCACTCTTCCCCAAGCCTGTAGCGTTGCTTGGCTTTGTTGCGACCGAAATGCAGGACCCGGCACTTGGCCTTATTAAACCTCATACAATTGGCCTTGGCCCATCGATCCAGCCTGTCCGGGTCCCTCTGTAGAGCCTTCCTACCCTCAAGCAGATCAACACTCCCACCCAGTTTGGTGTCGTCTGTAAACTTACTGAGGGTGCACTCAATCCCCCCATCCAGATCATTGATAAAGATATTAAACAAAACTGGCCCCAAAACTGAGCCCTGATGAGAATGAAGAGAAATAAAACCGTTCTACTCTTACATTATAGAGAGCAGGTTTTGGTGGAAATTAAGTAGATTACTCCTTATGACTTTATTGAAATTCTCCTAAGATGTCTAAAAATGCACAAGCCTGTTGCTTTGCAAGGGAATTCAGTGTGTTTCGTCCTTGTGAATTGATAGTGATACATAAATGTCAGCTTTATTTAACATGTCTCCGCTGTCTGGCTAACCAAACAGTATTAATTAACTCCCAAAGTCCTGTTCCAGCATGCAGTTGGACTCATTTAAAAACTTGCACTAGAGCAGTTGCTAGACAAATGCAGACTAGAAATATGGTGAACATTTTTTATAGTGAGAGTAATTAACCACTGAAATAAATTACCCAGCGGCAAGGTGGATTCTCCATCATTTGAAGTCCTTAGCTGGAGGCTAAACGTCTTTGTGAAAGATATGTCATAGCTCCAACAGAAGTTATAAGCTTGAGGATGCGCTGTCTGTAGGACATGCGTATGTATTTACAGCTTCATTGAGCAGGGTCTGTAGGAGCATTATTCATGTCCTGCGCACTAGTTACAGAAATTACTGGTGGGATGCATCTCTCCTGCTAGCTGGGAGCAGGACCCAACACTTGGCTGCTTCTCAGGAAGATTCTTAGTACCTGCTACCCACAGTGAAATCAGTTGGCCGACGCATGAGCTTGCTTCGTTTGCTATATTTCTCAGCAGAGCTGAGCAGGACACTAAAATTTGTTAAATGTCACCAAAATGGAAAGCATTTCAGAAATAGCTTAAGCAGATTTTTTTTTATCCTATTCCATGAGCTCTTATTTTGACTGAAGGAAGCCTGGCAAACTTCAGTGGGGGCTAGCCCGAAAAAGTTGTGAATCAGTAAAAATAACAGACTTATGATGATTTCATCTTCAGAAAGTAATGGGATTTCACATTAAAATGTGCATCTGGGAAGGGATCAGAAATGCTTTCTCATGTGGTACCTGTTTGCTGATGCCCTGCTTCTATCCACCGGGGTGCAACCTGTTTCTATCCACCTTTGGACCTGTTGGAGCAGGTCCACAGGAGGACCACAGAGATGCTCAGAGGGCTGGAGCACCTCTGGTTTGAGGACAGACTGAGATAGTTGTGATTGTTCTGCCTGGAGAAGAGAAGGCTCTGGGGAGACCTTATAGCAGCCTTCCAGTATCTGAAGGGGCCTACAGGAAAGACGGGAAGGGACAATTTACAAGGGCATGTACTGATAGGATGAGGGGTAATGGCTTCAAACTGGATGAAGGTAGATTTAGATGAGATATTAGGAAGAAAGTCATTCCTGTAAGGGTGGTGAGACACTGGCCCAGGTTGCCCAGAGAAGCTGTGGCTGCCCCATCCCTGGAGGTGTTCAAGGCCAGGTTGGATGGGGCTTTGAGCAACCTGGTCTAGTGGGAGGTGTCCTTGCCATGGGCAGTTGGACTAGATGATCTTTAAGGTCCCTTCCAACCCAAACCATTCTATGATTCTATGAAAAGGCCATGTCCAGCTACAGGCCAGTGAACCGAAAGGAAGGGAATAGGTAAAATACAGCAGCCAGATTAGCAATAAAGGGATGTGCACGGTGCAACCTTCAGGTGCTCAGCCTTGTACGGAGACTCCAGAAACATCCTGAAACCTTGGCATCATCCAGGAGACAGCTCCATACGCTCCCCAGTGCAGGTTGGTGTCAGATAAGCTTGTCTCAGTCTAGCTGAAAGCTGGTGGATAATGTGATTAAACAATAAGCATTTTGTGACAGTAATGAATCCTGGCACCTGTCTTTCAGATATGATTAAATCAGTCTGGAGACAAATTCTTCATTTCTGACACCAGGTCACTGCACAAGCATGCAGGGGTTTTTTTTTGTTTTGTTTTTTTTTTATTAGGTACTTAGTTAAGCAAGGTGCCACAAGGGGTAACGAGGTCACTCAGGATTAATATCTCGCTTGGTAAACAGTAGGGAGCGTGGAGCATTTTCATTTGCTCCTCTGTGGATGTTGAGGAGCCTCTGCCTGGCAAAATGGTGGCTGGTTTCTCTCTCCAGAGAGGGCACTCGCCTCACACACACACAGAGAAATATGTTGTTCCCATTTACTCGATGTTCTTTGACTCCACTCATTAATAATATGGTGCAAAGCCTGGTGTGAGTAGCTGAACAGGATTATGCCATAAGGTGTGCAGGAAGCTGTTGAAGGGCCATATAATTATTGTCATTGATGAAAAGTCCCTTTCATGGCAGTTCTGACGCTTGCAGGTTAAAGAAGGTTTTGCAAATACACTATCAGCTGTTCACAATTAACTTGGTTATTGATGTCACTCCAAAAATGTTTAAAAACACTGAAGGAGAAGTAATAAATGGTTGCTTTATTTCCTTGACTGCAGCTGCTGCAGGCTTGTGCTGTTTGTGTATAATTCTTTATTCCACTTAACACCAATGGATATATCTTCTCTTACCTTCCCCCCGCCCCCCTTTTAAACTAGGCTAATGAGATCCCTTCTGTATTTACTGCAGGCCAAAGAAAACTGCCTGCAGCTCGGCCCTGATAAAAAAAATCCAGCAGGCCAGCACCCAGGTTCACCTGTTTGCTTCTCGGGGCTTTAAGGGATTACTCAAATTCCACCTGTGGAAATGTGGACGTGTCTCCCACCTTCCAGCATGTCACTTTGACAAACAGAAGTTTTTACCATCTCCTGAAACCTGTTTTCGAGTTCTTCCCTGCCGCTGTGCTTAGCTGGAGGATCTGGGGCGATAAACAGAAACTCTTTGTGCATGCATGGGGTACCTGGCATGCGTTACCATTAACTAGCGCACACATATGTACTCCTCCCTCCTCTAGACACCTTGTAAATCCAGAATCATCTGCTCTTTTCTGCCAGTCTAATCTAGGACTTCCTTTCATCCATGATTAAGATCTGCAAATACAATTTGCACTCAGGTGCAAGTCTCAGGAATTTAAATGTTGATGCATGGATCTTTGTCTTAAACTAGTACTTTCTTTCTCTTTGGTAGCCACCGTAGTGATTCAGAGGGCACAGATTACAAGTTTGTTTATGGGTTTGAAAGAAGAGAAAAGTGACTGTGTGATCAACAAGAAATTATAACTTTGGTGCTGTGGAATCAGCAGGCAACACTGCTGCATAGCTTAAAAATAGGTGTCCTTGCTCCATGTCCTTTTTCACTTGCAGCAATAGTTTTTAGACTCTTCTAATCGCTCAGTTTACTTTCCTGTAGGCTGGCAGGGGCATCAGCTACTGCAAAAAATAGTCTATTCAGTGGAATATATCTCCTCTGAAGGACAAGATTGTTCTTCTTTTTGCTTCAAAAAAATCTCTCGAAAAGGGAGATGTTTGATAAAATTCTCTGCAGCGTGGCTGTATGCTTGATTGGATTTGTATTGGTGTATGGTGGGCTTTCGCCTTCCTCCAGCCCTCGGGGCATTACAGGCCCCATGCACTTAAAGGTCCCCACCTTCTGGTTAGAAAGGAGAGATCACGAATAACCATAATTTCTCTGCCTGCAGCTTTCATGCACATCCACTTGTAACACTGAGCTCTTCTTCACTCTCCATTCAGACTCAGGCAAACCATGGCCCCTTCTGCCCTTGGCGCTGGATGAGAAATGGGGAAGGCTTGGTCTGAGATACCTGCGATGGCTCCAGCTCCTGGCTACCCACACCTTTCCTGAACTGCTTGTTCCTGTGAAGGTCTGAGCTATTTGTGGAGTAAATCACTGAAATGACACCATCCATGATGAAGGAACCTGCAATCATTTCTGGTTTATCTAAATAGACCAGGCTGCAAACTGTTGTGATGCATCATCTGCTGCCCACAGGCATGAAGTGGTGCAGGGAGAATCCTGATCGCAGCAGAAAGGTCTCCTGTGAAAGTGGTGGCATTCACACTGCTTACTTCAGCCCCAGTGTTTGAGGTTAAATACAGCCAGATTTCAGCTGATGCATCTGCGAAGGAAAATTGCTGGTGGGACCCACAGAATGGGAGATTCTGTCTTGGAAGATGGTGGCTCTGGGACAGACTTGGGGAGGATCATGAGCAACAGCCACAAAATGAGCTCTGGGCTCCACAGCAGAAGGGCAACCCTGTGCCAGCAGGAAACAAATCAAGAGCAATTAGGGGAGTAACCTCACCTTTGTCCTCAGGACTGTAGTGGTGGCTGCTGGAGGACTGCATCCGCTTTTGACATTGCCTCTTCAGGAGCGACAAGAAGATCTTACAGAGCCCTCAAAGGAAGGCTATGAAAATGATTCAGGGGATGGGAAATGAGTTACATGACCTGAAGCATAGAGAACGCTATTCATTAGCTTATTAAAAGATGGAGAGGAGATTTTATCGTTCATTTTAAGAACATGTACATGGAGAAGAGTCTTGAGAGTCAAGGGCCTTTTGACCTTGCAAAATAGAGCCTAACAAGAAGGCTGGAAAATGAGTGTGGAGAAATTCAGCCTTGAAATAAGACAGCATTTCCCAGCAGCCAGACTACGGGGGGCTGGCTGTGGACTTGCAAGCGGATTGTGTATAATGAGATTCAGTATCTTAAAAGAAAAGAATTTCCATCCGATTTCAGTGAGAACTTCTCTTCCTTGTCTGTTAGCGCTGGCAGGAGCCTCATTTGCTGGTGTGCCCATACTGCCTTCAAGGTCTCTGAACCGCAGTCCCGCAGCACCATCTCCTTTCTACTGCATTAAGGGTGATGCTCCCACTTCCCTCCTTCCCAGGGCAAATAGCAATGCTGGTGCCAGAGCACTGTCACCTGCACGAAGGGACCAGGACATTTGAACTCTGCCTTCTTGGCTCTATTTGATGTTTTTTGAACTTTAATTGAGGTGCAATCCTGGCCGCTTTAAACAAATTCAAACCTCTCCCTGTGTGGTAGCAGCAGCTGGGCAAAAGAAATAGGAAAATATGCTTCTCTTTGGAGGCTGTTTTTTTTCCCCAGCTACTGAAGTGTAGGCATGAATGGAGGCACCAGGCATGAGTTTAACCCTTTTCCTGGGAGGGGTTCGGTAAATAGCATTAACAGGTAGAAAATGATAGATGTGACTACTTACCCACAAAAGCCTCGCTGCAAAGCGGAAACATCTTGTACTGACCTTTTGTAGAAGGGAAACCTGGAAGAGAGGCAAGGCAGGTCTTTATTTGGTTTGTTCTTTGTTCTTTTCCCTTTTTTCTGCCATTTCACTTGCCCAACAGCTTAGATCTACACAAAGTATTGATACATCCCATTGCGTTACACCAGGGATACATTTGACCCGTTTATTTTTAAGTGCTCGCGCTCTCTGTTTGGTATCTGCTCCAATGTGTGCTATAAAAAAAAGGCTTCATTAAAGGAAAAGGTATTTGAAAAGGTGCCTATGTGTAAAAGAACACATTGGGAGCTAATGGGGGCTTTCAGGGGACTTGACTGTACCAGTGATAATTGAAACAAACAGACCTCAGTGGCCTAAACTAATTCAGTGGAGCTGTATTCCTCTTCCTTTTATATTATACATGCAGTAGTTTAGCACTCCCCAGCTCCCCACTGGCATTAAGAGACACTTACAGCTGTTCTCCTCTCCCTAATAACAGCACTCTGTAGAGTTAATGGTGGGCTCCAAGGGCCTGATGAAGTGCCGCGGGGCTCCGACTACGCCAGCCAGAGGACTTGCCATATGCCTGGGGAATTTCACCTCTGTTTAGACTCAATTCAGCCGAAACTCCCAAGGTGAAATTCCATTTAGGTCGGTACATTTCTGCACTAGCAATTATAGTTATGTGGTGAGCGCTCGCTTTTATTTCTGCTGGGCTGGTGTCTGTTGTATGCAACCAGCTATGCGCTGCCTTCACCCCTGCCGTGGTGACCCCAATTGCAGAAGGAGAAAGGAAATTGAGATTTAAATGGGGAAAAACTTTGGTTCAAACAAAAATAAATAAATAAAAACTCAAGAAAAGCCAAAGACTTTTTTTTTTGTGCTGATTTTCTCTGCTGCTGCGCTCACAGAACAAGGAGGAGTAAAGTAGTAGACCTTTCTGTCTGATACGCTCATATCAGTCTAAGATAACCTATGGAGGATGGTGGATTTATTCTAATTTTATAGAAAAGCAGAAAAATTATATAGAATATATTAGGTAGATATATAGATATTATATAGAAAGCAGAATTTGTATTGGTCATAGTCAGTACTAAGCATAAGCAACAATGCCCAAATGAATGAGAAACTATCTACGGAACATGGAGAGATGGTGACTTCCATAATAACTTGTATGCCTGTCTCTACAGAGCCTTGACCGCGTGGTCACAGCCCCATGCACTCCGCAAGCCGGCTGCAGACCCTACACACGGTGCTGTTGGGCTGGCCCAAGGAGGATGGTCTCTGGTCCTGCTGCACACAGGCATTCGGGTCCCTCTTTCCTCCCAGGCCCCATCATCACTCATTTACCCCAGCAGCCAATGAACATCAGGATCTGTGGAATTTGTTGCTGCATTCCATGGGGTTGCCTAGGGAGAGCCCCCAGCACAGTTACTGCCAGGGCTGCGTTACTGAAATATTCTGCAGTGCTCCAGCCATTCGCTACAGGTAGGTTACATTTTCAAGCTTTCCTTCACAACCAAAGAACTACAAACTTCATGTATTCATTTGCTTGGACTCTTCTTTTGTTGTTCTGCTAATTGTTACGTGCTTTTCAGAAGAAGGAAGCTCAGGTCTGGATACAATTATACAAATTCCACTTATCCATACTTACCTGTGTCCTTAATGAAGCCCTGGATATTGTAAGATTTTCTAGCCCCTAAGTACCTATCAGTGCGACAAATCCAGTTTAGAATGTTTTTATTCTTAAAAAAACTTCAAAACTATGTGTTTATTTATAGATGTTTCTCTTGTGCACTCTTGGCAGATTGCGTTGGAGAAACTACTTTCTTAATTTGAGGTGAGAGGAAATCTCATCTGTGCTCTGTTGGCTCGTGTTTGGAGACCAGTCCTGCCTGCACCAGACCTTGTCCTTCCCTTGCTCCATTTGATGTTCCAGGGGAGCCCAGGATGTCAGGGTTGCAGCTCAGGCAGGGTGAGGAGGTGGCGGGAAGACACGTGCATACGGAGCCCACCTCCAGCTTGTCCCTATGGCTCTAGTGGGCCCTGCGCAGAGCTGGTAGCTTGGCCATTGTGTTGTGGTGCGCGATGGTAGCCCCGGATCTCCCTGGAGTGTTGGCTGAGGTAGTGCTCAGAGCAGCTCAGCAGAGTCAGGAGAGAGGTGGCTTTGCAGATGTCCACTAGGAAAGCCACACATCAGGCTTTAGCCCCTTGAGGGGCTTCACAAGCGGTTGTGGTGTATTGTAGAGCAATATTGGGTCTGTTGGTGCCATCTACATCTACCTGGGTCGAACATGACATTTACAAACCTGAAACCATTTTAGCTCCTTTCAAATCTGATGCCGTATGCAGCTACTGTGAGCATGGAAACTTGTCTCTGACCTTTTGAAACTGTAACTTCTATCAGTCATGTCTCTTACTAATTGCTGTTGCAGTTCACGGCCCTGGGTGGAAGGAAGAGCGTTACAAAACTGCCCTTGAAAAATATAAATTATTTTAATTACAGTCAACATGCCCTTAATGTGAAACACAAGGAAATAAGTTTCCAGCTGGCTTTTTTAACTGCACCTATAAAATGCACAAGCACAACTTGGCTGGGTAAAAGCTGGGTGTGCTTGTGGGGGGGGTTGCTGAAGGCTCCTGTTGCAGGAGCCTGTGCACTCCTGTTGTCCGTGCCTCAGCGAGGATTGTCCTTTCACAGAACAGACAAGCTTGCAGTTTTTGCAGATGCAATTAGGGAAGTCTGCTAAAAATGCAATCTAATATTTAGGTATTTACTTTATATATATATATATATGTATGTATGTATATTCTTTCCTTCTTTTTGCATTTGGTAGATGGGTATCAGTATCGAATATTTTTCTGCTGAGATGCTGCAGCCAAGTAATGAACTTTCCTGCAGGTTCAAGGTAAGTCTAGCTTCACACCACAGATACCTTCTTTTTGAAATAATGTCTTTCCTCTGTAGCAAGGTTCATCAGAAAAGGTGCCTGTACTAACCTAAAGCAGCTGCTAAAGCCCTGGCTTGTAGTTCATTCCTATTAAGCAAAGCTCTTAAGCATGTTTCTTTACTAACAGACTAGGAAACTATGCCTAAGATCTGCATCAGTCTTTGCTGAATAGGGATTGATTTAAAATTGTGCTTAAATACCTTGTGGAAGGGAGGCACATATAAAGAAACATGCAGCTGGAATTTCTCTCCATTTGCACTGACATGAATCAGGCATAAATTCACTGAAACCATTGCTACACGTGGGAGCAGAATCAGGTCCCAGGCATATTAGAAAATGGCTGTGAATATTTCAGTTGTGTCACAAAATTAAATCATATTTTTAGGAAAATAAACCATCAGCCATAGCTCTGCTTTAAAAATCAATCCCTCAGCTGCCAGCAACATGGCCTGTTAGCTCTTCCATTAGCCCATATCTCCTTTCCAGAAAGATGTATTTGAATGTTCATGCAATCAAGCTATCATGTTGGCTGAGCATCCTTCAGAGCTTTCTAATATACAATAATATGGCTATCACTTTATGCCTAATGTTTCATAAAAATGCCATATATAATGCTACCTTCTTGGCTTCCTATCTTCTTTAATGAAAGGTTGCAGGAGTTGCATTTCCAAATGGTTACTCTACCAATCGGAAAAAAAGAAAAAAGGAAAAAAAAAAAGAAGAGCTAGGATGCTATTGTAAAATGCTCTGTAATTGTGACGGTGGGGAGGGAAGTGGGCTTCCTATTCCCTATACTACTCAAAAGCAGGAGCATAATGAATGTATTATCAGCTATAGTAATCATCACATCTCATTTCTGCAGTTATATATTATATTTGTGTTTACGTTCAGCATTTCTTATGTCTCCCATGTATAAGCATACGAGAGATGCTGAGATTTGGAATGTCACAATAGACACACCAAGCCCTTGACTTTGGTGACATTCCTTCCAGGTATTAATTTATGTAACAGAAATATATGGATATGTAGAAATTGATATAAACAGCGTCCAGAGTAACACCCAGATGTGGTGTTTGTGCCTACTGTTACCTAGCCGCCCAGTAACGTTGTCCTGTGTATTCAAAAAGCATTTCTCATGAGCAACTACCTCTCTGTGCTATGCTTCCTGCAATTCTCAGGAACAAACTGAGCTCTGGTTTCTGAAGAATAGGCTTGTGGGAGATTCATGTTTCCCCCCCAATCATTTCTGATCCCTGCTTCCCTTTTTATAGGCTTGGAAAGGCTACAGAGTCATTTGTACTCAAACTTTTCCTAGTTCAATATTTTAGGTACCTGACTTTGCCCATCTCTAATAAGTGGGCAGACATCTGAAAAGCTGCTCACCATTTCTGTGGGTTCATTGACATTTTGAAAATGTGCTTCTTTTTATCATCTCCAAAATGTCTTCCCCTACAAACATCATACTTAGAATGATTTATTAGCCTTTCTGGAGATTTCTGCCTTTTAATGCCTGCCGGGGAATTTTCCAGCAGATTGCAAGGATGTAAAAAATTTGCACTAGGATACATACATATAGATGTGGATATATATGTAGGTATATGTACATATGTATATGCATATATATGTGCATATATAACCTCACTTGGCTAGCAGCAAGATGGATTAATCTAGATTTACGAAGAAAAGGAATATGAAAAGGAGACGTGGCAAGAAAAGGACAAGCAAAAACCTTTTCTTAAGGTCCGCAAAAATAAATTATTTGAAAATAGATCTTGTTTATGTAGTACAGGGAGTGTCCTTATTTTCATACCTCTGTCAACACTTGGGTTTGACTTCTTAGACCTAAGTGTGACTAAAGCACTCATAGCTTTTGTGCTGCATTTCTTGTCCCAGGCTCTTCCAGAGCTGATTCAAGACAGCACAGTGAGTCCCCCCAGCAGCGTGTGGCCTCCCAACACAACCCTTTTAGGGATACAGGAGCTCTGACTCTTCATCGATGATGTTTTGGTCTGAAATACTTGCTCTTTCACCCAACAAAGAGCAAATGCTCTTTGAGCTAAGGATACCACTGTTGAAAATTCAGATGCTTATCTATCAATGTTGGAAATTTAAAAACTAGTGACTCCCATATGTCTGTCCAGATTTCCTTCCTGCTTCCCAGATGGAAATGCAGATGCTGTGCTACGTTTGCAGAGTCAGCCCACTAAATCCAAAAAAGATGTATTTCAGGTCTGTAGAAATCTGAATTTCTCTGAAAGCATTGGTGTGCGTTGTCAGAAGATGCACATGTGCCTGCCCATTTGTCCAGACTGGTGGAGTGCGATGGCTCTGCCTGGGCTCTTGGCTGTCTGAAAAGCCAGACAAGTGTCTACAAGAGCAGAAAGGAAGTCAACAAGTGAAAAGCGTAATTTGTGAGCAAAGGACAAAATGTGGCACATGAGGCCAAGAGAAGGCATTTCAGTGAGTTTCTAGTACAATATTCACCTTTGTCATCAAAGAAAGGGGCAGATTTAATAATTCTCTGCAATAACTTATGCTGCTGGGGTGACACGAAGAGGCAGAGTATGATGGTGCAGCTTTTCCCTTTCCACACCTCTCCTGAACTACAACATTAATCCTCTGCATCGCCACTCGTTTCTATGAACGTTACTTGCTTTCTTTAACCTTAATAGGATTTTCAAAGACTTGAAGCTGTCTGGTGGTCGTCTTCTTGAATCCTTTTGGAGATAATCAGGCTGATGTGCTAATCACATTTGTGCTGTATTTAAAAACAGTGGGATAAAGTCTGAAAAGTGCTGAGGAGCACCGTTCACCTGCCACTTGTTTACAAGCAAAGCAGAAAGAAAAGAGGTGGCGGACAGCATAGCAAATGGGGAATGTCCAGATGCTTTGCATTCGAATTAGAAAATAAGCCAAACCCCAATTATTCACTGGATTCAGGTACCTCTGCTATGGTCGAGGGTGAGCAGGGGAGAATAGTTGTCTCAGCTTGATCACATCTGAGGATAAACACCCCGGGCTGATCCTCCCTCAGCCCTGTGAGTAGTCTCTGATCTGTGGGATTTATGCTACACATGATTAGGTGTGAAACGGAGAGGAAGTTTATTGCGGAACGTTTGGCATGGGCTTGGGGAGTAAAGTGATAAAGACGACATGTACATTGTCACGTTGGGTGTTCTTAATTTATAGAAACCCTGAGAGCCATTACTCAGTTCCACCCTGCGCAGTTCTCCCTGCCAAATCCTACTGTATTTATAGGAATAAAAAGGAAGACCTGGTTGAAGATGAAGAAGCCACTAACACAGACAACACACACACTTATACAAAATGCTCAGGTTTCGAGGTCTGAGTCTTTCTTTAAAGAGAGCTCTTACACCAAAAACTAGTCAATGTAGAGACGTGCAAAATGAATTCATTCTCCAGCTTCTTTTTATTCAGAGGGTCTCTTAGGTATAATATAAACCACTCTCTCCAGTCCCATAGTTAGGTGCAAAAGTGGAAGGAAAAAGGCAATACACTTAAAATTTCCTAGAGCCATTTGACTGTATCACCCTTGATCTCAGAGGGTGCCTGATCACATGGGGGTTAAACCTGTTCCTCTGACTTCCAGGTGCATTTTAAACTGTTGGGAGAATGAAGCGGCTGCAGATGCCTTTCTGCTGTCCTGGCTCGCAGTGGGCACGAAGAAGGAAGAGGCTCTCACTCCCTGTGGCGCACTGCGGTGTCCCGCAGCCTCCTTCACCCGCGGTCTGGGTCTCCTCAGCCTCTGTGGTGGCCGTCTCTTGCGGGTGTTGTCTGGTGAGCTGGAGAAGAGGGCACTGCACAGGACAGGGAGGAAGTCGGGACAAATCTACAACGCTTCAGCTGAGACCACAGCAACGGCTCAAGTCAGAGGAGCTTCAGACACATTAGTTGCCCTTGGTGAGAAGGCACTGTCCATGTTAGTTTTGGATGTCACTGTTAATGAGTGTGATTATTCTCCGATTCACATGTCTCTTTCCATTAATCGTGGCATACCACTGCCTGACACCCTGAACATGTTCTCTTTCTGCTTTGCATCGTGCAGCCCGCTGCATAAATGGCAATGCAAATGTTTCCTTGATAATTTTGTCATACCAAATCTGATCAAATTTATTCGGTGTCATGCACACGCACACACACACACGTGCTCAAAGACATTTGCCCTGAGGCATTAAAGCCAAACTCTGCTCTCTTAGTTGAGAAAACCCAGCAGGAAGTTGTCCAGAGTGATTGTGCATTAAGTGACCTGTTTTAATTAGTTTTACGGTCTGGATAAGCTTTGTGGTACAAAATGAAGACGTGGTGGTTGTGCTCTTGAAAAAAAGCACTGTCCGGTCATGCACAGGGAATGGTTTTGGGGACCAGCCTTAGCCATAGCCTTGCATAAATTACATCACGGCTCTGTGCCTTGATTTGATAAACCTTCCCAATAGGTTTATTTACTGGAGGCTTAATTAATCTGTTTGCCACCTACTTTCAGATGGGGTATGCTCAAATAGCATCAAGATGGCAGTAAGAAGAGTCGCTTCTTAGTGAAAGGGTATCAAAAGCCGTTTCTCAAGCTTGAGCTTCTTAATTCCAGCTCTAACACATGAATTCCCTGAGCAAACATGGCAGGTCTTGGGTGGCATCAATTCACAGGTTGAGCACCACTGACTTGCTGGTGTGACTGCCTTTCTCTAGTTCCTTCCCTTTTCAGTGGAGAGATCCCTCAAAGGCTTTTTTTGAAGCACAGAGCTGTTCCAGACCTTGGGAGATGAAAGCCAGCCTGAGCAAGGTTTTGAGAAGGAGCTGTCAGAGTTTGAGCTCAACTGCCAGCTTCTCCTCCTGACATCAAAGCCCATCTATTCTCATTTGCTATGGCCTCCATATTTCAAAGGGTTTCGACTTTCTCTAGCCTCTTGAGACCTGTAGTTTGCTGCTAGTCTTTTTGATGGTTTGATTTCATATGTACTGCTAGAGAAACAGGTGAAAGCCCATTGTGCCTGGAGACAACGTCCAGCTTCATTCAGCCACTGGTCCCTGCCTGGAAAGCTGTGAAGTGAAATCAGAAGAAATCAAACATCATGCAGGTAAGCAGAAAAAACAGTTTGGTTTCCTATGATATGGGGAACAAAATCCATCTCTTTTTGATGTACAGAAACAAAAGAAGGAAAAAAAGCAGTCCCTGCTTGGAAATAATTTTTTTCTTCTTTTTGACAGCAGCTTTAAGTTTGACATTTCTCTGCAATGTAAGCCCAAGCTCCAGGACTCTCTGAAAGCCCAGCAGCTGGAGCTGATATGAACAAGGGTTTAGCTGAGACCTCACCCTATGCTGCTGTATTCAATCTAGTGTGGCAGCAGCGATGCTGGAGATATGCATTGCCCTCCATGCTACAGCCAGCGCACAAGCAAAACAGAGCATTAACAGCTGCTCAGTGCCTTGCATCTTTGTTTCCAAAGCATTTTACGTAAAAAATTAAACATTAGCAGCTGTTTGTGGGTGAATATGTAGCAATTCCTCATTTGGCATAATAGCCCTGAAGGACCAGTAAAACTTTTATCTGTTCCACTCGGTGACATTACCCGCCTGACACAGATCTGAACAAGGGCAAGGAAGGGAATGTTATAACCAGGGGCTTATTGATTGCCTTAAAAAATTAAATAAAAGGTTTTATGCAGTGGAAATGCATCCTTCTGGTTAGCCATTACATGAGTCGATCTGGCACAGTTTTGGACTCTCGGTCCTGTAGGAGCCTTGGTGCTGCACCAAGGCAGGAGGAGCAGAGGACATGGGGCTGGGAGCAAATCCCAGAACTCCATGAGCTGTGGGGATGGGGCAGACAGAATAGCTTCGGTGATCGGACAAGGGTGGCAGCACCCAGTGCCCTGTGGGAGCGTGAGATTGTGCAGCTGCGAGGCCCCGGGGAAGTGGGGTGCACCTTCCCCTCCATCTTCTCCTGTTTTTAGCTTTAGACATGGAGGACTCTGGTCTGACCTGGACAGGGAAGACAGTTAAGCTGCATGTTCCCACCTCAGCCCTCCTTGACAGGAGCTGTCTGCCGCAAAACATCTAAAGTAACTTCACAAGCCTGCTGGTTCCCTAGGGCGAGGAAGCTCATTTGTGGCTCTCAGAGCTATTTCTTGTCTGTTGGCTGTCCCTGAGCAATATCACTGCCTCGGTGGCATGCTGGTCACGTTTTAAGTTTCCCTTGTGTCCATGGGGCTGAGGAACAGGCAGGTCTTCCCAGCCCTTTTAGTCTCCTGCAGCTCCTGAGTCTGTTTAACCCCATATGAAACAAGCCTAGCTTTTCTCTTGTTAGCAGGTGTGTTGATAAATGTTAACGGGCCCGCTCCTGTCTCTGTCTTGTTCTGTCTCCTTCATGCCTGTCCCTGGGAAATGATGTCCCTCCTTTCCTTTGCTTTCCTTCCCTTCCTGCCTTGAGTTCAGAGAACAATGTCTCTCTCTCAGCACAGAAAGCAGCCCCTGGCTCCTTGATAAAGACCTGGACTAAATAAATCCCTTACACCATTGTTAGCACTCTGACCCCAAGGAGATCTCATGGACGCTTCATTCCGCTGCTCCGCAAATGATGAGCACCTGTGTCCTTGGAGGGTGGCTTTCCATTCTGGAGGTTCAAAGAGGCAGTTTGAGGCAGTTTAGCTCAATGTTTTAGTTCTATTATACCTGAATTCCTCCTCATCCCACAGTATTTTAAGCACTGGCAAACTGGTAATTCTCTGTCGGATCCGAATATGTCCATATAGTGACAGACATCCAGCCATGTAAATCGTTATGTGCCACTGAAGTCATAATTAGGAGCTGGCCAAGTGTTGCAGAAGTCTGTGTTAGGCCATTTATTTTTATTTCATTATCTTTGGAGGTGAATTATACATAATCCCTTTTAGAGCCCAGAGGCCGCCCTGTTCCCCATTTTACCTACGTTCCCTCACCAGGGCTGAGCCGCTGTTATTGCAGGGTCCCAGGCTGATGCTGGTGACCTCAGTGTCCAGCAGAGTCCAGGGCGCAGTGTGCTGGTGCGCACTCAAAGGTGGGGATAGAGGTGGTTTAAAAAACACACTGGTGAAAATAGTAATGCTGCAAAAAAGCCCCAGGGCTGTTTTTGGGGATCAGAACTGGAAAAATAATATGGAGTCCCTCTACAAATTGTCCTTCCTGTTAATCACGTTTCCTGTTCTATGCCATTTTATATACCAATAGCGTACAAATTTTTTGCTGTTCATATCCCCGTGGAGCTGTCAACGCGGAATATGCATTTCTGCACTAACTGGGATGCTCTGAATTGTGTAAAGTTCTCCAAGCTGCCTCAGTGGGCTTTTACGTGGGCTTTTACTTCTCGATCTGATCGACTGGCAGGCAGTGGTGGCAGAGCTTAGGTGAGCACAGGCTGCGAGGGTCCACGTTTTACCTGGCACTTTCACAGCTGAGCAAGGGAATGGGAATGAAAAACCCTGTCTGAACCCTTCTGTCTGGCAGTCAGTGTTTTGGGGGAGCATGGGGTCAGATCAGTTCAGACTGACAGCAATGGCACAGGGGATTAATGACAAAATGTTGTAGCAACATCAAAATTTTGCTGCATCAAAGTGTAGTAATTGCCAGAACAGAAGAGATCTGAAATATCTGATAGCTCCTTTATGAGATTACCAGTTATCAGAAGGGAAAAAAAAAATCATCAAAATTAAAAATCTCATGTGCAAAAAATTAGGAGAAGGAACAGAAATGGCAACGTGGCTTTTTGGGTCGTGGACTCAAAAGTAGAGCATGAGTGAGACAAAGCCAGCACTGAAACTGTAATAGAGACATTAGCAATCCTTCCAGACTGGCAGAAGTTCAAGGATTTGTACATGTCTGATGGAAGGATTGTTCACTTAATATCTATTTTTCTATGAGGAGATGATCCTGGCATCAAATCTGGTATCATCCTAACTCATCTGAGTACTTCTGCTGATACAAGCAGGTGGAGGCTGTTTCACGGCTGGAGAACAATCGCACTCCCCATGCACGGTTGCAGCATGGGAGACGACTCAGACTTCGCTAAGGAATAAATCCTCCCAAGGGAGATGCAGACACTTCAGTGAAACGAGGCAAAGTGTTGAATCCATTTATCAAATATGCAGTTCTCATTTCAAGGCAGGTGAGGCATTGATGATAACTTCTGAGTGCAGAAACTTAATCTACATCCAGAACATTTTTAATTAACTCTCTGCAGCTACCAAAGGCAAAAATTCAGCAGATGACTTATGAATTTGGTGTCGGTTCTTGGATGATACCAGGCTACAGGGCTTTCTTCTGCAAGTTGTTTCGTTCTTCTTGACCGCTCCATCAAGCTGTTGGGTGCAAAGTGAAGGGAAGCGGCAAAAGTGAAACTGTTGTCTGCCTGATTTTGCAGGGCACAAATATATTTCCCTCTCAAGTCAAGGGGGAAAACACACATGGTGAAAATTACAGTCGTTACTTCACTATTGTTTCAGCAGCTCCACTGCAATACCAAGTGCCAAACTTCAACTTTTGTGACTGAGAGGATGACAGTGAGCACATAATGGCTGAATTTGCAAAAAACAGGGGGAAAAATAAAGGGGGGATGGGGAAATATTAAATGATCTCATCCTCCCGAGCCTTAATGGAAATGAATTGAGACTGCTAGACAGCTCAGGAAGGCAATTACAGGGAAATAATCTGTGGTGTTTAGTGAAGCAGTGATGTGGGGCATGCTGAACATGATGGATCTGGCTGCTATTTCCAGTTAATAATAATGCACTTTAAGAAAAGGCGGTGCTGCACATGTTCACGCTTTTGTGTCTGTTTGTGTTGTAGAGGAGCCAACCAATTTTCACTTTTTTTTCCTGCACTGGGAATTGCCTTGAACCCAGTGGCTGGAGCGGCTTGTGGCAGTGCAAGTTTCCCCTCAAGGCGAAGCCGCTGTAAGGCAGTATTTGCTTTTGTGAAGATCTTGGCCTTCTTTCCAACAGTCCAGCTGCTGGAAAATTGTGGCTTAGGGAGCCGTTATGCTCTCTGAGAGTTGGTATGTGCCCTGGTTGATAGCCATCCTTGGCTGAGGTCCCTGATACAGGTCAGAACTAGTTGTTTACAATAAAAAGTGTGTGTGCCTGGAAATAAATGCACTTATTTATAGAATCAAGCAGAGAAAGACTTTTTCTCTTCTTAAACCTTAGATCCTCCTTTCTGCCGCAGGGCTCTGGAGACAGCTGAACAAGAGAGACTCTTAAAACTGTCCTGAACTATTTCGTGAGGTTTGAAAAGCTGGTTTAGATTTTCCTGCCCTTGCTCTCACATGAAAGCAGAAGTGCCCATCACCTGCAAGAAGGGTTGCTAAAGAGGGACCATGAGGGTGCAGATCCCTCAGCAGCTGTGGTTGAGGCGTGGGTGAACTGGGTAGCTGGTTCTCCGTGGCACCGTGCTTTATCTTTGCCAAGCAATACAAGCAACTCTGAGCCTGGCTTTTAATGACCATGGGGTCCAAGCAAGCCTTGAGGAAAATGTGAGTTGGATGCAATGAGTGTCTGTGCAGTTCCTGTTGGTACAGACAAGCTCTCTCTTTCTACTTGTCTACTTTCTTCCACTGTAGGCCCAAAATCCAATCTGATGGGTTTTTTTAAATACCATGCCTTGTCCAGCTACCCAGTGCAACCCTAGGTATCATTAATTTATCCTGCATTTTGTCTGTGGGCTCTGTCAAGCTGATTCAGACTCCAAAATCCTCAGTCTGATTTTGAGGCCAAATATTTTAGAACGAGCCCAGAGAAATGTAATAGAGACAAACACATTTAAATATTTATCTGGAATGAACAGAATGAAATTCCAAACTCGTGAGAATTGCTTGTTGCTAGTGATTTGCTAATAAGTCAATCTGATGCAGGCTGGCAAGGAAATACTTTTCCCAATGTGAGGGGCTTGTGTTTCTACCTCATACTGATTACTTTATGGAAGAGTCTTCTTCACCTGTAGACACCTGGAAGTCAGGTGAGAAGGGAAAGAAATAATCAACACATGATGCCATAAGAGCATTTCCAGAAGATGTATTGCAGAAGAGTAAACGAATTCATGTTTTTATTGTCCAGAGATTTATTTATGAGTAACATTTCGTAAACTCTCCATCTCGTTCTAGGTCTGGGACCTGCTTCATTGTTTCCAAGAAATGGAAGATGAAGATGTATTCTTTCCTATTTTTCTATAAAGGTATACGTAAAGTTAGTTCAGTGCTGGTGAAACAGTGCAGCCAATCATGCCTACAGAGTCAGACCTTCTGGTTACCTACATATTATTCTGAAAGCTTTTGCTGTCTGCTTTGTCAGTAGGTCCTGATTCCACCCTAACGGCAGGTCAGCAAGGAGAAGGTCTGTCAGTAGTTCATCCAGTCAATAGTTCTCACACTCCCACCAAAGGTACCAAGACCTTGTACAATACCTGTGCATATTGGAAACAGGCATCACTTGCTGGTTGGATCTCCACTGCTCCATAAACAGCTCCATTTTCAGAGAAATATAGTGATTGCTCTAAGCTGGGCTCCTCTACACTTTGATTCCCTCAAGAATGGTTAAGGGTGTTTATAAAGGGAGAAAAGAAAAAAGCATAAGTATCAGGAAGGGACAGCTGTTTATGAGGAGTAAATCTGAAAAACTAAACTGAAAATTAGAAGGATGAAATTTATGCACAAAATAGGCTTCAACTCAGTGCATACCTTTAGGTGGGGAGGAAGAAAGTAGAGGTGTGGATTTTGAGACTGTCATTACTTTTCTTTTTTGCCATTTCAGAATGCAACTTTGCGACCTCTTTCTTTTAAAATAGCAACTGTCAGAAATCAGCCTTCATCAAAAATATTTTTTAAAATAAAATAACTGGGGAGTAAAATGAAACCAAGTTTCTAAAGGAATACTAGATATTGTCTGGCAAAAAGAAATGTTTTCATTTTTATTTCATCAAACAAAACTCAATGCAAAGTACACACAGATTTTACATTACTTTCTTCTTTTTTCTTTTCCCCCCTGCCTTTACAGCAAACTCTGAGGTCCATTGTCCACCCAGCTCTAACAAGAAATTGGGTTTGAAGGTGGCATTTAGTTGATTCTTTAGCATGATATTTTTCTTCTGGTTTGCAAGTGTTAAGGTTAAAAAAAATCATCTTTCAGCTGGATATGTTGCTGTGGAGATTTATTTCACACTCAAAAGAAAAAGAAAAGGCGGTTATGCTGAAGAAGTGGAGTCCTGAGCTGCTGATGGAGAAGGATGTGCAAAGAAGGTAGTGCAGGGCCCAGTGGGGGAGAAGAGACCCTCTCCGTGTGCTGGGTGACAACAGGGAAGAGCCTGTCCAGTAATTAAATGTCAGAAAGGGAGCAGAAAGCAGATGAGGAAGTAAAAAGGAGAGGAAAAGCTCGCAGTACAGTTAGGTGGCTTCAGAAGAAACTGCTCCAGCTCTGTGTTCAGACCAGTCAGACAATCAGACATCCCTAAAAGTATGACTCTCCCCATGGCCACACGGCACCGTAAATGATGGGGAAGGGAACCTAATTGCCAGATGAATGCCAACACTCAGATAAAACCTGATGAGGGATGCTCAAGCAACAGGGATGGGGAGGGCAGGGGGCACTGTGAAAAAATGGCTATTGCATCAAGTTGGGTTCCCGTCTCAATTCCTTTAGCTTTGCCTTCTGATTTCCAATCAGTCCCTTGGTCCGCAGACTCTGCCATCAACACCTGCTTTCCCAGAGCATCTGAAAAACGAGCCTCCTGGTGCGAGGCCGGGGAAAGGCGCCTTTCCCAGAGCCAGACACACATTTTACATTGTTTGTAGTCTGCATTTCTGAGTCATTACTCAGTGGTACAAGAGTGCGTGCGTGCGTGTGGAGGGGGGGAATAATTGTGCGATTAATGATTGCTATTTTGATTACAGGATGCAATTGTCACTGCGGTTGGAAGCCAATCAACGCGTTGTGAGTGGGAGCCCGCTGGTACTTTCCAATGGTCCTTGATTAAAAAGGAAGCTCTTGGCTATCTTCAAGCAGCAGGAGAGGAAACAGCACGGATGAAGGTGAGGCAAGTGCCAGACTCTCACTCCCGATGGATCACAGCTCATTTTCACCGTAGTTTAGTCACGCAATCTGCTTTTCTCTCAACTCTGGGGCCTTCTTCCCCCTTTGCTCCCAACCAGGCGACGTCTAGAGCAGCCTCTGCTTTTTGGTGACAAAAACTGAGTGCTCAGATCTTTGCTCTGGTGTATTTTCCTGCAAATTAAAAGCGTGGTGCACCTTCACAATCCATCTTCAGTTTATAAATGCTCTTGCTTGCCTTTCAACACACCCTTTTTCAGTGGAGTCGCAGATAACCAAGTGTGTAACTGGGGTCCAGCTCAGAACTAGCGACACATTACAGGTATGCTATTTTCGTACAACAACAGGACATTTTAATTAAAGTGCTGGCTGAAGGTGAAAACATACAGTGTTTCTCCTACATTTTCTGTGGCTTTTCAGATAGTGGAATTTCTTCTCTCCTGGAGATTTCCTGGCACCTGGTGTGTCAAATCTTTTCCTAAGATGAAAGGAAAAAAAAAGGGGGGGGGGAGTGTTCTTCTGTTGGTTGTTGGTTTTTGTTTGTTTTTTTTCTGAAAACAAATGAGCAAAAGTGAGCAAACTCATCCAAACTTCGATATTTTATCTAATTTAAGTCACTTAACCAATAATGCACACGAATATGTGATGGGGACAGGAAGGGATGGGGAGAAATTTGCACTGAAACTGTCACAAAGTTTTGGATTAATGTCTCTTAAGTCCTGTAAACTTGAAATGAGGCACCTAAAATATCACCTCACCTTTAGATGTGAATGCACAGAATCCTCGATTCAACAAAGCAGAATTGTTGCTGAAGAACACCTGAAATAGGACTGTGTTTTGGTAATTGTGCCTAGGTATTTTTGTATGTTCAATAACTTTGGTCTGTCTCAAGATACAGGAGACTCATAAAGGAAAGAGAAAGTCACAGGTTCACCCTTGGGTTTCATGCTGCATGGAACATCCACTGATTGATGTTGGAAGGTCTCTGCGGATGTTGTGATGTGAGCCTTGCAGCCCACGGTGAACACTGTTCAGGCTCGTGGGGATGAAACTTAAAGCTTTACTTAGCACTCTCCCCTCTAAGTAGATACACAGAGTAGTATTCTCTGTATTGTAGGAGTCGCTATAATTTTTAATGTACATTTGTAGATCAACGCTGATATCTTGTTTCTAATTCCTGGCAGAGAGTTGGCTCTCACTCCAACCCGCCATTAGAATTTCAATTCTCTGGTGGAAAATGCATGGCCTTCTGGTACCTGGAGTGTTCCTGCCTGGATGGAGAGTTATCTGATCTTGTGTTTTTCCAAGGCTAAATGAAAGTGGAGGTGCATTTGGAATGTAAAGGTGTGTGTTCTTGCATAAGCCGTGTTAGCCATTAATACAGAGTTGAATCTGCTGCGTGAAAGGGGCCATACCACCACATAGCCTTGTGCTGTGATGCGTTTGTTACTTGATATTAAACACTAGTGAAGAATACAGGAGAGAAGCAAACAGTCACTCAGGCAAACTGCAAGCATGTGTAGCCCATGCTTTCAGAAAGGTTCACATAGCAGCAAAGGATTGAAAACTCTATTATACTCTTTTCCCCTTAGAAGCCCTGCTAATGCAACCATCTTTTTAGCTTGTTAAATATGGGATAAGGCTAAAAGGTAAAATTCAGATACAATTGTCATAGCATACATAATAAAAAAAACCCAACACACTTACAAGCTCTCTTGATATCAGAAATAATTACAGTCTCCAGGTCTCAGGCTGTTTTCTATACCCTTTCATTACCCAACCAATGTGACAAGGCAACCCACACCCTCCTAAATAACTCTCAAAAAGCAACCTCTTATGGGATGGAGCTGATAGCTGGCACACAAAGAGACGGTATCTTTGTTCGTTAATAATGTACAAGTGATAACTCTCAGGGGAGTGGTTTTCAGCAGATATCAGAAATACAGAGAAGCTTTGAAGAAAGGGGCCAAGTTTGATCAGTTTGGCAGCGCTGAGGGGGCAATGGGGAGGAGGGTATCTCATGCCTGGGGACAGATTGAGTGCAAGAGCCCAGGCGCAGAGAGTGGCAAAACAGTTCTTGTCTTTGGTATCTGGGCAACTGATTTGGATCTGCAATTAATGGCTGAGAAAGAAAGCGTAGCACTCCTTCCCTGAAAGCTATCTGCCATGGATAATCTTTTCGGGGAACTAAAATAAAACTAAACACAAAATGGTGCAGAAAAGGGCCCCTTTGACTTCAGTGGTCTTTGAAGAGGGGTGAGAGCAGGATGTTTTCTGAATGCCCTTCACAGCAAAGCACCTTCCAAAAAACTCCTAATCCTCTTACAGTATCAGGAAAGGAAGAGCTGGAACTGAGGGAGGGCAGATTTGAGGCTCATGGTCACAGTGCATTGTCTCTCTCTTTCATCTCGTCTTTTAGCCCCCATGTCTCTCTATTGATAACCATCCCCACTTTCCCACACTAGCTTCGACTCTACCACAGTCTTGTCCTTTCAGCTAAGAACAACAAGTTAGCTTGCACTGATGGCTCTGTTAAGATAAGGGAAACTTGTTTTTAGAGATAAATAGGCAATCTTTTATTAAACTAGACCATTTTTTATATGATGTTATGTCATATTGCTGCTAATAGATAATGCAATTCTGGTATAAAGCAAGGTATTTTGAAGGCATAATGAAGGCATAATGAACGTAATATGAAGTATAAATGGCTGTAAAAATCCAGAATTGTTGTAGGCTTCCTGCCCCTATCCAGAACTAGCTGTGGCCCAGCTCCCCTCCAGATTCAGGTGGTGGTTGTGCTACGGAATTACTCACGTGAAAATGGAAGAACTACTGTACAGTGCTGGATCAAAGACCCATGTAGCTCCACGTCTTGTTCCTGACAGTAGCTGATAGCAGGTTAGCTAGGATGGCATCTACAAGAAAAAAAGTAATTTTAAATTGATGATTTTCCCAGCTTTTGGAGTTCAGTGCTTTCTGGGCTTGATGATGCGAAGTACGTGTAATAACTGTGTGCAACAACAACTTATCTCAATGAATCTTCTCCCATGCTTTTCACAGTTTCAGCCACTGAAATATCCAATGAAAATGAGCTCCTAAGTAATTCTATATTTTGTGCTGAAAAAAAAAAATTTTTTTTTCTTTTAACCCTGTTGCCAACACTTTTCATTAGATACTTCCCTGTTTTCATATTGTAAGAAACTGAATAATCACTCCAGGCTCATCTTCTCCACATAATTGATAATTTCATAGGTTTATCTCACCTTTTACCATTCTTCATCCACCACCGCTGAATAATCACCATTTATTTAACCTAGTCTAGACTCCTATAATCTACCCAGTCATAAATTCCCTCCCACTGAATTTCTTCTCCCATTTTTATCCTGCAGTGTCATGGGAGCCTTTTACGCTTCTTTGAGATAAACTTCAAGTTCGGTTATTACAAATAATTTTCTATCGTCAGCAATTTGCCATACACAGTGTTCATCCCCATTTTGAGTTATGTAGAACAAAACAAGTTCTAGCAGATTTCCTTTCAAGACCTTGCTGGAAAGCAGTAAAAGCCATCCTTACCTTTTGTTTCTTATTTTATAACCTATCATTAATGCACAAAATGAGCAGTGCTCTTATCCCATGGTGGTCTCTCTTCTTTAAGACCCCTAGTGAGGAAATTTAATGAAAGCTTTTTGGAAATCCAGCTATGCTATGCTGACCAATCCTTTTTATTTACAAGCTCATAAATAGCCTCAAAGAACTCCAGGAGATTTCTGATCACAATTTAACTCAACAAAAGCAATGTTGACTCATCCTATTTATTCACACACCTACTTATTCTTTTCTCTACTATACTTCTACAAATTGTCCAGTACAGACAATTATTTCTCTAATAAAAGAGAAAGAATGGAAGAGATTAGTCACTCTCCTTTAAATTTAAAGATGAATGATGTTTTCAGGAAAGCGCATCTTGATTTAACGCATATTGTTTTTGTTTCTGCCATTCCTGACTATCAAGGAGTAGGAAGAAGGAGCAGCCAGAACTCCCCGACAGAAATAAAGGCAGTGATACAGTTACTTACAGTGGCATCACGGAGTTAGAGGTAGGGGAAAAGGGATCCATTAAAGAGAGGGTGGTATTTTACAGTAAACTGAACCGGATCTTCATGGCATGGGCTGAAGTCCTTCAGAAGATTTTCTCTATGATGCTCTGGTGGAGATGATGGTAATAAAGTTCCTCTGATGTGAAAATGCTTGTTTAGCTTTTAACTTTTCTTTAACATTTAACGTTTCTGTTACAGTATATTTATTTCCTGGGTTTAGTTTGCCACCTGCAGACAAAGTGTAAATGAGAGAGCTGTAGCACTTAGCCATATGTGGTGGATATTTATAGGTGACACATGTTTTGCAAGGAGAGCGGTTATTGAACTTGAAATTTATTTTTAACTTTTTACTCAGAAATCAAACCTAACAACAAATGCTGAGGGCCTGAAATTCCTTAACTGTTGTGGAGTAAATCTATAATGCTCTAGTAGGACAGAAGAAAGCTTGCCTTGGTTGGAAAATTTAATTTGATGGTTCTCTATGTCTGTAGCAGTAAATATTCCTGGGTAGAAGATGTCAGAGTGTTTACTCCTATACTGGGAGAGAAAGCACACAAGCAACAACTCTCTGACAGCCCATATAGACTTTCACGCAAAAGTAGTATCTACCACAACCCTGGTGTTACAAGAGTAATAATAAATCACAAGCTCAGACTGGTCATCTGGAGCAGATTCCTTTTAAGCTACAGCCTGCCTATTAAAGTCAGCGACCATTCTGTGCCCTGTCTTTTTGCCATTGATGCAGAAAATGGACTTTCTGAGCTTTCAGAGGCAACCTGGTAGTTTTCAGGACTGTGTTTTACTCAACCTGGCTGGCTGATAGACTGCCCTTAAAAATGAGGGCTGTGCCACGCTGGCAGTGGGTGCAGTTACAGCACCTCCTGCAACAGATTCTTCTAGAAAAAAAGTTCAGGTATTGAGTCTTCTGAGCTCCCAAGAGTAAGATGCTGAAATCAGTGGTCTAAGTTCGAGAACAGAAAAACAAAGAAAAACTGGTCGCTACATAGTTCTGAAACGTGCTGCAGGGACTTGCAAATGCAAAAGCTTAGTCAGGTGTCAGAGCTTTAACTCTCTGCTACCAGCAATTTTGCCATGTTCATGGATGTTTTCCTGCCACATGAAACCATCAGGATGCCAAAAGCCAATTTACAAGTCCAGAAGTGGAAAAATCTCAAGAGTCAGTTTTGATTATTTGTGATATCAGAGGATTTATATGGACGTAAACCATCGCTTTGATTTTTAGGTTCAAACATGATGAGAGCAAACACTGTATGAAAAGAACAAACTTGACTTGTTTCACACTAAAACATTGCACAATAGCAGTGCTTCAAGAGTGCCTTGTAGCAAGGAGCTCCACAGACAAATTATGTGTGACCCGAGTGCTTGAGATCCAAGTGGATCATCCAGACTGACCAAAAGTTATCCCTTCTCCATAGGAACAAGTTACTTACATTGGAAAGAAAAGGAAGATCGTATCAATACCAAAGTCAACCAATCTGCAGCCCCCACATGCTCCATTTCTAGGGAGGCATTCACTTATTTAACGCTGATATTAATGTTCTATGACATTTAAGCCCAAGGAAGAGGTTGCACTTGGAGCACGACTGTGAAATTATGGCACGACTGAAGGTACTGGGAGTTTGTCATAGAGCAGAGGCAGTATTTCTCCCTGTCATATACGAACATGTTTTGCCTGCATAAAGAGTGAATTTGGACACCATTGTGATGGGAGAGCTTGTAAAAAAATAGGAAAAAGAAAAAAAAAAAGAAACATACTTGTTTATAGGTGGGTGTCAGGAAAAGAAATAACCTTTGCAACAGTGTCTGGGTCTCCAGGGCTATGAATGTGGCACTTTCCACCTGCACAAAATTTACTGGAAACATAAAATCCAACAAGGAGAAATGTATCATTTGTGCTGATAGTCTGCTATAGAGATTCTGCTAGAGAATATTACCTCCTATGACTCTCTTCTTCCTAATGCAGGTTCGCCTCTAGTGTTTCCATCCAGAAAGACTGGTTAATTAATCAGCAGCCATCGTCACACTGCTGGATTATCCTCTTGTCTTCTCATTTGGCCACAAGGAATTGGTTTCTTTTCCAGAGTGGAATGCATTGAGATTTACGCAGACGTGAAGAGCAGACAGACGTTACGATAAGTGAACAACATCCGGTCTCTAACATCTTCTTGGACAAGGCAATTTATCTGAGCAATGGGTGGAAGAAAGCAGAGGGTGAGCCCTGACCAGGGCTGCCAGATTCATTTAGTCTCCTGCATAGAAGTACATGATTTTTAACTAGATTCACAAAGGACCATTAAAATATCCAAAATTGTAATAGTTAATCACGAGGGAAGTTTCTGAATGTATTAGGAGTTTCATGGCTCTTCTTTAGACTTTCTATTATACTAGGGATTTGTTAAATTATTTTCCTGGGTGGCAGGTTTTTGTGTTTTCCTCTGAAGTTTCTTGTTTGATCGTTTTCTGAGATAAGTCAGTAGGTGAAACGGTCACCGGTTCTTATCCACGCTGGCGATTGTAAAGTTACTCTGAAAGATTTTTTGAATAACATTGTGAGAGAAAATGGTTGTAACAGTGACCCACAGCTGTCCTGTCCCAACCTGACTTCGTGATGCTGTTGAAAGGCGCCGAGCGCAAATGAGCTATGCTGCACTGCCCTGTGCCTCCCAGTCACGAGCTGAAACCCAGCTCCGCTTTCAAATCCTTTTCTCTCTGTGTTTGAAGACAAAAGGAAACCTAGGGCTGAAAGAGAGAAGTAGAAGGTTACCAGAAAAGAAATCTTACATTAATACAGAAAAGAGAAAAAAAAAAATCTCTGTCCCGGAGGATACGTATGTTGCTGTGTTGATCTCGTTTTGCGCTACACTGTGCTCAGGCAGAGCTGTGAGCAGTAGGAAAACTCCCTCTCCCACGTAGTTCCAGTGCAAGTGCTTTCCTCTCTACGTCATGATCATTCACTACGTGGCAGTTCATTATCTCATTCCTAAATCTCTACACAGACAACCATCTAGATCATTACAGAACATTTAAGGGATGGACATTTACCAGACAAACCGCATCTATTAAACAACTTTGGCCCCTTTGCCTGTGCTGTGCCACCTCCTTTCACTTGGGGTTATGTCGGAAATCTTTGTGCCCCTGTATCTTTTAGTGATCCACCATTGTTGGAAGAGTGAATCTTTCCCAAAGGAAAATTGGTCTCTGTTCTTCCAGAAATGGAATTCCATGCTCATCTCCTCCACACCCAAATTAATCTGGTCCAAAAAAATGTGTGGTTCCATCTTCTATGCAAAAGCAAAGCATTTCTGAGTGGAGGAGATGTTCGCGTTGCAGTGTTCCAGTTAGAAAAATTCAACTGATTAATTAACACCAGCTCTTGAACCGAATGGGTTTTTGGCACCAAACAGGTTTAGTCTGGGGCAGTCTTGCTGCAAACACTGCTCAGCTGCCATCGCTGAGGAAATGCAGAACCCAGTGGGGATAGCAGCCAGCCACACTCAGAGGTGTCTGAGGTGATTTTTAATGCTTTGGAAACAGCAAATTTATATTTTTGCTATGTAGAGGCTGGTTGGACCTAAGGATCGTTGAGGCCCTGGCATTTTCTTGAAGGGAGACATATACATAGATAAGAATTTAAGTAAAAACTTATTCCCCATTTAGGCATTTTCACAATGTTTTGTTGAAAAAGTGGTTGGGAATACTTTTTAATTAAACAAATGGATGTTTCTGATGGCCGTTATCTCCTGCCATCCTCCCATTAGCCAAAGATTCAAGCAGAAATGGACTGTCAGGACAATAGATTGATTTATTATTTTTCTTTCTTTCTTTCCCTCAGGACAACACTTTCTGTTTATTTCTCTCTCCAGTATTTGTAATTTGTATCAGATACGTCTTTATCACTCATTCCTAATACATGTTTGTCTGAAAATACCAATGGTTTTAACACCAGCCCTTGAGAAGGATGGTTTTGTGACGAAGGCAAGATTCAGGCATCCAGACCGAATTTGGTTCCTGGAGGTGATGCAGATTTCCTGTGGGACTGTGGGATGGGGCTGGGTGTGCCGTTGTGAAATGTGCAGAGATTCCTGAGACTCCTGAGCCTGCAGAGATTCCTGGGTTTCCTGAGACAGAGCATCTACAGCGTGTGACAGAGATGGGTCACACAAGCGTTTCCTGCAGCCCTTCACTCCTGAGCTTAAGTACTTGATGTGCCTTTAATCTCTCCGCACCTCCATTTAACCTCTGTAAAATCAAAACAAGAATTCTCTTCTAGGTTTGTCCTGCATCTGTGGATGGCAAGTCTGTGGTGAACAGACATCCTTGTACTGGGGTAGAGCTGCGTATGTGTGTGCAAGTGTGTGTTTAACAGATTAAGTTAAAAACAATCTTTATCGCTTCATTTAACTAAAGCATTTTTCCAGACAAGTTCCTCTGCTCGAATGTTCCTTCTAATTATCATTTTCCCTTTACAATATGTTGTGTCATGCTGCTTAGGAGAAAGCTCATAGCGAGAGAGAGCACTGGGGTTGCGAAGGAAATATGTCCTGGCTATTAGAAAGTTCAATGAAGCGCTGACTTTTATATCATCTTGTAGGGATGGGTGAAACAGTCCAGAAAAAAATACCCCCAGCTGAGCAGCAATGTGGGGCTTAAAAAAATCTCAGTTTCACAATGTTTTTTTAAGGTTTCTCCGTCAGTTGCAAGATTATTTTTCTCCCTGTAAGTGTTTTTATCCCAACTGCTTGGTCTCAGAGGCGGAGGTTGGGATGGGATGTGGAATTACAGCCCCAGCCAGGGTGCTTGCCAGGCTGATTGCTTTCTGCCCTGCGCACTGGTGGGTCTGCCCTGGGCGCCACGGGGGCCTGCTTTGTTCAGAAGGAGTGATTTGGAGTCGCGTTCATTTGCTTTTATCCCAATTCCATGAGCTGTTTGCGGCTGTTAATTTAACAGTTTAGTGCTTCCATCTTCCATAGGCAGCAGCAACTGCTCCAGTGCCTTAGACATCGAAACTTCATTTCCAGTAACAGGACTTGGAGGACTGGGAGAGGGGAGGAAAATGCTTTTGCTCCAGTGAACAGGGACAACATGGTGGCCACATAAGTCAACAGAGAGATATTTTGTAAAATGAGTCTCTGTAAACTACGGCTCTACAGGGATGAAGCAAGAAGGGGTGAAGAGCTGTGAAAGCAAGACCATCTTGGGAGAGTTTTTCTAGGGCAGAGTGTCTCTGCAGTGCCAAGGGAGCTCATTTAGCCCAAAGAGCTTAAACATTAGATATAAAGAGTCTCTGCTAATGCAGACGGGTGCATGTCCCTAAGTATATCAGAATTCAGGATTTTTCTCTGTGGGAACACGTCAAGCTGAACCTAGGACAGATCCTTTTTCCAAGCAGTAGTTATACTAAAGTGCTGAAGAAGAAAGAGTGAAACTACTACGTGGCATCTACTTATGGAAGAAAATGTATTTCCATTTTATGTCTTTTGAAGGGCTGATAAACTTTGTGATCATAGAGCTACATCAAAAAATTCTTACCCAAAAACTGTTCATGAGCCAGTATCAGTGAAGTCAATAGGAAACTTTTCAGTGATTTCCAAATGATTTCCCCTTCTTTTCTAGAAAAAAAAAGATATTTATTTTGTTTTCTAGCCCATGTGTTAACTTGTCAGATCAGTTGTCAGGCTGCAGTAGAAGTTGAAAGCTTAATCATTATGCTTATTATTTTTATTTTGAATTGTATTTATTTACTTACAAGGTCTTTTATCTTATAAAGAGGAATTCATCCTCCAACATTGTTGTAAACTTTTTTCCTAAAGTCCAAATTTTCCATTTCAAAGACCCAAACAAGAAGTTCTCCCTTTCAGCACAACCATTGTGCTGCTCTGTCACCCTGTGTTGGTTTTAGCTGGGATAGAGTTAATTTTCTTCACAGTAGCTAGTATGAGGCTATGTTTTGGATTTGCACTGAAAGCAGTGTTGGTAACGCAGGGATGTTTTAGTTGTTGCTGGGCAGGGCTTTCACAGAGTCAAGGCCTTTTCTGCTCCTCACACCATCCCACCAGCAAGCAGGTTGGGAGGGCACAAGAAGCTGGGAGAGGACCCAGCTGGAACAGCTCATCCCAACTGCCCAAAGGGATATTCCACACCATAGCACATCATGCTCAGCATTTAAAGCTGGGGGAAGAAGGAGGAAGGGAGAACATTAGGAGTGATGACATTTGTCTTCCCAAGTAACGCATATGTTTGATGGAGCCCTGCTGTCCTGGGGGTGGCTGAACACCCGCCTGCCCATGGGGAGCGGTGAATGAATTCCTTGGTTTGCTTTGCTTGTGTGTGTGGCTTTTGCTTTACTTATCAAACTGTCTTTATCTCAACCCACGAGTTTTCTCACTTTTACTCTTCTGATTCTCTCCCCCATCCCAACTGGAAGGAGTGAGCGAGCGGCTGTGTGGTGCTTAGTTGCTGGCGGGGATTAAACCACGACACCCCCCTGCACTCTATTTTGAATTCTAGTACCACTAAGAAAAACACAAAAAACCTGTATCCGGGATTCCAGTGTTAATTGTGACTTTTTATTTTGCTTTAGTGCTAAGCCATTCTACGGCACTTGAACAATATTTCGTGCAGTGAATTGTGAGCAGCATCCGCTACCGAAAAACAGGAGCAGTTGGGAAGATTGTGCAATTTGGGTTGGATACAGTTCAAGGTCTTTTACACAGCCCTGGAAATAGTGCTAATCTTTCTGTTCTAGGGCACTTTGCAGAGCATTTGTACCACACAACTCCAGACATCTAATTCAATCAATTAAATTAGCTACCTGATCTCCTCTGCTTCCCTCTATAATCAATGGGGAGCAGGGAGAGCACCTCTAGCGTGTGACTTAGAGCACCTAAATTAGGTTCCTGTTTGAAATGCTGCTTCAGAGCAGGTTGAATTTCTCCTTTAATTACAGAGAGGGTCAAATTAGACTAGTTATTCATCTCAGACTGGGTGGTGTGAATTCCTGGCTTTGTACACTTACCTGTAGCATCCAAATGACAGAAGACTTTAACTCTTAAGTCTTCCCTCCATAAATACATGTCACCTTCCTCTTCAGCATGCTACATCAGGCAAAGGCATGGGAGTACTGTACTGTGAGAAGCCTCTGTTTAATAATAAAGTTATTTTCAAACAGTCATTGCACAGCTCAGTCATAAGAACATGCTGGTCAGTCTCCACAGATGTCCAGGCCTTTTGTAGTTCCAAACTCAGCCTTCCAAGAGAAGTAACTTGGTCTTTCCCACTGTAACATCCATACTTATGCAATGCTGAGCTGCAAACCTCTGAATTTTCACTAATTCAACTAGTTCAGTTCTTGCTAGCACTGGAAACTGCTAGCTCAGCATATCTCTACATTACTTTAAAGCTCAGCAAGCATCTCATGAGCCTCAGCTCCTTGCTTTAGCTAGTGTTTCTGCATTTGTGTATAGACAATGACTTCCAGGCTGTTCATTAAGAAATCCCAGTGCCTTTTTCAGAGTCACTGGAATATATAGTTTTGGCCTCTTGGGAGATGCCACCAGGATTGGTTTGGATCTCAGTGTTAAGAATGTTGGTTTTTCCTCTGACGTGCTTGGTAGCTCACCCTGTGGTTTTGATATCAGTGTGTAATCTATTGTCAATTCTTTATGCTTCTATAATTCTCCTTTGAATGGTCATTTGCTTTTCTGGCCAGCGTTTAAGTCCTGAGATAGTGATTTTTCTCATGGCCCATAAAATAAGAAAAGTAATTTCGTACTTTATTTCTGCCTGGTGGAAATCCATATCTGGAAAAATGGGGAGGCTCACAATTCATTGGCAGGAACAGGGCAACTTATCTAGTATGAAATCAAACTGCAAAATATTTTTTATAAATTTTAAAGAATCCTTGTGATCAGTAGACCCTTCTAGGTTGGGTAAATTATCCCCCAAAATAGAAATGTAACATGGATATTTTAGATTGCCCATTTAGAGGAACACAGTTAGTATATGAGCTGTGATACCCAATCAGAATTTCCCTATGACTTTATTGATTTAGATTTTCTTGTATTACTAGAGTATTTATAACATCTCACTGATGCTTAGATGCAGTGGAATTCAAGCATGAAGCTAAACAGCTTCTCTTGTATTGTCTGTTCATACATCTGCTTGACGAACAATGGATAAACTTCTGTATTCAAGGACCTGTGACTGTCTTTTAACACTGCGAAGTGGTAAGTAGCAAGTGTGGTTTTTCTGAAGTAGGGAATCAGGGGGTCGAAGGGACACTCAGCATCTAAAAGCCTCTCCCAGAAGGAGGAGGAGGAGGTGGGGGACCAGGAGACCTGTGGAGAGATGGGTCATCAGAGAGTCTGGGGAGAGTCTGGAGGACCCAGGCAACAGGGAGAAGCAGGCTTGTAATGCATATTGTTTTTAATGTAACTTGTCTCTGAAAAGCATTTATTTTAATGGACGATAAAATATTTTAAAAGAATGCACAGGCAGTCATAGGCTGCTTAAAATTTCTTCCACGTTGACTGTTGTACAGACGAGTGCCTGTCATATGAAGGAAGAGCTGAAAGCCTCAGGTCTGGGTAGGGAAATGAAAAGAGAGACCTGCAGGGTCCAGGGCAGTGGCTGGATTTGGAGCTCAGGTGCTTTTTTGTGTACCTCGGCTAATTCTGGCCATTGGGATGACTATTAGACGTGCTCATGGGAAAAAGGTCAGTTTACAGAGATATTCCTAGAAAGGGAGTGTTGAAACTGAAATCACAGCCTTTTTAATTAGGAACCTGTTTCTCAGGCTTCTGCTCATCCCAGCAGAGACCGCAGTGATTCCAGGTGGTCTTCGCATCTTGTTGAACCAGAGCAAGTCCTGAAGGTCCTAAGCAAACTGCTCGCTGGCAATCCATTGAGCGAGAACTGTTTACTGAGGTTATCCAGCAAATAATTCCAATAGTGAATAAATACAACAAAATCACCATCTGCCTGTGGATAATTGGAGAACAGAACAACAGGCCAAATTCACAGAGCAGATTATTCCTCTAGCTCTGTTGGGAAAGCCGAATGGGACCAGCTCATGCTATTCTTTGATCTAGACCAAATAGTCTTTTGCTTCCATGAATGCCAAATTCACTCATAAGCACCTCAACTGATTACAGACGTCTAAAAGCGTGTTCTTAAGTTACCAGTGTATTTACACACCCATTCAGGTTACTTGTGAAACTCTTTAATTCCTGGACCATGGAAAAATATTTTCTCATGTTTGCTATTCAGTGCTGTTTGTTGTTCTGTTGTAGCTTTTGCAACTTTAACTGGTGCAAAAATGTAAGAGGCAGATGTGCCGATCAGGTGACTGTAAATTAAATAACTGGTTTCTTAATTTAAGTGTTTAAAGTTAGGTCCCTGACTTAAAAGCCTGGATGTTGCATTGAGAAAATTAAGAATATTTTTAACAAATTTACTTGGGTAGACTTCTGCAGGAATTACTGGGGTGAGACACAGTGCCTCTTTGACCCATCTCTTACGGTAGTAACTCAAAGTAGCAGCTACAGTGGTGCTATGAGTAGGAGAGGAAAGCAGGACTAAAGTCAGTGTCACAGATGCTCTCGGTGTTCAGCCCAGCCCTGGAGACCGTAAATTGACATTATGTGGTTTGGGTAGATTGAGTTGTAGGCACATGCTAACAAGTATGGCTGAATTAGGGCCACAATACTTGTAAACCCAAGTGTTTAGTGCAGTTTCATAATTGGTGAAACTGGTGTAAAGCCAGGGTACTCACAGCTCTGCCCGGTCCTGCCTCTGTCTTCGTGCCAGCATCAGGATTTGTGTAGCAGGTGGGAATCTCCAGATCCCCTTTCCAGTACTGGTTTTGACTTTGGGACTTATTCTGGTGGTGATATTGTGTGCTTTATTTTGTGTGCAAATTCGTCTTGATCCAGAGCCCAATAACATCTGTAGAAAAAAAATTCTCCCAGTTTGAGAGGCTTTGGAATTCAAGCTCGTAACTAATTTTACTGAAGTTAATAGATTTTGAGAGTACACCTATGAGTCAATATTCCCTCAAAACCTGGGTTTGGCATTAAATGATGAGACTCCTGGAGAGAACAGTCTGAGTCCTTTTAATGCATCTTTTGGTATTATAACCCAAGTTGTATATTTTTAAAAGCATTTTCTTTTGCATCTGGGTCCAAGCTACAGTCTTGATTATTTTTATAGAAGAACAGTGATTCTCATCTCAATCACAAGACTGCAGAAACTGTGCTTCGGGAGGCGGGGTGTGTGTGTGCGCGAAATTTCAAACTTTCACTCTGATAAGGCAAACCAAATACATATTTGATACTAAAGGACTGTGATCAGAAATCTCTTGTTTACCATCAGCCAATCTTAAAATTATTGTGACTTGAAATATTTTCCTCCTAAAGGTGAAAAGGCAGAAGGTTATATTCTGGCATGAGGAGCAATGTTGCATGCCTTAGGAGTTGTACATTTGGCCCTACAACAAACCATTATTTTTATCATTGCTATCACATAATCCATGTTTGTGTGGCTGTTCTATAGTTGCCATTGCAGTGTAAAAATTAAATAATTGTTTAATAGTGTCTTCAGCTATGGAGACCATATAATATTGCTTATGGATTATGCTCATAATATTTTGTCTAAGACAAATATAAGATTACTGGTCGAAAGTATCGTTAGAGTGACAAAGGTTTTCATATTTAGAGGAATGTTGTAATTTGGGACAGCATAAAGTGGGAATTCTTGGAAAAAATTATTGGAATATGTAAGAGACTCTGTCAGATTGTCAGAAAAAAAAGAACACATTTCAGTGATTCGGAAAATGAGGCTGCTTTCTTGAATTTAGAATTAAAGACTGTGAAAAAAGCTCTATCACTAAATTCCCGCTCCCCCCCACCCCTCCTACTTATTCAAGTTTATCACAACAGTGGTGGTAATAAAAAGAAAAGTAAACATCCACTTTGGCAGCCAGATGATCAACCATAAAGGTTATTTCATTTGATTATCAGTTCTAGCATTTAAGCAAAGAGAAAGACTTTTCCTTTGTCTATTGTTTCCTTTAACAGTAGTTTTGTTTTGTTTTCTTCCCCTCTTTTTCTTGAATGATATTTAAAAAGAAAAATACAGTAAGAGGTTTCCAGGGTTGCATTTTACATTAAAAACATAGTTTTTGTTTGTTTGTCTAATTTTCTGTTCTCTTCCTTTCATTACCACGAATTGGAAGGTGACAAATGAGTTTGTGAAGGAATAAGAGAAAGAGCTTCCACAGTGACATTTAAATTGGAACCCATGTTTGATGGCATGCAGATGATTTAAATACATGTCACCAATGCACAGCTACAAAGGAGGATTTTAAAAATGCTTTTTCTTCCTTTACTGCTGCTTTAACATGCATCTGGAGTGCGCCGTGATCCAGTGGAGCCATTGTAAATAAGCTGCAATCGTTGTCTTTCAAAGCCTTTACTTGCGTTCCTCAGGTGAGCTGCGTTGTGGGGGTTATAAATAATGATTATAATCTTAACGCTTACTATGCAGACAGAATTGGTGGTGTTAAAGTCACAGTGAGCACTCCTGACCCTCTTTCTAGGTTTACTATTCAGCAGGGGGTCATAGCATGTCAAACTCCCATCATTCAGAACTCCTCGTCTACTGCCAGCAAAACATATTCATCCTTTCTCTAACCATATGCAGGGGGCAGAGCTGGGATCACCATCACTGGAAGCAAGTAAATTATCTGCTGCAATCAGCACGTGCCTATACATGTGCTTGACCTTCTCTTAGAGTTCTCAGAAAGGCCTCCATCCTCCTCCGACAGCCAGTATGCTACTATCGTGCCTAAATCCTGGCGTGCTTCTTTAATATTCTCTCTTTTCTTGTCAGGAGGAGGTTTGAATTAAATTCAAGCATATAGGCACCACTGACATTTGGGAACATTTGGATCCTACCTGAGTGTGATAGCTTGTGCCCCATTTGGTGGGTTCTTAGGGGTGTGTGCGCGCACGTGTGTGTTAATGCTATTATTCACTAGCAGCATAGCCAAAATCAAGCTCTTGCAATGTGAAAGACCTCCAAATCCAGGGCTATCGATGCTTAATTGGCATGAAAAAAACCCAAGTTCCCTTGTGGTTTTATTACGCGCTGAAACACTGTGATTGTAGCAGATTTGCAGACTCTGTTAAACAATCTCTATTAAATAAAGACAAACCCAATGATTAAACGTCTCTTGGTACCTTGCATGAATTTACCGGGAGATGAACAGTGTAAAATCTGAATATTTCCCATGAAAAAGCTGATATATGAATATCTGATATGGTGGTGTTGAAAAAGGAATAGTTTAATGCCTTTTTTTTTTCTAGCTTCTTCCCTCTAGGGAGATGGGAGACAGAAGGGGAAATGGCAGTTGTGTATCAAGAGGAACGTAGCTGAAATCCGAGCAGTGGGATTTGTGCTCTCCATCCCGTGCTGCCACTCTCAGGTTGTGCTGCGTGGTGCCTTGACCCCTGTCTGATAAATACAAGTCCGGGAAACAGAGAATCCTAAAAATGTGTCTTTTGGGGGGGTGGATTAAGGGTCAACTTTGCTGTTTGTCTCGTCTTGGCACCTTACTACTCTGTCTTCTCCCTCACCTGGCCCTGACACATCAAAAGGCTTGGCTGCCTTAGTGCTTTGGTGGGTGGTGATGGTTCCTCATCACACCAAAGCTTTTCTGGAAAGGCAGCAACTTCTTCCTGGGGTGTTTTCATGCTTTTGTTTTGATGGTAGAATATCTGTCTATCTATGTATGCACGCATATTTAAACCGGAACTTGCCCCTCATTAACTGTATTAATCCCTGTTTTTACCTCTATTTGCAGTATGAAAAATTTTCTAAGCCACGAAGTTACCTCCTATCTCCATTAGATCAAAATTTGCCTTTTCTATCTTCACAGTTTTCACCTCTGTCTCTGCTCCCAGACCATCACTTCTATTTTTATTTTCCCTTAACTGGTACCATTCTGAATGCACTCATGGGACACTTTTTGCTTCTTATACTTGGTTAGTTCAATCTGCTTTCCAACACAGACCTTTCCCAATCTCCACTGTTATTCCTGTGTCTAGTTTTTATATTTCACAGCCCTTTTATTCTCCTGTTCCCTCAGTCTCTTCACCCTCAGTGTTATACTTTCAGCCGTGCTCGCCCTTTTCACCAGGCAGCCTTTTCTCTCCTCCATCAAATCCATCTTTCCGCACATTCCCTCCAGCAGTCCTTTCCATCTCTTTCCCTTTACCCAGGTTTCCTCACTCCTTCCAACATTCAGCCATTATCTAGCATGCTGGTTTGGCTTGTCTGACTTTGCTGGAAGCTCTGCTGGGCATCGGCTCAATCTTATTTCAGATTATTAATGGGCCTGGAAACCCCTGGTGGGAGGATGAGTTTCAGGTTTCCAGGGCTGCATTGCAGAAATACAGCATCACCACTTGAAGGTTGTGTCTTCTCACCACTGAGACATCTTAGGACATGTTTTAAAGGTCCTGACTTTCACATATTGCAGCAGAGCGTAGCAAAGATGCGAGCGCAGGAGGCCTGCTGGTGTCCTTTCACAAGAGAGTTATTTATTCTGGAGATGGCTCCACTATGGCATTGCCAAGCCAACCAGAGCCAGCAAAGGCAATCTGGACCAAGGCTGGAGCGAAATCTGCCAGAATCGCATGGGAAATGAGTATTGAATCTTCGGGCATCTGGGTCCATGGATGGGGGGAGGACTCGGCGCAGCCAGGAGACAAGCAGAGCAGCATGTGGTGCAGCAACGATGGATAATTGGGACGAGCCGGCAGCCAGCCAGCCTTGTTGCATTACAGAGAAATGCTGGTTAACTGGGAGGAGCATGAAATGAAATTGGAAGGAATAAAGGTAGCAGACAAAGGGAAGAGCCTTTTCACCAAAACAGAGCTTGAGATGGCTGCCCTGCTTCCATCTCCGCCCACTAAACATGTGTCAGGAGCTCGGCCACATGGCCGAATGCTGCTCAGGAGGGAAAGTCAGACCCGTGGTACCAATAAGGAGAGGCTGAGCCGCACACGTACTGGTGCGGGACAAGCACCTGCCCTGTATCACCGGGTTGGGGCAATTGGAGGCCCAAAGCACCTCAATGTGCTCGTTGCCAGCAGTTCTCTGGCTCCCTGGGTCTGCGCTGGGGGCTAAGAGCAAACAGAAAGAACTGGTGCAGGCGAATGAGAGGTTATGGAGGTCCTAAAATTCCATTATTTCCCCCCCAAAAATGCACGCCTGCTGCTATGTGTCTGAATGCCATTGAGAATCTGGACCCAAGCATATAACACAGGGAAGGACAATTTGGGGACAATTGCAAAACACTCAGGAGAAGGATTCATAGACTTGAGGGCCAGGAGGGACTGTTATCATCATCTAGTCTGACTTCCTGCATAATACAGCTCAGGAAACCTCAGCTAATAATTTCTGCATCAAGCCCATAACTTCTGTTTGAGTTATAGCATCAATTTTCAAGAGACATCCAGTCTTGATTTAGAGAGGATAAACTTTGGGTTCTTTTTATCTGTCTTCCAATGTCTGAGCCTTGAGGGTACACTCACAACCGGTTTTGAGCTTTTCTCCGCAAACAGAAAGGCTCGATACTAACTTATCAAAAAAGAATTAAATCGAGGGTGAATTTTTCACAGTGCCTTTTTCATCCATGACTTGGGGCTTTAAACAGTACACCCCGAAAGTTTGAAGCTTCTGATAACATCCCAACTTCTGGCAAAACAGTTATCTCCTTCCCGGAGATAGGCCAGATTAGCAGTTTCAGAAGGCAACCTCTTTTCTGAAGATTTCCACCCAAGAGGAGGTGACCTGACAGGCAGCCCTTGCCCTGTCAAAGAGCGTAACTCTGCTACAGTAAAATGCAGCTCTCCCATCCCATCTGAGATCTGACTGGCCCTTGCTCCAAAGCACCCAGAGCCACCGATTAAAAAGGCATAAAAGGGTCTGAATAAAACGAAGGTTAATAGATGCTGATGTGGGAGTAACCAGGGCTGTCAGGGAGCGATTAAGCTGACGAATAATCTTCCACCTGGAGCTGTCAGGCCGGTGTCTAATGTTTCATTCAAAGAAGGAGCTCTACACTCCTGATGAGTAAATGACAGAGAAGATTTCAATTAGAGCTGCTCTGTGACTCAAATCCTGACATATCCTGATGGTTTACTTTCAGTTCTCCCGCTGTTCTCCGGGGGACGCCAACCCATTAATAACACATTTTAAGATGTAGATGGAGGGGCATGGCTGCAGTTGATTAGCAGGTAGCCATCAGTGGGTAGGGAGGGTGCACCTTTCTCGAGCTGTGAATTGCCTTTATTATAGATATTTGGATGGGGCAGGAAAGGAGTTTAAAGCTGCTAATTTGAGGGAGCTGGTGCTGTTATTACATCAGTGCAAGGGTAGGCAGGCCCTGTTCAAGCAGTTACCCACAGCGCCATCAATGCATCACCAGCCTGGCCTCAAAGCAGCTGGGGAGGGCCAGGGGAGGTTCGACCTCCAGGAAGGTTTCCCTTCATTTTTCCATGCAGTTCAAAACAAACAGACAAAAAAAGTAGTTCGTGAACTTGACTCGCATTTAGTGTAGAGCGTCCCGGCTGAGGGCGGGAAGGTAAGAAAAGCTATTTAGCTAAATGCAAAACATTTTGCTTGATGGTATTTCTTGTTTTGAATTTAGTATGAATTAAGAAATAGTTGAGTACCGTGAAAACAGAATGAAAGCTTTCATTTTGGGTCAAACAGGATGTTTCAGTTGATTGAAGGTGAGTATTTGCTCCTTTCTCTCATTAGAGTGGAAAAACTGTTTCGGGTCAACACAGAACAGCTCTGTTTTGTTTTCCAAATGAATTGAAAAATCCATTACGCTCACAGCTGTACCTGCAATCTCTCTGCTACTCTGCTCCTGAGGTCCCCTATGGAGCTGTCAGCAAAACACAAGATAGAAGACAGATTAAACTGTATTTTTTTGTGTTTCTTACTCTTGTAGAGATGAAAGTGAGACACACCTCGCAAATCTGAACCTCCCTCTGGATCCCACTCAGGAGTTTTAGAAACTCTTACTCTGAGCCTCATCTCTAGAAAGGTTTCAAGTCAAGCTCAGGATTTTGCCCCTCATCCCACCTCATACCTGTATTTTTTAGTGTAAAATAACACCTAATGGGACCTGGCTTCATCTTTGTTACTGTAGGCCATGGAAAACCAACCAGCCCAGGCAAGTCCGCAGGGTGTTTCTGTTCCTTGTCCCTGGGTCACCCCTCTTAGCTGTGCTCCAATGCACCTTCCTGCTCCCACCAGCCTGTGCATCACCTGCTGTCATCAGTGATGCTGTGCCCTGGCACCACTGACTGTCAAACCCCACCAGTACCCCAACGTGGGGACTGGATTTTCATGCTGGGACACGGGATTTCTTTCATGCCTTGATGGGACAGGCTTGTGTTAGGAAGCTCTGATTAGAAAAAGACTTTGTGTGTTTTTGGAGTGGCAGGGTTTGAAGAAAACAGGCTTTGGTACAGGAAATTAGGAAAGTTTATATGTCATGAGGATTTGGATGCCCCTGCAGTCTGCATGGCATGGGGTGTTGAGGAGACGAAACTGGACTCCACATAATTCAATGTGAATCAAGAGAAGCCATTTATTAAGTCTGAATGTCAGCTTTTTATACATTTTTTACTACCGTACACGCGACTCGCTACTACCCGATTGGTTAAATCTGCGCTACATGCAAATCTGACTCCAAGTTGATTGGTTAATACAAGAATTTGCTAAATCATGCTAGCTAAGTAATAATTCTGGCTCCTAACTATCTTGTTTTGCCAGTGAAGCAAACACTCCTCTTTTTGCTCTCTCAGGGTGACCTTGATCAGTTTGAGTTCTCATAGTGGGAGATGGCTCACATGGCTGTTTTCTTCTAGATACAATCCCACTGGGTGTGGGGGGGTGTTTTCCCATGGGGTGTGTTTGTTCAGTTGGAGAGTGGCTGCAGGGGTGAAAAGGTAATTTAATAAATGAACTCCATGCAAATAATCCACTGCGTCAGTGTCCTGGTTTCAGCTGGGAAAGAGTTAGTTTTCTTTCTAGTGATTGCTGTGAGAGGAATGTTAATAATGTATATTGGTTTAGTTGTTGCTAAGCAATGTTTATACTTTTCAAGGACTCCTTTCAGCTTCCCATAGAAGCTGTGCAGGATCGTAGACAGAAAAATGAAATGGCCAATGGAATATTCCATACCATAGATGTCATGCTCAGTATATAAATGGGTGTTGGCTGGGGGTGTGAATTCGCGATCGCTGCTCAGGGTGGTGTGAATTCACCAATTTACCGGGTGGTGAGAGTGACTTGTGCCATTATTATTGTTGTTGTTATTATTGCTGTTTTCCTTTTCTGGTATTGTTCTATTAAACTGTCTTTATCTCAACCCACAAGGTTTTATTCCTTTCCCTTTTCTCCCTCTTCTCCCTGCCCTTCTGTCTGGAAGGGGGAGAATAGTGCCAGCAGCTGCATGGTCCTGGTTGCTGGCTGGGGTTAAACCACGACACAGAGAAAGAGAGATGCTTCACAGATATCCATCTCTCTCTGCATTTCAGTGCCGCCTCTGTGTCTCCCTGCTCTCCCTTGTATGTATTGGGAATATTTCAGGCTGCAAAGAAGTCTTTACTTTTTACAGCCAGCTTCACCCTGCAAAGACACAGTTCCTCATGCTAATACGTAGCAACAAGCTGTGCATTCATTTGCTGTGCAGCAGTGCTATTATTGCACCCTCTGTACTGCACTGCCTTGTACCATCTTCTGGTTAATCCTTCTCCTGCTGGACCTACTGCCCTGGGGGCTGCTCTGTGTGCAAGCTCACTACAACAGAGGCAATGACTGATTGTCTTGTGAACTCACTGCAAGCTAGGTGAAAATCATTTCCTCACTCTGTTAAACTCGAGAAAAGTGGTTCTCAAGCTGTTTTTGCTTCTCAGGGAGCAGTTCACTATGTTTCTACCATGTTCCCATTCACCTCAGTGCAAAGTGATGGGAAAGTGGGTGGAAAACACTACCGGGTGTGAACCTGTAGATAAAGCCAGTCAAAGTTTACAAGGTGGACATGAAAACAATCTTTTTTTTTTTTTTCATTTGGGCTGTGAGAGCCCAGGCTGGCTGAGGACAGCTTGATTTACATCCATCTCTCTCTTTTCAGCACCCCTTGGTTCATCCTCCTCACCAGTCCCTGCATGTAATAAATCTCAGTGAAGAAGAGTAAGCTCCTGTTTGGGCTTTGCTTTCTTCCCCATTTGCACTCTGCAAAGGGACACGTGTGAAGTGACACCTCTGAGCTGGTTCTGAACCTCAGGAAATGTTGTCAGGAGGGAGCATGATTTTCTGACTCACTCTTTCCTCTTCGCTGGGCTCTGGAGGCTCTAGCATAGATTTACTGCCCTGTTCTCTCTGCTGACCATCGGGCTTCACTTTAACGAGCGCTTGGAGGGTCATTCAGCATTACTTTGCTGTGCAAAGGGGCACAACCTCAGTTTAAGATTTAAGACCAGAGCCCCCCTGCTGCAAGGCTTGGCCCTACCATAACTTCGACTCTGTGGATAGCACTTACGTATAAACCCTGTAAGGAAAATTAATGTATTTTTGCTGGCTTGTAACGATGCTGTGCATGTAGGACCTAAACTGTTGTGTGAGTTTTTAAGTTCTGTCAGGCTGAACTCATCAGTGGAGAGTAAAATTTGGAGGAAGTTTGCCTTGCACCTCCTGAGCCTGATCAGTGGATGTTATACAGCCAGGGACAGAGATTTTCATCTGCTCTACTCATCCAGAGCAGAGAAAGAGGGAAGAAGTCGTCCAGGGTTCGGCTGACATCTACATTTGCCTTTTGTCTACATAAGCATTTGAATGACAATAAATATCAAATAAGTCTAGTGATAATTGCTGGGTTCTGGTATTTTTAGAAAACTATTTGTAGAAGCAGAGGCAGAGCTGAAAACTTCTTTCCAACAGGCTCCTGGAGACTAAAACCTCTTACTTGTTTTAGAAAACAGCAGTAGGAAATGCTTTGTAAGCTTTTTTTTTTCCTTCCCCTCTTCTCATGTCTGCTCATGCTACCTTTTATCTTGACCTTCATATGGGCTTCCATATTTTTAGTTTCTTACTTCTCAAATGCCTCCAGTCCTGCTTTTCTTGTCTAGGGCTGTATCTGCCCTATTGAGCTATGAGCTCTCAGACAGAAATGTGCTACTCTACCTATTAACTGTGATGCAAGTCCAAAGCCAGACCCACTGATGGAGAAGGCTAGTGCACTTACCATGAGCAGACTGAGGTTTTTGGGTATCCCACTGAGCCTTTTCCCAAGGCGTGCTCCCCTCCTGGAGTGAGTGCGTTTCCAGCATGTCCATCATGTGCTCACACAACAGTCATAAAATGGGCTCTGCTGTCCTTACCACGATGCCGCTCTTACGAACACTCTGTGGTGGAAGGTCTTTCATCCCTTCTCTTGCAGGGGAGAGGCTATGGGTGAGATACCACAGTGGGTGGGATGCTACAGGACAACTACACATCCATGGCAGCTGCTCTCAGGTTCGCGTGGCAATTTTCAAATCTTATTTTTGTCCTCCAGCTTGGTGGGTATGAAGGGGCCTGTGAGGTTGGTTTGGCAACCAGTCACTAAGGTCAGGACTAGGTATTGCAGCAATGCTGTTGATCCATCTACACGTCCTGTATTGATGAGGCCTCCTTGTACAACCATGTCCTAGAGATATATGGTCTTCCTGGATACAGGATGTTGCTGTTTTCTTTTTTTCACTTTGCAGCTCCCTCACACCATGCACTGCATGTACCCACTGATGGGTTCAGTCTTGGGGATGTGCTCATAATTTTGGGCAGTAGAAGAGGCACTCAAAGGAGCTCCAGGTGTGCCTTACCCCACTGTCTGTGAATGAGGATTGCATTGTACCTGGGAGGTAAGCAGCAAATTAGACATAATGAGGGTTTGTTGCATCCCATTATTTTGCCCCACCACTCTGTCCTGCTTTCTTTTTGTGTGTGTCAGCAAAGGAAAAAAAAAAAATGATTTATAGTCGGTTCTCATGTCTTCCCACGCCTGCCCATGGAAGGGAGGTTCTGCTCCTGTATGCAGTGCCACACACGCCATCCGTTTAACAGAAGCTGTTACATAGGCTCTAAGTGATGAAACTAAATGAAGCCTATTTTTAATAAACTTGAGGGTAAAGCGTGAGAGAAAGACGAAGGAGAGGTGGGCGCGGGAGAGAAGGAGAAGTGAATTCCTGGTGATCATTAGCTGGTGGACTGTCTTGGACATGCAGGTCTCCGCGAATGCGTTTGTTGAAAGTTTAGTGGTGGAGACAGTACACCTAATGGGATCTCGCGGGAGGCATCCTCTTGCCTATGGATAACAGGCTGCGAGACAAAGCTGTCAGCTTGTTCTGATTTACTACTCTCTTGCAGCAGGGAGATAAAAGTTTGCCCTTCTTGTAGCAAAGCAGGCAATGGGACTTCTTATGGCAACACTACATCAAAAACCAAAAAGGTGCAACTCACTTGAGCCAAGCAGGATGGGGAGGGAGAAAAATACACAAACTAAAATAGCCTCGTGTTTTAGATCCGGAAAATGCCCGGTGCACCAGACTCATTTACTGAGAAATATGTTCTATAACTCCCCAGCTCGGTGACTAGAGGTATGACTACCAAAACAGGCTCTTCACAGGAAAATCCCAGTGTGGAAAAGATTATGGAATATAAGAATTGATAATCTGATTTCTAGAGGATAAGTTTAGGATTTTTACCCTGAAGATGATGTGGTGAGGCGAGTGTTAAAGCAACACTTTGCAGACTTCAGTTTTATGTTCTGCTTTGTATCTCCTGTGCAGCCTCAGCCAAGTAAGTCCATCTTCGCTCCTCTCCTCCCTCCCTGCAAAGCAGCTGTCGCGGTGTGTTCGCAGCTGGGGAGACTCTTGCAGAGATGTTCATTAGAGCTGGAGGGACAAATGAACGTGACAGTAATGGAGACAACAGAAGTAACTCAGGAAGAGTTACAGGCTTGCAAGTGTGGCTAACTATAATGTAAGGTCACAGCTCCAAATACTTTATAATCCCCAGGAGAAGCACCTCACTTCTAATTTTGCTGGTAGCAGTGGCTAACAGGGATGAAAGGGCCAGAACCGGGGCCAGCTCGAGAGCTTTAGTGTTGCTATAAGGATCTTGGCTTGGACAGAGCTAAATTTTTCTCTGTAGAGCAAAGAGTGCAGGGAATGTGCTGGTGGTTGCTAAGTTCACAGGCCACATTGGTCTCAAAAAAATCCCCGAGTTAAAAGGAGGGTGAGGGTGGTTGTGGTACCAGGGGTGGATAGACACTTGGTCTCAACCTCCATGACTCTTCCTGCATCCCTGAGACAGACAAGTCTTAGAGCAGATATGACAAAAATTGAGGCCTGAGAGAGAAAGCAAGAGGCCAAAGGGGAGGTGACATCCTTCTGTCCTCGTCTCTCATCTTCTTCAACAGCATGTCCTGGGGGAAAAGCAGAGGATGGGTATAGTCATCTGTAAGCAGGCAGCGCCGGGGGTGATCTCCCCTGGGGGAGTCACTGAAGGAAACATCTCTGGGCAGGTTCTCAGGTCGGGTCCCCTGAGTCGGTGTCTGGTGTCATTGCTCAAGACTGCTGAGCTGTCCCTCACTTCAGGCTTCTGGGATTTATTTAGGGTTTTATTTTATTTCAGACTGGTGGCAAGAGGAGACGGCTGTACAGATGACTCTGGAGTGGAATCGGTGTGCATAAACAAACAGGGAGATGGGGGACATTTTTCTCTCTAATGTCATCTTGAGTCTTTCTGGAGCTGTTCTATTTATCGCCAGTCTGTAGGTCCACAAGATGATGAGATGGATAAAATGGGATGATAAGCTTACGCTAGAAGAGAAACTGTCAACCGACCTGTTGATTTATTGCCCTTCTCAATTCAGGTGGATTTAGGGGTGAGGGGAGGATAAATTTTGCCCTAACTTTTTTTGCTGCTTTTAGATAGCCATTAACTCTCCATGGACCATGACTTTCATTTCCTGTCAGCTTTGAATTACTCAGTCTGGGACTGAGCTGGAAGGTAATTTCAAGAGGCAAAAAGAGGTGGGGAGAAACCTAACTTTTTATTTAATACTGACTGTGGCTGGCTTAAATTCTGCCCTTTATCAGGGCTTGCATCAAAGACAGGCTGATGGGGATGCTGCTATGGGCAAGGGGAGATGACAGGCTTGTCTAGGTGGTCAAGGAACTGTGGACCAGTCTGGCAAGGAAAATAGGGTGACCAAGCAGAGTTAGAATCAGCATTACCTTCAGGGTGAGGACTTTGATATGTACGGCCACGTAACAAGCAGATGAATAGTACGCTGTTTTTTGTGCGTAGCTGTACAGTGAACGGAGGGGTTTTTCAACCGTTTTTTAACTAAGACTGAAAGTACCATAAACCCTGAAACCAAGAGGGTTTTGATTCTTCCCACAAATTCATGCTTTGTCCCTCTCCTTCACTTTGAAATAGTGCTTAAGGACAGAAGCAAAATCACTGCTTCACTTCTAAGAAACAAATGACTCCACATCTACTGTGTCCCCTCTAATGGTTTAAAAGGTTTCTGTGAACTGCAATGGAGACCCTTTAGGCTGGTTCCCACACCTCGCCGTCCGTCCATGCTTTCAGGCAGGGAGCTCAGACTCCACAGAAACACCAGTTTTTACCTTCCTTTTCAACGGAGCTTTTTCTCCATGATCAGACCCAAAATTCTGTGTTAGTTTCTGACATTGGTGAGAGCTTTGCACAAACAGGAATCCATGGCAAAACTTTAATAGGGGAACTGGCACACGTATGGCAGTTGAGTAATGGAGAGATCTTAACCCACAATGAGCATAAAATGCAACAAAGTGAAGCAATAAATAAATCAGGAATAGGATAGAAGGTGAGAAGCTATTTAGCTTATTCTCTTTCAGTGCTTGCTTTCCCTTTGGAAGGAGATTTTTCTCTTTCTGGATTTTCTAGTGAAAAAAAAAACCCACCAAAGGTTCTGAAGTTACGTAGTTTTGCAGCCTGAGAAGCTAACTACAACAACACGGCTGCCATGTGGCTAGCTGTCCTGACTGTGCTGGTGGGAGAGAGGGAATCCTGGCTTCAGGTAGTGGCTCTCGGTCAAAAATGTAAAGGGGCACTAGAAATTAATGTAGCTCATCATGTTCATAATGGTTACAGTGCACATTAGAAAGTGCCATCAGTGTTCAGTGGCTCATAGTTTGCTCAGGGAAATAGTGGTTGAGGCTACTTTGCATACACCTATCCTGGCTGATTACTCTCTTCTTCCCATTCCCCAATTAGGAGAGAAAAGATAAAATTCATGTTAATTAAAAAGTAATTGATGACAAGGTGACAATACTAATATAACAGCCCGTGTTCCTAAGGCACAACAGGCTTCTAAATACCACCAATCCAATTTAAAAAAAGACAGCATCAGTGTTCTAATACCTAAAACCTGCTCTCACTAATTGTGGAAAATGATTAAAAGGTCTCGTTTTGTTGTTAGCCGGGTGTGGGATGGTGTGATGAATCACTGCAGCACCCAGCATGCGAGACGGGTGGCAGCAGGTGAAACCCTGCATGTTGTGCACTAAGAGCAAGAGGCTCTCCAAAACCCTTCCATCCGCCGGGGGTGCTGGCAGCAGCAGCAGCGATAGCGTGTCCGTGTCTGTCTGTGCACACCTTGGCAGTGCAGATGAAGCTGAATCCCCGCGAGGACGGAAGGTGTCCCCGTCCTGCCCCGGCACAGGGCAGAGCTGGGTGGGGACAGCTCGGCAGGATGAAGATTTGCAGCTCCTGCCAAGCAAAAAGGGACGTGGTGGGGAGCGACGCTGCTGGGGAGATGCTCCCTGCCCCAGCGTGGATGCTCCCTCATAAACCCTGTCCTGAACATGCCAGTGAACAGCAGGAGCCAGGCGAACTTTTGTGGGCTCTGGAACTGGTGCCGCAGGCAGCAAGTCCAGGCCATTTCCCCTGCTGCTGGCAGTCCTCTGGCTCGCCCCAGCGTGCAGCTGGCTCTGCCTCTGGGCAGTGATGGAAACCCCAGCAGTGCTCACGGTCTGCTCTGTCAGAGCAGCTTTGTCCAAGCTCCCTGGGAGACTCCCTGACCCCCTCCGCAGGAGAGAGCCTGGCACATCGTCCCCGGAGGGGAGGCCGAAACAGTTTGTGCCCCTCATTAGCTTCCACACACCCCCAGTTTCCTCTGCCAGGCCAGGCGGGTGCTAGCTGGCATCGCAGGCTGGGACCCACACACACGCTGCTCTGGGACCAGAGCAGGGCTGCTGACAAGCCACCCAGAAGCCGCTGGCCCTTTTTCCCCTTGCACACTGTTCCCTAAGCGCAAGAGCCAGCAGCTCAGTTAGGATGGGAGTCATTTCATCCTCAATGTAATCTGCAAATTCCTCCTGGTTCCTCCTTGCTGGCCTGAGAGCACGAGGCTCGTCGCTGTGGTCCTGTTGGCTCTTTGGGAGCTCTTCGCTGGAGATACATGTGACTGGCATCCAAACCTGCACGATGGAGTGGCCCCTGACATCACTTCTTCGTAACAAAGAATCCATTCCATGGAAGTAATGGCTTTGAAGGACTGAGACAATTGAGTTAAAGAAGAATTAAGTCTACTCTGGTTTTGTCTTTTTTCTTGATTTTTTTTTCTTTATTCTGTGAATCTGCATTCTCTTAGTGAAGTATCCATGACTAGTAGCTCTTTCAGCAGTTTGGCAAGGCACCCAGAGTTATTGGGGAGGATTGAAGGTAAATAAAATCTAGGGAGGGAAGATGAGGAGTCGGTGGTCACAGTCAGTTTGGATGACAAATCTGCTAAGCTGCCATCCAAGGAAGCAGAGAGAAAGAGACCTAAGTGAAGATGCCAGGAGAGCCCTGGAAATAAAATCAAAGCTGAGAACAGATGAAATGTGCTGTGGGTAGCACAAATTTGGTTTCAGACAAGTCCATTTTGTAAGCAAGATTTCGTGTTTACTCTGAGTCAAAAATAAGAGCTCACTTGGACTAGTGATCCGGGAGACACTCCTGGCTTTTCGGGGGCAGGGTCTCCAAGTTTTTATTCAATACAAAATGATAATAAAACCACAGAAAAACCCCACCTATCACACCATGATGTGAAGACCCTGCTGTACCCCAGTAAGAGGGGTTACATTTGCTTCTCTGTAGAAGACTAATTATGTACTAACTGAGCCATGCATAAACTCTGCACTAGGACCCGAAAAGGTGCCCGTGCGGGACATGAACTACCAACCCAGGGCACTGAGCTCTGCCAGAGACACGGAGGAGAGCACAGAGGTACCCAGCGCTCTCTGCTTTATGTGACAAAACACGCTGGAGGCAGACACACAGCCTGAGAACCTTTAAACAGCAGCACAGGACACTGCAGACAGACGAGAAGGAGAACTGTCTTTCGTGTGCTCAGCTGAGACGACGGTGCTGCTGAGTGTTATCAGGGGAAATCTGATCCGGCATGTGGCGAGACCAAGGTTTGCAAGTTTTCCCCTTTGTTGGAGAGTGAGTTGCTTCGGTTTGGCTGGTCCCACTCTTGTAGCTCGCTGCGGCTTGTGGGAATTATTACTCACTGCTTTGGAATCCAGCAGTGGTAGCACTGTGTAAATGTCAAATAGTCATAGTTTTTATAAATGTTCCTCACACCCAGCTTTGAAAGTGGCTTCAGAACTATTCCCTGAGGGATTTGGTTGCTGTCGTACAGATGGGAAAATAACTGCTGGACTGGGACTTTACCATGACCGGGCAGCACTCATGGGACTCTCACACGCTGCTGTGATCTAATCCTTATGAAGTCTGACCCTTTCTTTCGAACGAAGACTAATCCATCACACCCTGATTGTGAAAAACATTAGCCGTTGACAAATGCGGTGTTTACAGTGGTAATAACAGCCTGATTGATGGCCGGGGCTGGGGAAAGGCAGCTGGCAAGGCTCCTGCTAGCTGGCTGGCAGGGCAGGGACAGGTGGCAGAGCCACTGGGCCCAGCCTTTCCCTGGGTGAGCTTTAGCATCTACGTGTGGAGGCTGGTGGAGTTTTTTATGGAGCTTCCCTGCACAGTTCAGCATTTTTGGCGGGTCTATGCCATTCCCAGGGCTGCGATGGGAAAGAGGAGTTGCCAGAGGCAGCCACCTTTTGCTGCTGAGGTCCAAACTCAGTTGCATTTAGCCTCTTCAGTAAAGATAAATAAACTTTGGTATTAGCTTTTTTTATTATCTAAATCGTGCAAGAAAAGGCATTCACTGACCTGTTCTGCTATAAACTGTAAGTGGTCCTGAAGACCATGAAGATGGACAACTCTTTAGAAATGCTAGACAGAAGTACTGCATGCTCTGTTGAGTTTTTCATTAGGATTTCTCTCCCCTGTCTCTGTGTTTTTCACACTCGCTGAATTATGCATTTGCATGCATTATAATGAAAATGGCTACAATCATGATAGATTTTTTTCTTTTTTAATCTTTATATAAAAATGTAATAGGACCTAAGCAAACTGTCAAAGTTAGAAGGAACTAAGCAAACTGTCAAAGTTAGAGGGAAACATCGCATTTTTGGCCATGTGTTTGCATGGCTCCTGTGATGGAAATGCAAAGGGAGACTGGGCTGCAATCTAAATTCTGCAGGGAGTTGCAGTTGACAGAAATAAACCATGTGGTGAGGGTGCCACATGAACTGAACATAAACATAAATTAAACCCTGTGAAGGAACCAGGGCTGTTGAAAAACTAGTGCTAAAAATGTAAATTTGAACTCTAAAAGAATGGATTGGAAGCAGATTTAATTGCCTCAATAAAGGGGTAACATGAAAATTATGGGTGTCAGAGAAGATTAAATGTACCTCAGAAATCAGAATAGAATGTAATGTGTGATGGATGAATGGCAGAAGCCTGACAGAAGGCTATTACACTCATGCAATTATGTAAAAAATGTGGATAAGTGGTTAAAAAAGGTGAGTGTACGGCAGGAGCTCTTACTGGGGTACAGCAGGGTCTTCACGTCATGGTGTGATCTTGGACTGAATCTTCTTTTGAGCATGTTGGGTTGGACCACTTGGTGTCCCACCCTTGCTTAACAATCAGAAGCTGTGTAACCTTGTTCACATGGCTGGGCAAATTAACCTGTTCTTTGGAAAGTGTGCTGTATTAATTTGGGTAGAGTTGGTATTGCCTCAATGTTGGCAACTGGGACACAAGTTGGGTGTCTCCACACAGCACTACGTGTAGACGACCAGGTGGGACAGGAGATAACTCACCTAATTTTAGACATCTACGTCTGTGCTGCTTAGGCTCCCTTTGCAGTCAATGGAGAAAAAGCCCTACCCACTTTTAGATTGCAATTCAGCTCACTGTTTTTAGACCTAAGCATTGCACTGAGATGAGGAACAACTACAGAATGACTGCTTGGGTTTCACCAGAATGCACAGGAATAAACATAGGAGGACATATGGTGGAGGCATCAGTATTAGCATATGTGAGGTTACAGCAGCGTTGTGAGAAGACCAGCAGCTAGACTTAATTTAGCTATGGATAGGTCTGAGCAGGATGCCAGTGCCTGCTTGCCGAAATCCCCTTCTGCTTGGGCTGTAGACGATGTCTTGATGATTGAGAAGCCCGCTTGTGTGAGCACTGCATGGTGAAATCACTAGAGAAACTTCTTCAGCGTTGCAAAAGAGGTTCCATGAGGATGTGGCTTCTACTGTCCATCTGTGGGTAAAGGACGCGTGTCACCAGTGTCTCTGGAGTGACAGCAGCAGGGGTGGGACTTAGTCAACGGGAAGTGTCAGAGCCTCCCAGGGCTGATGAAGGCAGCAGCCTCCTGGCAGGTAGAGGCAGATAAATGAAAGGCTTTGAAACAAAATGCAGTTGCCAGATCCTTAGCAATTTTTCGAATAAGGTTGTGTCCAGCAGCAGGAGCATCAGAAAGGACTTTTGCCACTCATAAAAAAAAAGTTTTCATGCGATCTCCCATTTCCAGAAACTCACTGCTTTGGCCATCACCAATTTTCCAGGAAAAAAGAACACCCTCACTCCCACAAAACAACAAAAACGCATCTGTTAAAAATAGGTACTTTTGAATATGCATGATTGAACTTAGAAACAAACAGTGATGTCCTGGGGAGAAGGCTACCATCTCTCACTGATGTACTGACACAGATCACAATGCAAAGGTAGCAGACAAGGCACCGCTAGCAGTGGGTGCTGGGCGTGTGTCTGACAGAGGCTCACAATGTGATCTTTGCCAAATTACTTAGGCTGCAAGTGTCTTGGGCTGTCTTGGTAGAAAAAAATACATGCACTTATTTGCCCACCGTTCAGGGGAATGCAGGGCTTAATTATTCAGTGTTTAGGAAGCATTTGTGTAATGGCAAGATAGAAAAATGGTGCTATGCAAGTGCAGAAGTTTATTCTGATTAGATTAATTGTACAACTGCTCCCTGATACTTCCAAGCCAAGGGCTCCCAGAGGGGACTGCATTACAGTCTGCTGTTTTTCATAATCCAAACACAGAAGCTCTTTCCGTGCACAGCAGGTCGGTGAGTTATCAGAGATTGGAACTAGCTTAACTTCAGAAAAAGTGCAAATGTCCAGGGAGCCAAGGTGTCTGCTCTGCAAACAGGGTCAGAGGAAGAGAGATGCCATCAAGTGAACCAGACTAGGAGCAGGCAAACGACTTTAACCATGGGAACACCTCAAAAGCTGAAACCTTATTCTGCAGGTGAGTTTGCTGTGGCCTTGCAGACAGTCCCCAGGGCTGAGCCCTCCAGTTCCCTTTGAGGTGGGCATCCATGAGGCTTCTTCATGACAGCACAGTCTGCAGCACGCTTCATGTTGACGACAGCTTGTCCAGAAGCCGTTTGTTTGAAGGGTTTTCATACAGTATCAGACCGTAGGATTTTGAGGAAAAAAGAGAAAACAAAACAAAGCCAAACCTCAAATCTCTTATTTTAATCTTAATCTCCCATAATTCGTTTCTGAAACTGCTGGAACTGGCATGTAAACATGCATATACTGGCTGTATGACTCTCCTGCCATCCATCCTTTTCTCTTCTATGTGTATCTCCTCCTCTTCAATTTTTGGGAAATCTTTTTATCTTGCCAATTCATTTTCTCCACCATTTATGCCATTCCTACCTCCAGTGCGGGCTGTCGGCACTACACCAGAGTCACCCTGCCTGTGGATTTCCTGTATGCTTCATCTGCTTTTTAATGCCCGTCTAAAGCTGACATAGGTAAAAGAACTGCGGGAAGCCATAATTTGGGAAGTTTTCAGAGCCTCTTGCAGCTTTTTTGCCTGCTGCCATGCCTGACAACTTGAACTGGTGGAATTATTCATTGGAAATAAAGTGTTCGAGGAATATAGCTATTGATCGTTGCGAATAATTTATGTATAGTTTATATTGCTGTAGCCTCTAATGACTCCTTATGGATTTGGGCTCTACGGTGCTAAGCTTTGCACACAACTGCACTAACACCGTATTTTTAGTCAAGTATAGTAAAAGAGGCAGGTGTGGTTCAGGACAGGGAGCCCCAGGTAGGTGACACAATCACATTTGGTGTCATAAGTGACTGCCACGGTGCAGCCCGCCCTGCTGTTAGCAAGTGGTTTGTAGGTATCTTGTCATAGGTAAATTTTAATGAGATATTTGGAGGAGAACAACATTCCTCCCATGGGCAGCATGGTGATATGCCAAAAAAAGAAAGAAAATGCTTGTTGGAAGATGTAACCGACGGGCAAAAAAAGCTGGCATTATTATCAGAGCAGAAGGTGGGGTTGGTATTTTTTTACAGTGTCTGCAAGCAGGTTGCCTTTGTTGTTGTTGAGCTGCTTGTCTCTCACAGTTGTCCATTAAATGCTAAGTCCATCTGCGCTCACTCACACACATTTTAGCCCAGAGGTTGGCTGGCAAAAATCAGGCTTATATATATTAACAGTCGGTTATTCGACCGGCAGGAGAGGGCCCTAGCATTTCTGGGTGCTGTTCCTGTTGCCGGACGGCATGCTTTGCCCAGCCCTGTCTGCTTATGGATAACTCAGCCAGGATTGAGCCTCATTTCTCTTGTGAGATTAATGAAGTGAACTTTTGAAGATGACAGGTGGGATCCTTACTCGGAGTACTCTCAGTCCAGTGAAAAGAACTCCGTTTTGTTGAATCGTTGTAAGAAAAAAGCCCGGTTTCATCCTAGAAGATTAGCATATGCCCATAGGTATCACTGAGCTAAAGAGCACTAAGCCCAGGCCAGGGACTGAAGCAGACCCCAAGGTAATAAAAGATAAATGGCAGTATCAGTAAACTGTCAAATTTTGTTTAAGTAATATTAAGGAGTAGCTTCTCTGGTGCCTCATTAACTCTGCCCAGGTGACCAGCATATTTGTTTCACAGGTGATCTTTCAGCAACCCCATAAAATAAGTCATGTTTTCAATTAATACTAAACAACAGTATTTTGGATACATAACAAAGCCTCCCACAACTTCAGTATTTTCACTGAGTTTCATCTCTGGGAACACTCATATGACAATTACTCCCCTGCATCGCCCCCAGCTTTGCTGTTTTCTTTCAAGCCAGGAGATTTCACTGCCTTGGCAGGGCCTTTTAGTAAAGACTTTTTTATTTACATGGCTATTATGTTTCTGCCTTCCATCAGGCATCCATCTGGCTGGGCGGTCATGAAAGTATTAATCATAGGGGTGTCTAGACACCCACTCCAGAATGGGAAATTTAGAAATTCAGTGCAAGAAGATTTTACATCAGATTTTCACTGCTTCAAAATGCTATCGATTTTACTTGAAGAAGAGGATTGAATGCTTTGAATGTTTTAATAATGTCACCTTTTTGTTTTTTGAACCTGTTTTCCCACGTTGGAAACTTTGGTCATTTCAGGTGGGTTTTTAGTTGAAGCATCCTAAGGATCCTTATACTGAACAAAGCTTTCGCATGAGTTTGACATATGGAATTTCATAGACTTCAACAAGGGGAAAAGGTTTCCAGTTTAAAAAAATGCAGCTCCATTGTGTTGTGAACTTCCACAGGCTGAATAGTTTCCAGAGTTAGGACCTATGTGCTGAAACTCCCACCAACCAAGTAGCTTAATACAACCATAAAGTCTCTGCCTTTTTTTACCCCTCGAATTCATGGAGTTGCAGGTTAGCTATAAGTTTTTGTTGTGTGTTTTTGCTTTGGTATATGTGCACTTGCTAAATTGTAGCTATTATTGAAAGTAATATAACATAACTGAAAAGCGATAATACGCCAGAGCTGTATGTATTTAATGAATACCCAAAGGCCACGAAGAAATAATTTTGACCCAGCCATGCCCCTGAATATTGAGTTTTGCCTGAGAGTAAAGACAGATTTGAAACATAATTCTGCAGCATCTGTTCTGCTGCCATCCAGCAGCAGGGAAAGAAGCTTTTGTTAAAAATAAAAGAAAACAAAACCTGAGATGGTTGAAGGCGGAGCAGAGGGCGAGGGCGAGGCGGAGGCTGTCTGAGGACAGCTGTCCATCTGCAGGTCCTGCAGCAGCTCCTGGCTGCTTCTTGAGGGTGGGAGGGATCTTCTGAAAGAAATGTCAAAACTGTGGAACAAAGATGGTTTTTTTACTGGTTTGAAGTGCTTTGGAAATATAACAGTGCTGCTGGGCAGGAGATCGTGAGAACACCTCCCAGGAGCCAAGGTGTGAAGACTCAAAGATATTGTTTTAGAGCAGCAGAAATTCTTTTGTCTGGGAAACAGAAAATAAATGGGAACTGCAAGATAGGACATTTATGCAAGGGATATAATGTGGAATCTGTTTATGAAGAGGAAAACCCACAAGTCAAGCTAAAGGAAAGGAAGTATGAGAAACACAGGGCCTAAGCCAGGTTCTAACTATTGGAGACCAAGATGGGTCACGTGGGTCATTCTCTGGAGGAGAAGTGAAGATCTTTGATAAAAGAATCAGATTTATGTAGAATAACTCAGTGTCCATGGAAAAAAAAAAAAAGGACCTCACTTCAGAATCAAAGATTGTATGGAGGCACAGCATTCAATGTCTATGCAGTGCAGGCCAGCGCTGGTGCAGGACCATAGCTTCGTGTCCATCACCTCTCCACTGCTGGTTTCACAAGCTGAATTCCTGTGCAGAGCCCATAGTAACACTCTGATTTTCATTATGCATCACTTTTCTCAGAAGGAAAGGAGACAACGGTGCTCCTGGTAACGTAGTATAATAAGTTATTCTTGCTGGTGAGAAAAAATAGTTTTATGTAATTTATCTCCTTTGGGGCATTCTGGTAGACATTCAGGATATGGTATTTCTGAACAAGAACTAAAGGAAAGAAAGGACCACAGGAAAAACACTCTTTTCTGAACAGCTTTAGTGCCTAGCTGGCTCAAGCTCAGATAGATATTAAAAAGTCACAGAGAAATTAATATATAGTATGTAAGCTCTGTGTTTGAGGGTACCATGAGGACTTGCAGATCAGCCCAGGTCAAACAGAGCAATCAGTTTTGCCTCACACCCAGAACTCCCGAAGTGGTTTGTAAGCCAAATATCTCCCTGTGTATCAAATCTTCTTCCCGAGGTGGGTGTTGCACGTGGAATCCCCAGAAGGGTTGTATTGGCTTACCCATAAGGGCTTCTTCTGCTTCCTAAATGTATATTTGTTCACTATTGTCCATTAAACAAGAGCAAAACCCCCTGCATAATTCAGCATCACAAGAATAATGAATTCATTAAGAGGTGTTGGATGGATTAAGTCATGCATAAGGGCTGGTATTACAAGACAAGTGTTAAACAACCCATTGTATTACTATAATTGGAGTTATAGGAATTACAGTAAAAGAGCACCAAAAGGTAATTTCCAGTTCAGCTAAACCCTCCCTGATTCCCTCTGGCCACAAATTATCATATTTCTTCTCTGAATCAGACCTCCTCCTGTAAATTCAGTGCTGCTACAGTAATCTCTAATCCTCACACAGACCACTGAAGTCCTCTTTTTTTTCTTTCGTTTCTTTTTACACAAGTTCATTTGTGAGATATTTACTGCTGAGAGCCTGATCTTGGCTTCAGCTCAGCTGATAAGTAGGCACAGAAAGACTTTCAGCTTAGAAAGACAAATAAATGTTTGGAACTGATTAAGCTAAAACAAGGTTCAGTCATATGAGGTTCCAAGGTTGATTTATATACATGAAGTCAAGAAACAGCAGAGAGAAAGTGAATACAGCAATCTCTTAGTCTGAGTGCTGCAGGAGCTAATACACGTGGTGCGAGATCACCTCCTGGTCCAAGATGCTCTCACAGGGTGGGAAAAAGGTTGATTTAAACTTCTTCAGTTTGCTTAAACTGGCACAATTGTACTGAGCCAAAGTTGATGGAGTAAATCTAAAGTATACCGCTTGAGATCTGCCACCGATCAGTATATTTTGTTGTTCCTTCTTGTTATCCTGAATATATTCTGCACGTGCATAGTGTGACAGCTAGCCCTGAGACAAAGAAGGTAACATATGTTGTATGAAGAACTTGTGTTTAATACAAGATAGATGCACGTTTCAGCACTTAATCTGAGCTTCCACTGAATGTGCAAAGCGCTTAACTGCATCTGCAGATGCATTTGGGGAAAATAATGAGTGTGCAAATAGCATGTATGATTCAGTACCCAATCTAAGAAATAGGTCAACATGATCTATCATTGTGGCCTGTGCTTTGTGCTGGTCCTGCAGCGAGTGGAAAGCTTCCAAATACCTGACATATTGGCTTTTCTGCCTTTTAATGGATACTCCATATTCTGTAATAATAGTGGCATATACAATTGGTGTTCCTACCACTTTGCATTGCCCTTTAGGGGGTGGCAAAGAAGCCTTAGCAACTTTCTCCTCATTTTCTTGAACAATCCCTTAACACACACTGCAATCATCCTGCAATGCATTCAGTAAATCATCTCTGATTACACAGTTAAAGAGCATTACTCTATATTGGTCATTTAAAACATCTTCAAGGGTTTCATTGATGAAGACTTTCCGAAAGGAAAGAGGCAACAAGGAAGATCTATTGAATGTTGAGTCACTCTATGCTGGGTGTTACGTTCGAACTTAAATCACATCCAGCATTTCACAAGGAAAGGAAAACAGAAAAGTCAAGTGAGATAAAGGGCTGTTTATCCATAGGAAGAGGTGATATGTGTAAAAAGAGCCACCGTACAAAAGGGTTAGCTGTTCAAAATGCCCCCTTAAAGAAGATACAATTAGAGCTTAATCGTTTCTCTCTTCAGTTCAAAGCTCCCACATCTAAGTTAATGAACACATATGCCAAGTCAGACCTATTTATACCTTGCTTATCTTGATCATTTAAACAAGCTGGCTCTTTGCTAACATTGCTGTTTATAGAGATTGCACATCTCTGCGTGGGAGCGTTGCTCCTTTTGTAGGTTGGATTTCGCTCCGTGCAGAGTATTTAGGATCAGATGTAATTTGTTCCTTCTAAGGAAGTCCTAAAAATTAATTTACGAATAAGTTGATAAAAAGCTAATAGATGCTAAATTAACCACAGAAGGACTCCTGATCTGTTCCCTGAACCACAGGAACATGGTGGAAAATTACAAGAAAAAAAAAATCAATGAAGAAAGAAAGTTGAAGTCCATAAAGTTCAAGCGAGGTACAATTGCTACTTGACACCAGCAACTTCTTGCAGGGCAGATTAGTTTATTAATCTGTACAAAGCAGCAACATGTGTTTGAGGCTGCTGTATGTTATGGAGAAGCTGCAATGTGGAGTCAAGCTCTCAAAAGCTGTATCTATACTGGTAAATTAAATACACCCAGTATTACTGACTGACACTGAGGCTGGCAGGCTCATCTCCATACCACATCACTCTCTTCTCCTTCAGCGTAGGCTGCTGTTTGCAGGATGCTTGTTGCAATAGCCCTAAGATGCTAAATCACAAATCTTTCATGGGAATTGCCTAGAAATGGGTTTGCTAACCTGGGACAAAATTGGGGACTGCTGTACAAATTTTGGCTAGCAGATATTTTAACAAAAAATTTTTACACTGAAAGGGTTATTAATCATTGCAACAGGCTGCCCAGGGAAGTGGTTGAGGCACCATCCCTGGAGGTATTTAGAAGACGGGTAGACATAGTGCTTAGAGATACGGTTTAGTGATGGTTTTTGTCAAAGTTAGGTTGATGGTTGGACTAGATGATCTGAAAGGTGCCTTCCAACCTAGGCAATTCTATGATTCTATATCTGCTGAGAGAGAGTGAAGAGGAAGGTGAGGAGGCAGCATTCACACCACGTGGAGTCATGCTGGAAGGCTGGCTGGGACCTGAAAGCAGCATGGGCTTCTTGTTAGGGAGCACTGACCACTGATCGATTAATTATGTTCCTAGGCTCAGGGAGACACCTGTTAGATTGTGAGGCACAGACATGGCCCTGCCTCTGAAATTGTCTCTTTTTAAAGTGCCTTGTGCATGCAGACTGCCTTTCTGGACCCAAGCTTTTCCCCTTCCCTCCCCCAGATCAATGTTTCTCTTTCCCTGTTCCAACACTGTGTTTTCCTCTTCTGTCACTGTGTCTTCTGGGGGAGCAACCTGCTGAGGCCAGCAGTTAGTAGCGTGCATGTCCTTGAGGGTATGGCCTTTGATGCTAGCCCATCATGGTCCATTGGCCTCGTCCACTTTAAAGTGTGCTGCCCTTGGTGCAATTTTGGTTTGCACCTACGGGTAACTGAGTGCTTTCCTCTTGATATGCACATACAAGACATACACACACATATACATTTCTATACACACAGGTTGTACAAGCTGTGGGTTTTCAATCAGTTATACATCTAACTGTACAGGCATCCCACTAGGTATCACCTCCTTAAATCTAACTGATCAGGTCACTCCAGGTACGGTGTTTCTGTCATTTAAACTTTGCTATGGTCACATTCATGGGCGTGTGTGCTGTGGGTCTTCTTGTGGTTAATTCTCCGTTGCTGTTTGCCAGCATGCTGGCTGAAGGTGGAGTGCTGAGCCAGCAATATAGGAGCACACAAGTTCCCCACCTGTGTCGGTTCAACACTTAGGAATTGATGCCCATCACACTTCATCAAACGTGTTGTTACAGACCCCAGGAGCTGCTCATTCATCCTGCAGCCCAAAGTACCAATAACACCTGCAGCACCCAATGTCTCTTGAAAGCAGTGAAATCAAGTCCCCAAAGCCTTGTAGTAGTGATGAGCAGAAAATCGCAGCAGCCGGTGTTAGAAAAATAGGAATCCAGCTAAAGCAACAGTACCTTGACAACACTTGGCGCTGCAAACATCACTTAACTTGACAAACAACCAGTAATAGCTAGAGTGAAAATAAAGGGTTAGGCAGGTAGAGAGATAAAGTATGAAGAGCATGCTGAGCAAATAACAGCCTTTTGAGAATCAACATTAGCATAATTACTAAACATAGGTAATTGCTGAAATAGCATTTGCTGGCAGCATTTATGTTTCTAAATGCAATACTTTCTCTCTTCCCTACGAAATCTTCTGCTAGGACTATAGAGTGTGCTTACACTCTGCTTTCAGCTGAGAGAGAGCTGGTATGGAAATTGGCACCATCTGAAAGCCGAGGGCGTAGAGAGGAACAAACACATTTAACACCTTGGAGTCCAACCATCCTTTTTAAACAAGGTTGTCATACTTGGGGCTACATGCTTTGTTAAAAATCTATATGTTATGCCATCAACTCAGCATTTGTCCCAGTGCCCTACTCGATACTTGATAAGACTGGACATTCTCAAATCAATTCCTATTGATTTCTCACTGCTGAAATAGGATAAGCATGTGACAGACACAATGAGTGTTTAGTACAGCAGATCAAGCCATTCCAGCACTTGGCTGATAAAAAATCACAACCAAAAAACAAACAAAACCCCCCACCAGACACAAATGCGGTAACACACAGTGCATAAGCAGAGGCCCTGGCTACAATCAAAAGCATTAGCTGGTTCTGCTTAGAGAGGCATTTGGCCACAGTTTTGATGGAAGAGCAGGTGGAAATTAAAAAGAAAAAAGAAAAAAAAAAGAATGCAACAGATGAGGTTACGTCTGTGAAGGTTGTAGGGCTGATCTGCAATTATTTCTGAGCACTGTATGTGACCTGGGTACTGAGACCGTGATGTACTGGCTTATTGCTTCTCTTACTGTATGTTGCGCTGCAGGGCAGATAGGAAGCTGTCAGAGGCAATAGCTGGCCCCTACCTGAGTAAATTACCTGTAAGTACCATGGCGAGGGGGAAAACTACATGTGCACTATTAGCTGAGAAGATTCCTCTGGATAACAGAAGTACAAAAGGAATGCAGCTCGGGTTTTTTGAAAAAAAAACAAAAAAGTGATTTGACAGTAACTGCAGAGGGCAAAAACGGGTGGCTCGGGAAGGGCAGGATGCCATGGAGTCAGCTCCCACGGAGAAAGCTGAAGTAGTGGGGCCTTTTAAACCTTCAAGGTGGTGGTGAGACACAAAAAAGTCATATGTAGAGGCAGTTCTTACTGGCTGAAAACATCTTTTTGTTTTAAAAAACTGCTGTATTCTTGTTGTGAGGTCAGAAGTTGACATCCATCTCTGGACCACTGACCGTGGCTCACTGAAGGAAGATACCTACTTGCCTATCTCAGATGGATGAGCTGAGAGAAATGGGCATCACCCTGACATAAATGTGGAAGGATCGTGGGATCAAAAGCATAAGTCTTTTGCTTAGAGTAAAAGTATGGAGCAAAAGCTGGAGCAAAAGCATGAGGCTCTTCAAATACTGCCTCATTGGCTCAGTGGTGAGCCCCTCCGGGGATTTCACCAGCAGCAATCCAGGCACGTGTTTCATGGAGCATAAGTTACACGCTCCTCAGGGGTAGCTCAAGCCTGGAAAATTTGCTCTTGAACATGATTTCCTCAGAGGAAACTCAAACAAAATAAGCAAGAAACATGAGGCCATTTGGTGATCCATACACAAATAAGACAAAAAATGGCAAACCCTTCAAAAATCAGCCAGAAAAGTCTTATACTGCCTAACCCTGTGGTGGCATTTAGACAGATGTTTCTTTAGGCAAGAAGATCAGTATTTTGCTGTCACTCATTACGGATTTACCAGTTTTGTATTGATTTTGTTGTGGCCTCCTATGTACTTTAATTGCTGCAATAGAAAAACAAGTTGCTATACATGACATTTCCTTTCTGAGAAGCTGGCAACAGAATTGCATGAACCACTGGTAGATTCACTGATTTCCCTTGTGAGTCAGTAATAAAATGATGACTGAAACAGCTTGTCCTTCTTTCTGTTCCAAAACAGCTTTTTTTTTTTCCCCAAGAACTCTCACTAGCTGTGGATTTAAAAACAGAAATCTTCCTAATTGCTGGATAATATGGTAGACTTTCCTATAGTATTTCACAGTTATGAACTCTGAGGTTTTATTGATTTACTTGAAGGGACAGGCACCTGAGTGCCTTTGCTTGAGCAAGCAGGGTTGCTCAGGCTGTGGGTAAGGTCCTCCCAGCGTTGGCCAAGGGCAATGGGGATGATTGGCAAAGTGGTTTCAGGTGCTCTCATTGTTAAATTGACACGTGGTGCAACTCTCAGGGCTGTGGCTTGAAAAAGAAATGCTTCCTTCTCCTGGGATGCAAGCCACCAGCTCAGGTTCAAGGCTTCTCACGTGGGAGATTTGCAGCAGCTTGAAATCCATATGGTGTGGGGCAAAAAAAATGTCACTGTGTGCTTGCAGACTGAGGAGCAGATAAGGCTGATTAAGTTACCTCACCTCATCCTTCTGAAAGGGTTTTCTTTGATGTTGCAATTTCTAGAAGTTCTTCCAGGGCATTTTCAGCTGTCCCAGCTGACCAGACTCCACCTTCCCTGAGGAGATACCACACCAGCAGAAGACATCTCCTTACCGAGTACCTTCACGCTGAAATGGAAGTGAGAGAAGGAGGGCTTATTTTGTGCTCCCTGTGCTTTCCTCCCTCAACTTTCAATATTTTCAAACAATAGTGTTCTAATCTTCTGTGTTTAGCCATCTGCTGACACCCTCTGTCTGGGTTTCCATGGCTGTGCTCTTCTCGTTGTGCATTTCCAATCCTGATACTTTTTTCTTTTTTTTGGTATATTTTTTAAGCTGCGACCCTGGCAAAACTGAGTTTGAGGAAGGCAGCAGGCAGGAGATAGTTCACCTCATTGAAAACTGCATCAGAGTTAGAATTCATGACAATACCCGCTATTCTCCTTATCTGGTTTGGGTCCCACTGCATGAATTAATGTGGTAAGAAAAGAACCACAGAATTCTTCCCTCTAGCAGCTCAGTGTGTGCATATTTAGGTACCATAATGAGAGGTGCTGCAAGAAAACATAGATAGATGAAGGCCTGTGAGGTGATCCATAAATAAAATAAATTCAGTGTGTCCATAAATAAATTAAATTCTGCAACAATCCCATACGGTAAGTCAGTATTACAGATATTTTTGAGGTGGATAAACTAGCTTCCTGGAGATGCGGCTGGTGATGAGTTGTCTCAGCAGGACGTTGGAAGTAGAGCCTGGGCAATCCCTGGCAGGATTTTAGAAGTGGCAAGACTGCTGAGGGAGGAAAAGATTTGTGAGGGCTGGTCAATCTGATAAGAAACAATTGTATGCAATTGAAAAAAGTGAAATAGAATCTGACAGCTCTAGGGGCGTATAGGGAGTTGTATGGGTGTTGTGTGGAGATACAGAACCTACTTCCTAAAAAGTGTAATTGACAGAAGTGGCAAAACCATGCTCAGTCCAGAAAGCAGAGGTGGACTGAAGGGGAAAAAAAAAAAAAGAAAAAAAAAAAGTGTTTTTCTTTTGCGTTCTGCTGATCCTGCTTCAGATCAGAGCTGCTGGAAACCTCCTCAAGGAGTATTTGCAAGCTGTTTTGCATGGCCATTTCAGCGTAGCCCAGCTGGTTAATGCTAGCAAATCTGGGCTGGTAACAGCTCCTGAAATAAAACCCGTCCTGCCAGAAGAAGAAAGTCTAAGAACAGAAAAGTCTGGTTGTATTTTTTCCATCATTGCCTATGTACTTCTCAGAGACGTGTAAACAAAGCCAACTTGTTGATGAGAAATATGTCAATCAAAGAGCTGCTGAATGTTCTGGAGACAGTTATCACTAGATGTTTTGACTAAATGTCTGAGAGCTCACGCTCTTGGGAAATTTCCCAATAGATCTGAAGATAAACACACAAGCTCTTGGCATCTCTCCTGACTGGATGAGAATCTGAGAACTGATAATTATTTACAATTAACCTGCGCACCTCATAAAACTTGTGGTGCATCCTTTAGAAGGCAGCACTGGAGCATTTCACAGTGGTGTTTATTAAGAACAAAGTCCCAGTGAATATTTAAATTCTGCTAGACTACTTGTCTACATTTCAAATCATGTCAGAATAAAAAAATGATGCTCTATGTCATATTCCTCTGTAGCCACTTTGGTCACAGTTGAAATACGGAGGTAGCAAAAATCAGATGAGTGAACCTGTTCTGGAATGCTCTCCATCAGGGGGGAACATCACAGGCATTTGGTGAGGCAGCAAGAAGAAATTTGGTATTCAAAGCAACTTTTGTACGTTTTCATTTACGTCAAGTGTTTAATGATCCCCTGCTGTGAAAGGTCCCCTGCTGCTACAGTTCTGTGCTGCTGAATGATCCTTCATTGGGCAGAACTCTGCTAAATCCCAGGCTTGGGGCTTCAGGGAGCCAAGATGAATTACTGGGCGGTTGGCCTCAAACAGCAAGAAGAAAAGATTCACAACTAGGCACCTGCAAAAGCACCAAAGCAGTAAGTAGAATGTCGGTACTGGTGGTCTTGCTGCTTGCTTTTCTGCACGATGCTCTGAAAATGGGCAATGTTTGCTGTGATCCAGAGTCTTCTCCCCAAGCACGAGTGCTCTTGAGCAGTGACATCCAGTGCAGCTTGAACTAGGACATGGGACAGTAGAGGACAATACAGGACAATCTCTAGGAAAATAACACCTCCTTAATCTGGCCAGATTTTTTTTCCTTCTTATTTTTCTTTTGATCAACTGTGAGGACGTTGGCAGCGTCCACTTGAGGAATGGTTTGAACTCAGAAGGGGAATTGGTAAGCAGAGATTTTTAATTATAAAGCTCGAATTTTCATCTCTGCCAGCAGCGACCTTTCTGATGTGTTTACCAGGAACATGCACAGGAGTGATTCTTTCTGTTGTTCTGGTGACAAGAATAACAGCGCCTAAGTGGTTTTGTTCTCCACCTACATTACAGGTACGCTTGTTTTAATTTTACCTCTTACAATCAGTCTTTCCTCCATAGCACCCATCTGACTGGCAGAAACACAAGCCCACACAGCCCATTGAGTAGTAAACATATCTGTGAAATGTCATGGCATTAACTAAAATTTCACAGATCAGCATAAGGAATACATATAATGAAAAAAAATGGTTTGCCCATGAGAATTAACCAGTCTCCATTAGTGGGGGTAAATGACTGACTGACTTTATTCCTTGAGCTTGTAGAGCTTTGTAATTCTCCACCTCAGCCATGAACCTATTATTGGCTTGCCCAAACTCTGCAACTGTCGTATCAGTTAAGTCAAAAAGATACAGCCTGGTTCAGAGTAAGCTATTGCAGGTACACAGTGCATTAGCATAAGTACCATTGCATGGTACTGCAACAGTAGAAGCATTTCATCTCATCTGCAAAATAATTTTCTCCCGAAGACCAGTTAGAAGTTCAAGATGGTCAGTGTGGTGTGCGTTGCACTGACCACCTGTCCAACGTAGTCTGGTCATTGGGAAACGATGCTGACACTATTTACACCCTGAAAGCACACATCTGGATGGACACTGCCCCACTGTGTGTCTGTGTGTGTGCATGCATATATATGTACTTTCCTCTATATTTGTATTTATACATATATATAAAACAAAGGTCATGCCTAAGTCCAACTCCACGTCACTGGAGGAGACATTTTAATGACAGATTGGCTGAAGGATTAGGCTCCCACTTTTGTATATTTGTAGCTTAAGGAATCACTTCCTTGTTTTCTACAAACACCCACCAACGCGTAGGTCTTCTCACAACCTGTCAGAGAATCTAAGAACTTGCCAAAAATGAAGGTTGGACGGGGCTTTGAGCAACCTGGACTAGGGGGAGGTGTCCCTGCCCTGGGCAGGGGAGTTGAACTAGGTGATCTTTAAGGTCACTTCCAACTCAAACTATTCTATGATTTTATGATACCAACATCAACATAGTCCTCAGATGAACAGAGACCAGCTGCATTCCTGTTCTTGCAGTGGGAGTGATATGAACTAGAGTGAGAGAAGGGCAATAAGGGCATTGCTGCCTTCTCCTGCATATTTTCAGATCTGCAGTCTGCTCAGTCTGCAATCCAAGACAATGTGTGAGACCACCTTGATGCTGAAAATAGCCCATATTTGCTGATCTCTAAAAGTTTTCATAAAGACCACTTCTGAGAAAAGAGGTATCCGGGCTGGATGTCTACGTATTTGTACTGTTTCTGGGTTACTGTTCATTTACAGTAGTATTATAGGAGCAGTTAATTACAATAATTTGTTTGTATAAAAACTCTTCTATATGCCTAGATCTAAACATATGAGTTTCATAACTCATAAAAATTAAAGTAAACAACTAGAGAACAAACACACACAAATGATAATTAAGTTTTGATTCTTCTAGCATTCCCAGGCCGCTCCTGGGACTTGCCAGTCTTGTCAATATTTTAACTTGTTCAGCAGCTCTCGAAAGTAAACAAATGGCCAGCGGTGGGTAAGCACTTCTGTGTTTGTTTTTCAGAATTAGTTGCTCAGGTAGGTTGCATGTGTGTGGCAGACTGAATGCATTTAGTTCAGGGGCATGGAAACCAGGCTTAGGCATCTGTAAATGCTGAGATCTTGAACATGTTCATATCAAACCTGAGCTTCAGACTGTGGGAAATGTTTTTCTCTACCGGCTAATCAGCTAAGCACCAACATAGGGCAGATGGGAATCCAAGGACTAAGATGTATTAGTCTCTCAGCCTTTTACTGACCTCTAACAATCCTTTCTACTAGTATTTCCTTTGGCAAATAATGGGAATTTCACAACACATACAAAAAAGGGTCAAATTCAGTTTGTACAGATTCAGTTTGACAGCATCCCTTGAAAAATCACTGAGAAACTATACTCTGAATGGCACTGTTGTCCTATGGCTTCTCAGATTAAAACTCCAGGTGACCAGGAGTGGCTGCTCATTTTTCAGAACCAAAAATCAGTGAGGAAAAAGCTAACAAAAAAGTAATCAGAGACAGATTACATATACTGGGAAGAAAACTACATAATCAGACCACAGCTCAGTCCAGGGAGTTAAGTTATTAAAAGCCTCAGAAGATGGTTTGATGTGGACAAATGGTGATGCCTCTGACAGTTCGGTGCATCTTACGATACCAAGTGGAATAACCAGTGAGGCTGATACAAGTTACAGCCCCAGAGCAGCAACCCAGCTCACGCACCTTTGGTTAAATTAGGCCCTGTCTCCGTTGATGTTAAAGCTCCGGAGGATGCTAAGGCAGTGAAGTTATTTCAGGCCCTTCCTGTTGAGCCAGTGCTCTGCGCAAGACAGTTTCTTGCCCTCCTGCAGGTAACCTCGTACTCACCTCGGGGACGTGGCTGGGAGGGAGAAGGCTGGAAATGCAAACCCTCTGTGCTGGGTCATGAATTGCCCTACCTGCCTGCTTAGCTCACCGTGATGAAAGCAGGAGTAATGCACAGTGATGTTCGGAAGTAATTATTGCAGTCAAGTCCTCTTAATACTCCGTCTTTCCTGTCTTTGTAGTAGAGTGGAAAGAGGTCTCCGTCTCCCCTGGGTTGCCATGCCCCTTACGGCCTGAATTATGCTCGATTGTCATAAAAAGGACAAATGATGTATCCATGCTGTAAAAGCCAACCTCATGTTAAATTTCAGTGTCCTGCTCCAAGGTACCAGAAATGTTTTACCTGGACAAAATCTGTATATATTTCTTCAGAAATAGCCAGACAAGCAATATACAGGCTTTCAGCTTACAGCCTGGTGTAGTTCTGGGTCACTGAAAAGAGCTATAAATGTATAAGCACCAGGCAATTATAACAAGAGAGAGAGCTATTTCATGCACATCACCACTCACAAAAGTCAGTGTCCGGGCTTCTGTAAATATACTGACACATACTTAATTATTAAAAACAGCAATGAGCTAGGTGCGTATGCATATTCTATAACTATGTAGCCCCCATTATTACATATAAGCACATTTTCTTGTTTGCTATGTGAAACTGTTGCCTCCTAAAATTCTGTGGGTGGTTAGAAACAAAATGCTGAAGATTAATACAGTTTTGAACAAGCAAATTATTTCTTGTGTAGTTTGGTGTAACTTTACGTAGCTTCAATAAATGAGAATCTTGATGATATGTTTAATATTACATTACATTGTACTTTGTATTTCCATTGTGCTGAAATACATTTTAACATTTTTCCACAATGTAAGATGACAGAGATCAATTACAAAACTATTAAATGTCAGTCAACGTCTTTGCAATCTGAATCCCAAATGAACCTCTTAAAACTACCTTGTTATATGTCACTTATTTGTATAAATGCTGGTTTAATGTTTAATGAATGCATGAAAAAGTAATTACCTATTTTCTGTTTATGTATTGGTAAGCTAATCCCATCATCATTAGCTATGTCCACTGAAAAACTAAGACCGAATTTGCAAATCTGAGTGGCTAAAATGGGCTCTGAAATGCACCATTTGTTAATCAGGTGCACTTCTATGGAGTGCCTAAATATAGATTTGGGGATCTAATTTTCAGCACTTCAACCGGAGTATTTTGTCCTATTATTTTTTTAGCATGGTCTAGTCAACACTGGTGCTTCTTACTGTAAAGTTTAAGCATTGTGCAGTGTCTACAAAGCCTTGAGCTTTCCTGGAAAAGGTTGTCATCTCATAAAACATTCATACTTTTTAGCAATAATTTAGGCAAAACGTAGTCAGTACAACAAGGTTAACACCTCCACTCATAGGAAAATGTGGTCATTGCCCTCGGGATAAGAACTTTCCCCTTGCAGAATATTTAAAACAGGTTTTTTATTTATTACAAGTAGTCAAGACTTTGCTTTGGCATCCCAGCTGAAAAACGGCGCCTTCAGGAACACAGCAGAGGAGATCACATCGCCAACTTCACTTATCAGTCTCAGTTGCCTTTGCTAAGAGCAGCAGCGCTCTGAAGCACGCTCTGGTGACAGCCGGGCTCTCTCTCTTGTCTACACAAGGCCGAAGGGATCGAGCCTCCTGAAACTGGTTAAGGTGGGTAGAAGTAGGCTGGGGCCGGAGCCCGTGTCCCAAGGAAAAGGAATCTCTCACGTCACTTAGGCCAGCACAGGCTCTTTCCCTCACAGTTAGAGGAAACATGCTGAGGGAGCTGGGGTTCTTCAGCCTGGAGAAAAGGAGGCTGAGGGGAGACATCCTCACTCTCTACAACTCCCTGAAAGGAGGCTGTAGCCAGGGGCGGTCGGTCTCTTCTTCCCAGTAACAGGCGACAGCACAAGAGGAAACAGCCTCAAATTGCACCAGGGGAGGTTTAGATTGGATATTAGGAAAAATTTTTACACTGAAAGGGTTATTAATCATTGGAACAGGCTGCCCAGGGAAGTGGTTGAGGCACCATCCCTGGAGGTATTTAAAGAACGGGTAGATGTGGTGCTGAGGGACACGGTGTAGTGATGGTTTTTTGTCAGTGTTAGGTTGGTGATTGGACTAGATGATCTGAAAGGTCCCTTCCAACCTGGGCAATTCTATGATCCTATGTTTATTTCCAATGGGTATTGTTCACACATCTCCCTTTCCTCTCTGATGAGTTGCTTGTGTGGGAGTGAGATCAAAAGGGCTGTTAAAAAGCCAAGCCAGACCAGTGAGCATACAAGCCTGTACAAGAACAAAGAGGGGAGTTACTAATTGGGGAATGTGTCTGCCTCTCCCTGCCGGCTGGTAAAACATAGTCTTCCCAAGGCTAAGCCGAGGATCAAAGGGGGATACTAAACCTTACAGATCACAGCCTGAGGAAAGAGCAGTGGAGAGGGAGGCTGTCAGCCATGGCAGGCAGGCAGATGGAGAGATGGAGAGGAGCAAAGGCTCCAGTTCACCAGGCAATATGGGATTCCATGGACAGGCACATCAGTGGTGGGCTCCCGAGGGAGCTACCAATCTTCAGGAACAGAATAAGTGCAGCTACATCTCTTTGTCTCTTTCAGCCATCCTTCTGTTCTTCTTGGCAAATACAACATTCTTTGCATTGAAAGAACTGCCTCTTTGTAATTAGAAAATACAGTCCTCAGGTCCCAAAGGAAACAGATCTGCAAGTATCATGTACCGAAAAAGGGAGGGAGAAACCTTGAGAGCATCAGTTGTAAAGAACCCACTACAGGGATACATGCAGTCACCAGCCTGCAGCAGGGACCAGGACAAGTGACATTCCCAGGGATCAGGAGCCTGAACCTGGCTGTGGTGCAGCACGGCAATAGTGCTGGAAGTAAAACTGCACAAAAAAGACAGTCCGTCCTGCTGGACAGCATGGTGTCTTGGCCATGGTCTCCTCAAGGACTTCTTCCTTGAAGTCTACCTATTACCAAGGCCAACCAGCAGGGTGCTGCCTGGGATAGGATCTAACTCAGGAAGGCATCTGAGAGCAACTCATTAGAGGGTTAAAAAGCTTCATCAGAAGTTTTCCAACTATCCTCTGACGGCAAGTGTTGTTTCAGACTAATTCCTTCTCTTCTGTGTGCTGGATCATGACAGCTGAAGATGTCATGGGGACTAGCTCACTGAATTCTCATTAAAATAAATGCATATTGTCCAGTGGACCTTACCATATGGCTCTGCAGAGGTGATCTTCAGCGTCTCCTTTGCTTTTTGTGGCAGATGACTTCAGACAAGGTGATTAACACTAACTGGGTAGGAAGGGGATCAATGGTAGCCTCTGCTGCCAGATTGTCCCATCTGCAGGTGTAACAAAACATGTCTTTTGAGGAGCCCAGAGCTATTCTTTCCTGTTAGCCTGGGGCAAAATGGAGCAGCAGGCACAGAGGTGGCTTTGCTCTTGGAACCTGTAGACTCAGGAAATTATATATTTCTATGGATGGCACAATTTCTAACAGAAGAAATAGGATTAAGAGTGTTGTTAAGAAGTGGGCTTCTGCTGAGAATATCTTACTCTTCCATAACTGCTGTTTTGCTGGAGTTATTCTGGTGGCTCTAGTGATAGCAGATGCTTCAATATAATTTGCAAGGAAAAATACTGGGTGTTCATGTCTCCCCCCCCTCAAGAAGAGAGTTGCAGAGGAGCTTTTTTGTTCAGTTGTTTTAGGAATGCAATTTGGTAATTCAGTTGCTTGCCTGATAAATGTCTGCCCTCTGATCCCAGCTACAGGAGATGGAATAAAATGTAACTGGATTTGACAGACAGAATTCGTCTGCTGTGTTTGAGGCACAGTGAAGCAGCCTGGGGAGAAAAACATTACGGCAAATTATGCTTCCTTATCTCCCTATGCTAACAGTGCCAGGTCAGCCTGGGGGGGTGAATGAACAAGTCTTCAAAAGGACAATACCCACCAAGCTCAAACAACAGTGCTGCCCTGATCTGACTCCAGGGCTGGGGATGTGGGCATGGGTGAAGCTGCTGTGAAGTCCCAGCTAAGCCACTTTCCCTTTCTGGTCCCCTTCCTATGCTGATTTTGCAAGTTTGGGGGCAAGGCATCGTTTCCCAGCAGGGCCAGCACCTGGGACCTTGCTCAGAGTCGCAGCCTCCATTGGGCTGCTGCACCCCTGTCTGCTTGCACTGCCCTCCTCTCTGCCAGGGCAGCAGGCAGAGATGGCAGTGCTGTGGGCAGAGATGGCAGTGCCATGGGCAGAGAAAGCCTTTGCAGTATTGTTCAGTGTTTTTGGAGTGCTCTCACATCGTAGATACACCCAACAGCAAGCCCAGCTCTGTGGATGCCCTGGCTGTAATATGGATGCCCAGCAACTGCAGAACAGCCACAGTTGTGTTTGGTTTTGGTTTTTTTTTTTTAATTTGCCAATACAAAATAAATTTATTCTGATATTACTCATTGGGTCAATTCAGTTCTTAGAGGTGGTTCAAAGCATCACCAAGCACATCCATTAACTGATGTCTTTATTCCAAACACACTCTGGTTTCCTATGAACTGATCTTTATTTAACAGCAGTGGATGGCCATCAATCAGGCTGGAAAGACTGGACCATCCCCAGCTGAGCCTCCTCCGAGCTTGTGGCTAATGGTTCCCATCTGCCTTTCCGCTTTGTCAGCCATTTTGTATTTTGGGGATGGGCAATGTTGAGTTGTAAATGAGCACTGGGTGGGTTCCATATGCAGAAGTGATCTCAGCTCAGCCCTCTGCCCAGGGTGACCCAGCTCAGCACCGCTATGCTGGGCTGCTTCTAGCAACAGGAGTCCTTACATTGGTGAGTTTTTTTAAAAGGGTGTCTAGATGCCCCGAAAATTTGTCTTGCAAGTAGCCCAAGCAAGGTGGGCAAAGGAAAAAGTCCTTTTTCCTCTCTGGAAGAGGAAAACTTGCTCTAAGGTACTTGCATCCTAATGCCTAAATTCACGTAGTGCCATAAGGACTTGTCTATCAGTGTGTTGATTCTGGCGTATCTTCAAAGTGATGGGGAAAGAAGATGGAAGTAAATTTTTTTTTTTTTTCTGCATTCACTACCTGGATTGTAACTATCTAACCTGACCAGATGTCTTCCATTCCTCCCACGTCAAAGTCCACTGGCTCCTTTCCTGAAACATCCATCATACCGCAGGTCAGTTCTTCCTTGATTTGTAGGAGATGGTTGCACAGTCTGCCTCCCCTTTAATCATTCCTCTGACAGCAGCTAGAGAGATGAAAAGCTGGGGGGATCTAAGTAATCCCTTTCTAAGTGTAAAAAGCCCCCAAAAGTAGGTGGGGAGTAGAAGAGAGCGAGTCTGTCTGCTGAGCAAACAGACTGATTACGTCAAGGGACAGGAAGAGCAGCACTTGGAAATCAATACCGATGAGGCTTTGAAAAGGTTGACTGACTGCACTGGATTAGCTATCGATTTTTGTCATTTTCACAGCTAGTGCCATGCTCTCCACCCGCTGAGGCCATTAAGCTCTGAGGCCTTAAACTTCTAATCCCCCACTAATAACAACAAGACAATGGCCCGGTGAGCTAAAGATCTAACAGGATGTCCAATAGCTTTGGGGTAGTATCGAGTGTGCCAGTGTCTAGGAAGCGATCGTGGCAGCCCCGAGATGCTGTGTGGAAACAAAATGCAGGGAAGGATTCAGATCATGCTCAGAGGCCAACTGCAGAGAAATGTTTATTGGTAAGAATCTCCAACTGGTTTCCAGTTAGCGCCAGCAGCACGGAACACATCATTTTTGCAGGATCTCTCTGAGCATTGATTTTGTTAAAAGAACCACAGAGAAGAATTTTGTTTGTTTTCAGGATAACTTTGGTAGAGGTGCATAATGGTGTGGACTCCTCTCCAGCAGCAAAAGGGCTGAAGCTTTATTCAAGCGTCATGTCATCACCATAACTTTGTTCGTTCAGCACACCCAGCTGTAAAGAAACCCTGAGCTTATTTTAAGGTAGGACTGTAAAAAAAGGGATGTTGGAAGGAGTCAAGTCCTTACCATACATCCTGAATGGAGACAGAACACAGGAAAGGATTAATGGAAATGCTCTTCTGAGACGGATGGGAAGGTGGCTCAGGAGCGGATAAAAGAAATCTGAAGAGATCTGGCTATGAGTGAGTGCTTCCAAGGCTGAGGAACTAAGCCAGCTTCTTCCTATACCAGTTTTTACATACAGTAGAGTAGATTTGCCAGGTCATGTCAACGAGCTGATCAGCCCTGTCCCAGCTTGAAGAAAGTCTGCAAGTACCAGCTGTTGTGTGAACATCATCATGGATGTGGCCTAACAAACTCATGTCATACAGCTACTCTACGTCTCGCTGGAAATAGTCTTAGTCTATCTGCAAGCTCTGGAGCCTTAAAAAGAGAGGCTCAGAGTTCAATCCCACAAGGCAAGTCATCTGCATCTCTCAGCCTTTCTCTCTCAGCTCTGGAGGTGGTAAGCAGGTGAGTGCAGCTCACGGGGGGATCACTCAGCCTCTTCTGCTACCCACTGCTCTGGATTCTCTCCATCTCCAGGGCTGCCTGAACCCTCTACAGCTGTGACTGAGTGGCACAGTGTGCCCAGAAGAAGAGAAAAACCCTTGCAAGTATATTTCCTAAGCAAAGTCCTGGTCCTTCACACAGCCACGTTCAGCAACATCGCTGCCTTTTCTCTGCTGCAGCCCCCACATCCTTCCTTAGAGCCCCTGTGGTGGAGAGCACAACCCTCTATGACCAGCAGGTCATTACCTGCTGCACGCCACACATCTGCTCTCCTACAAGTTACAAATGCCCAAGCACATTACTGGGGTTTATTTATTTGAGAAACTGAGGGACCTGGATAAAGGCAGCGCTGCGGCTGTGCGTGCAACTGGCTGATTAGAGCCTGTCGGGGGGGACGCGCTCTGCGGCCTTTTGTGCCTGTATTATAAACGCTTTGCTGAGTGAGTGCTCAACTTTTCTGAGAATCTCAGTCTAAACGTTGACAGTTTTATTTTGCTTGGGTTTGGTATTTATTTTTAAGGGCCTTTGTGGTTCTCGGAAACGAAAGGATTATTGTCAATATACAAAACAAATGGACTCCGCCAGATTTCATCCCTTTGGAAGCAGGGAGATAATGCTCCTGCAATAGCAATCATCACTGCCCACCCAAACGGGTGGCAAACAAAAGCAGAGGGATGTGCGAGCGAGTAGATAGAACTTCTCCATTCACAAACCTCGTGCAAATCCGCACAATGCAAAGCCGCACTCTCCCTTGATCCTTCTCCTCAGGCATCTGGCCAGCTGGCAAAAGCAAGTCAAATTGAAATGTTTTCTCTCATTTTCTTTTCAAATTGTTCCTTGCTTTTTCAGGGCTGATTGATACACAGCTTCAGCCTGTGTGTCGTGTAAGTCCTCCTGAAGTTTTCCAAAAACACAGGAGAGGGAAAAGTGATGAACAAAGCAATAGGGACAAAAAAGAAATAGCTCAATTTTTTCGCTTACTTCGGTGCAACTAAAGTACCTGCCCTGAAATCAGTGAACCTATTCAGAGCCAATGCTGGAGTAAATGATAGAAAGCTCTTTAAGGTGAATGTCTTCAAGACTGCTGCCAAAAATGAAAATAAGCGTTTGTAGTGTGGTTTTATTTTTATTTCTTACATTAATTAATGTTTGGTTTAAAGTTCTATCAGACTTTCTTGTAAATATTTTACGTCTTCCTCTTAAGAGGGGCTGGAGAAGGTGTTATATCTAAAGCTTTATTAAATCTGAAGAAAACAGTAGTTGGGGTTTTTTAAATTTGCTTAGAGAATTTAAAAAAAAATCATTCAGAATTATTTCCCCCTGTTTTCTCAAAATTGAAGAAAACAAATCCCTTAATTTCTCAGCTCTCATCAACATCATCCCCCTGAGGCTTAAGCAAAATATTTCAAAGGAAGCATTTGGAGGGATTATTTCTTTACAGCTGCTGGGAAGGGTCTTGGTGGGGAAGAGATTAAGTGACACAACCTCCCACCTCATAAGGTTAAATAATTTGGGGGAGATCCATAGGTGGTGCAAATCACTTGAACCCCAGAGACTTTGTTATTAAAAGAAAAGGCATTTTATTTAAGAGTTGATTATCCTGAATACCTATCAGTTGCCTCAAGGAGTTCACTACAGGGAAATGAGTCCCCTGAGGAAATTGGCTTGCTTATTTGGTAACACCACCATGCGTGTTTTGACATGGTTTTTTGATGAGTTCTTCTATACATTTTTAATTTTTTTTTTTAACAAAAGTAACAGCCTGTCAGGGATACAAGAAGAGGGAGATGCCAGCAGCAACCAGGAGAAGAACATGTATATCCAGTATGCGATAACTCTGTATTAACCCTGTGTGAAAAGGTGAGGCCCCAGAATTCCCGTGGGAAGTCTGTGGGACAGGAGGTGGCCAAAGGGGCAGCTGGCCACTGCCCTCCCATGCTCCTGCAGCCCAGCGGGGGCTGGAGCACATCCTGCCCCTCAGCCTCTGCTCCCTGGCTGCTCTGGAGGCAGCTGCCTGAGACCCGGTTTGGACGCTGCTACCTTGGTTTGTGAGTATAAGAGGGGCTGCCTCTGTTTTTCTCCTACGTACTGGGCTCATTTGTTGACTATCTATCTTTATGATTAAAAAAAATAATAATAAAAGGAGATGTTTATCACAGCTGATCATAACAGCCAGGACCATCTCTCTCCTTTGCAGACCACATGTGAGTTTGGACCAGAAACCGTTTAGCTCAGACACCTGGTGCTTCACACAGGAAGATATTCACAGGATCTAATACTCATGCAGGGCTTTGCCAGAGTCGGTATTATCAACATTTATTCAGACTTAAGCGTTTTTCACCCTGTCGCGGTTCTCGCCTCCCTTTGGCAGGAAGATGCCGGGTATCTTTGTCCCCGTGGCAGGGGCTCGCGGGCCACCTGGCTACTTGCGTTTGCATGTCTAGCCCTGCCACCCGCAAGGTAAGAGGAAGGTGCAGCATGCTATTTATTTCAAAGAGGCAGAATTCTTTTTTTTTTTGGTTTATCTCTTTCCAGACAGTTGGCTCAGTTTAATGGACTGTCTTTCAGCCTGTGCATAATTCTTCTCCAAATTAAATTCTCTTAGAAGCCCAACATAATACAGACCGTGTTGTCAGCTCATTACTTTTACATCCTTTCTTGTTCTGTTTATGTGAGCAGAGGTTTAATTAACTATAATCTACTGTGTAGGCAAGAGGAAAAAAAGCCATACTACTTGAAGGTATGTATTTATACTCTAGTATATTTTTTAACATTTTTGGTGGGGAGGAGTCAACCTTTTTGCCTATGAGCAAGGCTGGTTGCTTTATGTTTCTATGCAAACACTTGGGGAAAGCTAAGGCATCCATGCTTGTCTGTCACCCTCATCAGCCTCTTACACTGTAGTGGACTGGACTTAAATCTAAAAGAAAAAGTGGAACCTTTGTTGGCTGCAGCCTCAGTCGCTGTGAGCTCACTGTGCTGGCTCATGGATTGTCCCAGCAGTGCAGGCACAGCCTGTGCTGAGCCCCAGCCCCTTGCCGTGGGCAATCTCAATGGGGCAAACTGCTGGTGCTTCCTCCGGAGGAACACAGCCTTGGTGGGAGGCAGCAAGAACTGGCTCACGTCCCTCTGGGCATCCCAAAGGCAGGTGAAGTGCCCAGCTCCTTTGCTCTAGGTACTCCACCTATAGAGTCATGGAATCATCTAGGTTGGAAGGGACCGTTAAGATCATCGAGTCCAACCATCAACATAACCAAAACCACCACTGAACCATGTCCCTCAGCACCACATCTACCAGTCTTTTAAATACCTCCAGGGATGGCGACTCCACCACATTCTCTATGTCTATGAGGTAATTTTTCCCTGTCTATGATGGGGAAGTACAGAAATTCCAGCTAATAAAATGGGGTTTATAGAGGCACTGTTTTGATTTCTCATGACTATGGGTTAAAATGCTGTAGAGGCTTTCCTGGTGACAAGTTTATAAAACAGATGCTTTCCCAGTGAACATTTATAAAGCGGTGTATTTCATCCACAAATTACGCTTGTACCTGGAGAGCCTCAAGTCCCCAGACAACCCCACACGCTTGGGCAGAAGGGAATACAGCAGAAGGTGCTAATTTTTGCTCAAATGCCAAGGTTAGCTGTCAGATTAGAGTGGGATTAGGTAGGGGCTGACACTTGTTACTTGAGCTAAATTTAGATCTCGCCAGCCATATTCAAATTCCCTCAGAAATTCACAGGTTCCATTCAGAAGATAACAGGAAGCCAAATTAACATTCGTTATTATTAGCTTCAAAGATCAAATTAAGTAATTAAGCTAAATTTAGAGAAATTGTTCCTATACATCTTTTACCATTGTGTAGTGCTATTCCTGTTTCATATGCAAAGAAAGGCTGTGATTTTGAAAGCGTAGCTGGCTTTCCCACTGTCTCAGAGGTTTGAAGGAAAACTATTCCCCATCCCAGCTCTGCTCAACGAGCATCAAAGACATGCTCCTGCTGGCGGGGGTGGCCCTCTCGCATCCACCCAGGCTCAACTGGCAGAATGAGGTTACCAGCCAGCAGGGAAGGTCCCGTCCTGGGGATATCTCCAAAGAAACTCAGCCTGAAATGCCCTGTTTTGTAACTGAAGCTGTCTGATTTACATATACAGCTATGCCATATATTTGAGGATCTTTGTTGTATTGGTTAAATCGCAATCAGGTTATGTTGCTAAGATCACAGTGACTTTACAAATAATTTATCACTGTTGCCAGTGTCAAAGCATCCGAGATATTGCAAGTATCTACTCAAAATAATTTTAACATTCAGTCTCAGCCCATCCCACAGTTTTGTTGCTTTATGCTCAAATAACAATAAAATAGTGTCTTCTGTGTCCAGGGCAAATCAATCTGCTCCCGCATCCATGACATTTAGCAAAGCTCTTGCCTGATGAGGCCCCTTGGGTGCCTAAATTCTTTCCACTCATCTCACCGTAATTGCCAGAAAACTTCAGCTTATCGATACCAACGTGTGTGCATAAACATGGCTCTTCCAGAGCAAACACAAGGCACCTACCAGTACTGTGGCTGCAGTTACAGAGATTGTTTGGCCCACAATGTACTTCATTATGGTTTTCCAAACAGGCAAAACTGGTTAGATGTGACCTGGTAGGATGTGGTTCATCTACAGCTCAAGACTGTCTTTACCGTCTTTCGGGTGGTTAGATGGTCTGTTGCCCAGAAGCACCATGTTGGAGATAATTCCCCAGGAGGTCCAAGAGATGCCTATTACTAGAATCACAGCCAAGAAAGCCAGTGTTCAAAACACCTTCGGATAAGGTATGGTATCTTTAAGTTTTTTTTGCTTGAGAGCAAGCCAGGCTCCAACCACAGATGTGCGGAGCTGCAGGTATTGCTTTGTGCTCTCTTCATTTGCCCCCAGTGGAGCAGTGTCACCATTAAATGGGCCAAGCGATTAACTCATCATAAGCCATTTCTAACGAAGTATCCTTTCCTCCCACCCGTAAACCGCTCACGAGGTGTCACTTTTTTCCCGACTCCTCAGCTTTCTGCAGACCCTTCCCTTGCACATCATTGTCATTTTGTGGGTTGAATGTGAGTCCTTAAAATTTAGACTTCAAAAGCTGGGGGTCAGTCACTTGGTGAATGGAGTTCCCTGTTCCCTGCCATGGGAGGATGGTCCTTGCAGCGGACGCTGCTACTGCACGTGTTCTCTCACGGGGACTGACACTTGGCTTTCCATTTTGAAATGTTCACCCTCCAAATGGCTGCAGGACTGAATATGTTGGTTCTCATATTTACAGAACGCTGCTGCATGCACCAATGAACAAAACTCTCTTTCATGCCGATGAGCACCACTGAGCTTGAAGCCTATCTTTTTCTATATGAGAGACTATTCATGCAGCTACTTTCTGGCATTCCTTTTGCTCTAATTACAGCTACTTTTTTCCCCCTTTGCTTCATTAATGAACATAGACACTGAAGCCTCAATTCACAAAGGCATTTAGGCATCCGACTCCTGCTGAAATCCCTGATGAATCTAAGCGTTAGACACTCCTCAGTTCTCCTTTAGCTCATGAAGTAACACTGGGGACTTGCGTGGTATTGCTCCTGATTTATACTGAGCTGGGGTGAGTGAAGAATCAGAGCCTCTGTGTTTGTGAATGAGAGGAAGGGTATTTCAGTGATTGAAATCCTAACAGGGGGGTGGGTGATACAAATTTTAGTTCCCAGCTCTTCATCTGACATTGTGAATGACCTTGAATGAAGCACATCCCTCCTTCTGTGTTTCTGGCCATCTAGCATGTCTCTGCCTCACAGGTTTGCGAGGCTCCATGCTTTCATGTTCACAGACAGCGTAGTCTGAGCTTTCCCAAGGGGACTGGATGTTTGTGTCGCTTTTGGGACTCTCACTTCCTTAGTCTCTTTGAAAAAGACAGTTTTAGAGATCACTGCAAGGAAATAGCAATAGGATCTGGAGCAGGAAGGAAGAGTCTGTCGCTCAACTTGGTGTTCTCATCTTTAAAAAGAGGACAGCACACAAAAAAAATCACAGGAAAAGTTAATTGCCTTATGTTTATACTGGAGGATCTCAAGTTTCCCCTCAAGAGTCGCTGCTTGTCTGCCCACATCTGTTCATAGCCAGGGCTGTGGTCTCCCAGCGCTGAGTGACAATGCTAGGTGTGTGATGCATCAGCATCTGCAAGCAGAACCTGTTGACTGTTTACTTTTACGTGTTTCTTCTTGTGTCTCCATCAGCTTTTCAAGGGCAATATGATTCGCCAGTAAAAGATTGCACTTTAGCTGAAAGTGCTGAGGAGTTGAGCTGATCCTCCTCCGTATGTCACTGCTGTCCCCTCACTGATGAGAGGACTTCAGATACGCTCTGGTATATGGACCAGCTAATGTTTATTGGTCCTGTCATGCCCTGCATTGTGCTGTTAGGTTGTATAATACTACATATTCATTAAGTCACAGAGGGAGGGTTTTTGAAGTTTTTGTTTCCCTCCCTTCATGATTTTGCCTTACAGTCATCAGAAACACTGAGTCTGGCCTCACTTTGCCAGAGAACGTGACTTCAAAATAGAGAGGAAGCATTGCTAATCCCCAGCTCGGGGAGTGCTACTCTCACTGAGTCCAGGACTCTGTCAAAAAACCCGTAAGAAAGCAAATTTGTAACTACCTCTGATGTGCATACTCCATTTCCTTTAACTGCTTAAGTTTTACTTTCTTGTCTTTGTAATATCATAATCTGCTTGTTGTCCAGCCGCCCCATCTTCCAAACCATTAATTGTATGATATCAGACACAGAATGAAGAGAGTATCCTAAAAGTCACAGACGATCAAAGTGCAAGCTTGGGGTGCAATCAAACCCAAATTCTTACAAAAGCCTGACACAACTGTGACCTTCTCAACCCAGCCAGGGAGGGGGTGCTGGTCCTGGCGATGCTCAGCTGTCTGCAGCACTTGGCTCAGGTCAGCAGGAGCATGGGGCTGTCGCAAACCTGCAGGAGGTGCTTGCAGTCTTGCAAGAACAGGCCATAAATTTCAACCCAATGAGGTTTTTGAGCAGCCACACAAGACAAGGAATGAATTACTGAACCCATTCATGCTTAGTGAGTTATTAAGTGTAAGGCCAAAGACTGCAAGTGCTCTCTATGCAGCAATGTCTGAGTTAATAAACCATCACTCAGGCACTGCAGAATCTGACTGCAGTGCTGAATTGTTATTATGAAATGTGGTTTTTTTTAATAGTTGCATTTGTACGTTAAGGGAAAATGTTCAGAAGTTCTGTGCGGTATATTATCCCATATCACATTCGTCTCTTCTGGTACCAATCAGACAGGTCTGCTCCTCTCGTTTCTGCTGTCTGGTTTTACAGTCAGGGATGATGTTCCTTTGAAGAGACCGTGCCATGGTGCAATTTAAGGGTTTGTTGCCTTCTCTGCACGAGACATCACGAAGGCCGTTTCTGAGCACGGCAACTAAATAGCAAAGAGGAGGTTGCAAGCAAGGCAGAAGGTAAGGAAATGACTCAAGGTCACAGTTTGAAAACAGGCTCAGTTAGACCTCTTATTCCCTCATGAATCTTGCTACACCCTACGAGATGCTGTGCATTCATCATTATTATGATTATACAAAAATAGCAAAAGAAAGAAATGAATAATTGTAGGATCACAGGAACATAAGGTCATAGGATAATTAAGGTGGGAAGGGACTTCAGGAGGTCTTTAGTCCAACCTCCTACCGAAAGCAAGGTCAGCTATGAGGCCAGAACAGGTAGTCTGTGGCTCTATCCTGTTGGGTCTTGAAATCTCCCGAGGACAGAGACTGTGTCCTCAGGGGGAGAAATTTTTTCCTTATATCCAGTGTGAACTACTGTTTCAATTTGCACACTTTGTGTCTCTTGTCCTCCCACCATTTGCTGCTGTGAAGAGCATGGCCCATCTTCTTGATGACCTCCTCATAAGTATGGGGGCGGCTGCTGTTAGATCCCCTAAACCCTCTCCCAGTTGAACAAACCATGGGCCCTGGGATACCCCATGTATATGGGATCTCACTAGCGTATGCTGGGGGGGAGGGTGAATGCATCTTGATGCCCACAACACCTTATGAAAAACTGTTGCTATGGTCTCACATTCTAATTCAAAGCAATTCAAAAATGAAATTAGCACAAAATAACCACAGATGAAATATGGTAATTAATGTCAATTACCCTGGTTGCTATAGAAACATGACTGAAACAAGAAGAAGTTGCAGATAAGTTCAAGGTGAACCACAAATGTAAGTGGCTGGCATGGTCTTTTTTCTCTAGCTGATTAGGACTTCAGCTCTTCTGGCTGACAACCAGTTATCGATAGAACTTAATCCATTTAATAATCCCATAATCACTTTAATCCAGTTGGCTCAAAGTATTTTGCAACTGGTTGCTCTTACTGATTAACAACTGTCTTTTAAGAAAGAAATAAAAGCTATCTGTGCACTGCGTATGCAGCAGTGTTTAGCTAAGAGCTGGTTTCTTCAAGGCAGGATTGAATGTGTAGCAAAATCTCTGGAAATTATAAATGCATAACCCTAGGGCATAAAGGGCTTTTAAGAATCTGTAATTTCATTAACAGACACCAATATCTCTTTAGCTTTTGCAAGCTGTAATTGGGAGCATGCAAGGGAAACTTGTCAAAGGACCCCTCCTCTACCAGGTACCTTCAGATGCAAATGTGCAGTGAGGGCATTGGTGTGAATGAGCAGTGAACTTGGGTGACTCAAGGTGCCTCGGAGGTCAAGGACATGCAAGACATTAACTTTGTTCCTGATCTGCCCTTATTTTACCAAGAGCTGCTGAAATGGTTGACTGATATGGCAAATGTTTTAAGTGTTTTCTTCTGGTTTGGAACGACACTCAGATATTTGCAAGATCTGTTGTAAACTATAAATTCCTCCCTGCCCACCCCCAAACACTATTTCTGGAAATTTCATTTCAAACACAATTTATGGCTCAGATGATAAACATAGATGTTTTTAAATCATTCTATTTTTGTACGGCATTTCACCATGCGTTAGCAGTACTGAAAGAAGGGGCAACAGATAATGGGACACCTCAGGTTTACTGAGACATCATTTCCCAATGGAAAACAGTTTAGATGAAAATATGCTGATCAGGTCTGTAATGGCATACTTAGTCAAGCACTTTGAAATCTACTTGTGAAAAAGAGCATTTTATACAAGATTAGTATTAATTATGATAATGATTATTTGGTTGCTTAGCTCACGGACATTTTTGTGGTCCTCTTAACTCAGGATTTATTGTGTTGTGATTTATGAGCCTCAGGATCAGTTATAAATACTGTCTAGCCGGTGATTCTTCTACATCTGTACAATGCTCAGGAGCTCAGAAGTAGCACTCCTAAGAGTTTTGATTAACTGCCCTTTGGCAGTTTGGGAGGCTGGACTTGTTAAAAGTTTTAAAGAAAAGGGTTTCAAATAGATTTTCCAGATTTGGGGTCTACCTCATCTTTTGAACTTGCCTAAGACAAGTGGCATGAAGGGCAGTACAGAAAAATAGCTGGTCAGATTGGATTTGGCAGCTGAGATCTCAGCCGTCACCTGTAGTACCTGGGAAGAGTAATCAGCTTGGGGCACATTTCCTCGCTTGTTTGAGGTGTTTTCACAGACCACAGAAATCTTTTAGCCATCCCACACCATGGGGAGCTTTTGTCTGCTGACACTTCTCTCCACTGACAGTCACAAGGAAATTAAATACTGGCTGAGGTCACAGTGCCCCACAGGAACAAATATGGGGACTATCTATGCTTATTGGACCTCAATACCATGAGTTACAGCGGCTCTCTCAGGCTGGAGCAAATAATAGAAAATAATAAAGACAACACAGATCAATGACTGACTTGTGTTTACAGCTGTAGGGAGTTTTCTTATTTCATTAAGTTTCCAGCTGAAGTTTTGGCTGAGTCAAACTTACAACATGAGTGGCTCAAGATAGGGTTTCTTTTCTGGATGGAAACTGGTATTGAAGTTGGGCCCAAGCCCCTAGTGATCCCGGGCCCACTCTTCAAGTGAGGCAGAGTTCATCTCCACTTTGAAAAGAAGGTCTTCATAAGCTGTGGGCTTTGGCATGAGGCAGGATAACAGAGTGTCCATAGGCAAAATTAAAAAAAATAGTATGGAAGAAAATTTATTTCAGGTCAAATTGAAGTAGTATAGGGTTTGAGGTTTGGGGGATTTCTTTTTAGGGATTGGGGAGAGAAAGGGTGAATGAAACTGACCAATTTTTTGGTGTAAAAACAGAAGACAAACCCTGAATTGCAAAGGTTAATTTAGAACACTTTATCAAAAACTTAAAAATAGTATTGTGCTTTTCATTGCTTCATTATTTAAGCCTTTTCTAAACTTTGCAAAGTCTATGCCAGTTTTATTTTTAGGAATCCAAGAAAAAAGAAGCATTTTTGACAAAAAAACCCTTATTTTATATTTTTCTATATCTACAGCAAAAATGTTTGCCAAATTAAAAAAAAGCAAACACATGAATAGCTTCCTCCTGGAGCTCCATTTTTCTGCAAAATTTCTACTGTGATAAATTAACCCAAGTATTGAAAAAAAGCCTTAAAAACTTAACTTTGTGCTGTTGCTTCTTTGGATCCATTGCTATTCACAGCAAGTCACAACAAAGGAGCTAAAAGATTATTGTCCTATGTAATACATGATTGAATGGGAGTAAATGCCTTTTACCACTGATGAAGCTCTCGTCCATATCTCACTTCCTGTAGGTAAGAGTTATCTATAGTTTGTGTGAGTTCCTGCAAATCAAAAGTGATGGATTTTCCTCTCTTCTACTTGTAATGAACATTTTCTGTTTCTCCTTCGGGGGAATTATGTAGTAGAATTAATGGGTCTGTAAGTCCATAAAGTAGAGCACATTTTTGAAGTGGGTTACTTGCACCTCGGTTAGTATCACATATTATTTTATAGATGCAATGAAGAGAGAAAAAAACTCCCAGCCAATGCTCAGCGTACATTCAGGCTACTGTTGAGACTTGTTTAAGATGGTGTTTTATTTAGCGTATTTGCAAAATAATGAAAAATGAAGAGAAACGTCGTTACATACTACTTAGTACAGGAATGGAAAGAAAAGTGCTTGCTTTCAGTGGGGTTTATATGAAGAGTGGAAGGAAAGGCTGGCCAGAGAAGGAAAGGATGAACACCTAAGTGTGGAGATAGCAATGGCTAAGAGAGACATTAACTTAAGGAACCGCCAGAGCATCACTTGAGGTGAAGGACGAGGGGGGGCGTGAGCAAACAATTTCACAACAGTCTATTCTGCATAAGCAACAAAGGTTTCGAAGAAAATATTTTTCGTCCCGTGAAGGAGGAGGAAGAAGTTCCCATATGGATTGCATCATGAGGACAGTGATTGCCACAGTGGCCAGAGTTGAGACTGCGGAAGAGGATAGGCAAGGACCTGGCTGTGCAACTCAAACACCACTGTGCAACACAACTCACTAAAACACTCTGCAACACAATTCAAACACTCTGCAAGCCTCTTGGTTTCCAAGCACTGAGAATTTGTGGTGAAGCCAAAGACTATGCTTGCAGGTTTATGCCAGCACCCAGAAGCAACGATAACAATTTTCTTTCTGTGTGCACTCCTATGTCAGATTAAAACCCCTGGCAAGGAACATTTAGGTTTTCAATTCCTTCACATAGAAGGTATTACCTCTGAATTAAGTTTGGAAAAGCACCCAGCCACTGTAACACCCCATAAACAAATCCTGACTCAGATATGGGCAAAGCATACTCACTCTGTGTGTGTCTGCTTCTAATAGAAGCAAATCTTTAGACATGGTTTTCTCTTGGTCTGGGTGAGCACTTGGCAATTCCAGCTGATGACATATTTCTTCGAATAGCAGAAGTAGGCTTGATATCCTAAGTGAGTTCTAGGACTTCCAGATATTTGGCTACCTTAGGAAATATCAATGAAAGGGAGGTAAAGGAACACAAAAGAAGTCTTTGTTTTGAACTCCCAATGAACTTTGATTCACTGGAAGTGAATTCATTTTAGCTGAATGTTCTGGTCAGTTCTTATCTGATCTTTCCCAGGTTTTGCTATTCCTGAGGCTGACCTGGGGTAGAAAAGGTGGGATGTAAGTGCTTGGAGTCCTGCAGACCTGCTGTGTCACCTCACTGCTCCTGCTACCTGTACTGCCCAGAAGATATGAGCTTGTGCTACACTCGTGTCGTGGGACTGATTCACAAATATACTCTTCACTGTTTTAACAGGACTTTCTGTTATGTCATCATCCATTTGGCTGATTTTCCCCTCTGCAGCCGATAGTAGGTTTTATACAAAGATTACAGAGTGAGTTTTCCTAGTCAGGAAGACGAGATTGTTCTTAGTTGGGTCACTTTTCTTTGATCCTCACTAATTCCTCTGCTCAGAAACAGTGATGACAGCCTAGCAAAGAAAGACTGGAAACATCTCACGGGCATAACTTTCCAGCAAGTTTGTCTTCTGCTTGCTAGCACTTACTAATGCCTGCAAAAAACTTTTGCATGAGGAAAGCACAAGGCAGCAACTCTTTGCCCATGCAATTACTGTGATTGTCTACACAAATCAAGTGGTTTTGTATGCAAATGGCCAGTAAACATCTAGTGGATGCAATGGCTTGAATTTCAATTTGCAATGAATAGTCGCATATGCAAACACATGTAGAAATGTGTATGTGTATTAATATCTGACAAATCATCACCCTCCCTTTCAAACAGTTTTTTGGCTTATGTCAGTTAAAAACTCTTCAGTGTGCCATATGTAACCCCTTGCAAATGAATAGTGGCTCTTCCGAAAGCAATGATTACTGTTAACTCCCAGTCACTATAATGCTTCCAGATACGCTAGGAAGATTACTCCCAATAATTAGTAATTAGCAGTAACTATTTTATGGAGCAGAAAAGAGTTGATTACAGTTGTTTTATCAGCTGGTATAATAATAGAAAAAAAGCTTGTTTCAGAGAGGGGAGAAAAAGGGACGATCTCAGAAAGTTGGCTCTCACTTGCCAGCCGTCCATCACTGAAACAACAGCTTCAGGGATCAGGAATTATTGATTTTAAGGGGATTAACTCTCAGCTACAGATAGTTCAGTTTTGGGGCATCATTTGTAAGCCGAGCCACAGCCATAAACCAGCTGGTACTGGGGACCTGATCCAAAACTCCCTCAAATGATTTAGACAGCAATTTCAGGGACATCTTTGGGTTAATAAGTCCCCAGCTTGAAAGGCGTCGCAGTTCTCAGAGCATCTGGCACCAGGGAGAAGCCCATTTACAGAGAATTTCTTCAAGACAGAAGAAAAGTGGTTTCTGAAATGAGGAACAGGTTTCTTCCATGAAAGTGAGCTGTGAGGATTGCACCTGGCACACATCAATTCCTGCACAGCCTCTAGTGCCTTCAGAGCTAGCCGAGAAAGTACAAACAGGTAAACATGGTCTCTGCTGACACCAGACTCTCCTTTCTAATGCTCACTGACTTAATTAATTTTTGCTCAATTTGATTTGACATTCAGATCTGTGGTATGTTTATCCTTCTAATGGGCACTTCTCCCTATTCCTGACTTCCTCTGAAAGGTTTAACAAATGACAGGGACTTTTCGGGGTGGGTAATGAGCCTTTAATTTTGTACTTATTTATTCATTGAGCTTCAGTAGTATCCGGATAACAACAAATCGAAAGACTGTCTGTGTATTTAGTCTCTGTTCTTCAAAAAAAAAAAACACCCATCCCAAATCTCTTACAGCCACAGATCTGTTATTGCTTTTGCACAAGTTAGACCTAAGATATTTCAAGGATTGCATTTGTTACTCTGCAACTAAGGCTTATATCATTAGAATGAGTCATAGTGCTCTGAAAACCTCCGTGGCCTACTCAGTCCTTGAACTTTCTATGGGGACTTCAAACAATTACGCCAAGCAGCGCTAGCTCTAAATGTCCTTGTGCAGACCTGAAATAAAACTCGCTTCCTATTTTCGTTTGGACCCTGCACATTTCTGTTACCAGGATCCCGTGCTACATGCAGAGGTTGGAGCTTCCCATAGTGTTGGCGCAGAAATAGATATGGTTATTGATATCAAGGGGGACTGTGAGATGGAAGAGACAGCACGGTTTAGCAATGGAGGTAGGGAAGACAGAAAAAAGGAAGAAGATGGCAAATGAGACGTGTAAGACAATGAAAGACACAGGAGAGAAAAGAAGGGAAGAGTTGGGTAGAAAGGAATAAGGAAAGAGACCAGAGCCAGGCCTCCAAAGCATCTTGGTTTGATGACCATTGAGACAGGACATTAGACAGGATGAACCATTGCTAAGATCTAACTGGACAATTCCTATAAACTGCAGGTAGAGAAAACTATCCCACAACTGTAATTTTACATCTGGTGATGTTAGCAAAAGTTGACAGACAGCTGGCTACCAGGCAGAAGCAGTCAGCAAGAAAGCTGACTGGGAAATTATGTTTTTTCTCCACAGATAATTTTTCACAAATAATACTGAACTGTTCCATTTCCTTGGAAAAACTTAGTCTGCCCTACATATGGGGAGGACTTAAAGGAGCTCTATTTTATTGTATCAAACTGTTCTGTCCTAGAGCACTAATTCTTCTTCCACTACCCAAGGTATGCCTTCTGCTCCTGGCTTGACTGGGTTGGTGTTGCAACCGGCTTGGAGCAGGGACACCAAAAGTGGGAGGCTGAACTAAGGCCACCAGTGCAAGATCCTACCCCATCCTCCTACTCAGGAGATAATTGCATTTGCTGGAGCGGTTTCCAATGCCGCTTGTGAGGATGTCACACCCGCATATTGCTAATAACACAAGACTGGTAAGGTCCTTGTCCGGGGTGAATTCTAACAGTGTGGTAGCAGAGTCCAGGAGCATTGGGGCTGGGCAGGTTTTCCCTTTCTGCTTGGATGGTTTTGTTAACCTTGAATCTGGATGTGTAATGACTGAGCATCTCTGTGCACCAGCCCACAGCTCTGCCTCTCACTATGGCACCTTGCTCCTGGGTATCCTGGGTACAAGCACCTGATTCAGCCATGTGTCTCAGCCCTGCCCTTCACTGTCCCCTCCCTCATTTTGTTTATTCAGAAGCACTCTGTAACCCCTCCCAGTTTCTTAGTCTTCTCCTTTCTCTTTCCTTTCCTCCTTTCATTTTAGTCCTTTTCCGTTTCCCTTATTCTCTTTTCTTTTCCTCTTACTTATTGGCTCCTCTGTTTCCTCAGTCCTACATCCGACTTGCAAGAGATGTTTGCAAGAGGGACCCTGGGAGATGACCCTCTCCCAGGACTTTCCTATTGCTTCCCAACACACTAGATCTTCTGCAGGTCCCAGGAAAAAAGGGCTTGCTGGGGTGCCCCTCTTCCACACAACATTCCTGTTGCCAAGAATACAGACGGACAGTAACTTTGGAGTTCCCCCTACCTCCTTTCTCTTCTTCTCTCTCTTTCTTTTTACGCTAGCTCTTCATGTTTTTTCACAGTTGCATACATGGTAGCCAGCAGAAGTGGGAACCGCTGGAGAGGCAACAGGAGTGCAAAATGACTGGCGCAGGTGAATAAACAAGAGAGTAAAGACGAAATTCAAAGAGGAGCAGGGCTGAGTCCCCTGGAGATGTCTAGAGGCTCCAAATCAGCTCTTCAAGCTTTACAGTCTGATGTTCTGCACACGGCAAAGGCAAATCAGAGGGCTCTGTTCACCCCCAGCTTCCTTTATTCTTGCATTTCAAAGCACCTTCATTTTCCCAACTTTACTAGGCATTCCTTGGCTGTTACCAGTAGAAGTGGTTTCCTGCCTAATTCCTTCAACAATATTGTGCCTTTGGTGGTCTCTGTGTGTGTGTGTTTGTGTGTGTGTGGGTCTGACCCAAGGGGTTGGTGTACTTTCTGCTCTGTGTCCCTTCAAACGCGAGCTTTCCTGCTGTGTAGCACAGCTCTCGGGGTGCTCTCAGCTAATCAGATGATATACACTTCTCATCTTAACCCTATAATTTTACTTAGTGGGTGGCTCAGACATGGCTAGCAGTAGTGGGAAGGAACATAATGTTGTGATTGCTAATTGTTCTAGAGAATGTCGCGCTTTACCTTTGGACATGGATCTGTGGGTACATTTTGTTCCCGATTTCTGTGGTGCAGTTTGTAGGGCTCATGATCATATTTTTCACTCCCTGTGCAGCATTTCCAAAGCAGATTTGGGGTTTTTTGGTTGTGTTTGGGATATTTTATCTGCTGGACAGTGTATGTGGCCTTTTTACTTCGGAATACTTATGATCCATTATATGCTTGGAGATTAACCAAGGATCTCTCAAGACCTGGAAAAGACTCTAAAAAATAGTGTCTCAAGAAGTTGGTGGTTTTGTCTCTAAAATTTCAGAACACTGTATCGAGCAGCGAGTGTGCATTGTTGGGCTTTTCCAGCACCAGCACCTGCAGCCATCACAGCCCCAGGAACATCAGCAAAAGGCCAACTCAGGTGCTGGTGGTCCATGGTGATCCCTGACCCTGGATGGTATTTTGTGCTCTCTTTACCACCTTTAACACCTTATCCTTGTGTCTCACTGTCCTCTTGCTGCCTTTGCTCAGTTCCACGGTTTGAATCCAGCTGGGGACGTCACTGCTTGATTTGCCATTTGTTTGTCAGTAACAGATTTCTTTTTAGTTCAAAAGCCTGATTGTTTACCGCAGCATTTTGCAATTTCCCTCATAATTGGGTTGCCTAGAAATTAGGCTGTGCATGCATAGCAGGAAGCCAAATGCATCTGCCCTGCTGTTAGTACAAGAGCCCATCCACACAGCAGATAAGAGCCCCGACACGCACTCTGATGGGATATAAATCTCAAGAAGAGTACGCAGGGAGAGGTCTAAAGGCAGAGTCACCTGGAAAAGGAGAGGGTCTGTGGGACCTTTTTGCCAATCAGACCTGGCAGGTGAATGATGGTCGGTTCAGGACTGTGCCCTCACATCGCAGCTTCCCCACAGTCCCCGCACAGAGCAGCCCCTGTCTGAGCATGCGAGCAGTTGTTTACTTGGGAGGTAATCTCAATTTTTATGGTTTGAGAAACCCACAAAAATTTATTGTCGTTTAGACAATTATTCCATCACCTGATGACCCTTCCCCACCTGGGAAGAGTAATTAGGAAACAATAAGGAAACCTGAGGGTTGAAATATAAGCAGATTTAATAGAACAACACTAGATAATTAACATTAATAACACTAAACAATATTGAACCCAATACCAATATAAAATATACAAGGACTATATGCAACCCATTCTATCATAGGAAGCTGTGCGCTCCCTGCAGGGGACAGCAAATGTGGGACACTGCAAGTGCAATGGCTTGGGAAGAAAGGGAAGGGCTCAGGGCTCCGGCACTGGGGCAAGAAGTTCTGAGGATCGCAGACATCACAGAAGAGAGAGAACTTTGCAGCAAACTTTCAAATTTATAATTTGACATTCATGGTATGAAATAATCCTGTTAGCCAGTCTGGATCAAGTGCCCAGGCCTTGCTCCTCCTCATCCCCGCACCTGGTGAGCTCAAAAACACTGAGACCTTGAAACCCGCACACCATAGCTGGCTAGAAAGTAAATACTTTCACAAATTCAGACATTAGAGTCTTCTAAAAGTGCAAGTTTCCCAAGCGTTAGAAGAGAAATTAGTCCTGTGTTGCTCAAACCGGGACATCAATGCAAAATTCATGATGGCAACTCACCAGGACATATTGCCTTTTACATATTGCCCTCAGTCCAGGCCCTCTGGGTCTTTTACTGGGTAATAACCAACCCCAAATCTCTGGTGATGCCTGCTCACTGGCTGCCTTGGCCTCTCAGCTCCTATCACCTCACTCGCACACTGACTTCGTTTTGCTGTCACAGCCTTTTGGCAGGATGCAACAGGCCATGCAATGGGCAAAGACAGAATCATAGAATGGTTTGGGTTGGAAGGGACCTTAAAGATCATCCAGTGCCAACCCCCCTGCCCTGGACAGGGACACCTCCCACTAGACCAGGTTGCTCAAAACCCCATCCAACCTGGTCTTGAACACCTCCAGGGATGGGGCAGCCACAGCTTCTCTGGGCAACTTGTTCCAGTGTCTCACCGCCCTCACAGGAAAGAATTTCTTCCTGATACCTAATGTCTTCTCTTTCAGGCCTGCCTCCAGCCTTACCGTGAGCCTCACCACCCCATCTGGCCAGGTAACTGGCTTCTTGACAGGCAACTGGCTTCTTCCTGCAGTCTGGGTCTCTCTGAAAGGTTTTGTGAGGCTGGCAGCAGTAGACAGGCCAGGCTATAGGATAAAGACACCATGGAGTTTCATGCTGTCCTTTGCTCACAGAAGAAAACAAGCAGGAGTTTTCTTGCCCCATGTTATTTCCAGACCATCTTGCCCCATCAGTAACTGGATCCTTTAGCACAGCGTGGGAAAACTCCTTGAAACACTGTGTTTAGCTCTTCAACGGCCTTCTTCTTGCTGCCTTCTTGTTGCTTCCACCGGCTATTCTCCCACACACGTGGAGAGCTCCTTTAGTTGATGTCCAAACACTCAAGTTCTCTCCATCACTCCCAAGGGACACCTCTTGGAGAGATGATTTGACTTCTAATCAAGCACAGCATGCATCTGTGCTTTGGTGGCAGCTCCTCCAGCCTTGTCAGCCTCTTTCTCTGCAGAAACTCAGCTCCTTTGGGAGCCTTTTGGTAAAAAACTCTGCTCCATCCTCTGTGCTCAGCCCACAAAACGCAGGACACAACCTTCCAGTGCATCAGATACCTCCTCCTACAAGTACCATAGCGCCGTGTGAGCTGCCTAGGAAAGCATCGGGAAAGCACATCTCAGTGCTCAGCCAGTGTGGCACAAAATAATAACGGGGGAAAAAAGATGCAGTCTGAATATTATGCCTGAATTTTCTATTATTACTATATCACTGTGTCAAAATTGAAAGCAATGTAAGATTTCTCAAGAGGGGCCATCCATAATGCATTGCAGAGCTGTGTGTAGGTGTTTTATGAAATGTATTTTATTCAAACCAGTATATACAACACTAACATTATTGAAAGAAATTGAAGGCCCAGTCTTCTCTCCTTAAAATATTCATTATTCATGTTATAGTCCTTTAACAAAAACTAAAGCCAAATACATATTCAATTTTTTTTTTTCCCATTCAGACTTACCTGCTATTCATCTCTGGTGCCCAATGAAATGTCCTCTTATTATTCCTGTATTAGCTTCTGACAGTTCAATTTCTCTGAGTGCTGTGTTTGAGACAACCCTTAACAAATAGCCACATAGGTAATTGCTCTGATCCAAATTTCTTGCCAAATCTTTTAGATCTGATGTAGATCGCAGGCAGTAAGATGTTGACACGTTCTGATTCAGCCCTGGCAGCTGCCTCTGTGAGGCTTTTTCTCCTGATAAATATTATTAGAATAGCTTTCAACATATGCACAGTTTCATTCTCTCCTTCCAAATAAGACCTTACAAAGGTATTGTGCCAGAAAAGCTCCACAACCTTGTTTCTGTCTTCATTTTGCATTCACAGGAATTATGATGGTATCCGGTGGTTTTAAATTGCTGATTCTTTTCAAATGACTTCTTGGAAGAGAGATCATCTCACCACTTCATATAACTTACTAGCACTGTGAACACCTAACGACTGCTGTTCAAAACACGTTGTAAGATGACTTCATCTCCCGCCAGTTCAAGGCTATCATTTACAGTGTGCTTTTGCTGATGAGATTTAAGGGCCTCATTTGACAAAGTTCCCTCTTAGAAATATGTTACTTGCTTTACCCAATTTCTGCCTCTCATGCATATTTCAGCCCAGATTTCTTCACTAATTATTGTAGTTAAGAGCTGCAGTTTGAGGTGCTTGGCAAGACCAGGAGTCCCCTGGGCAAAGTACTGTGTATTCAGACAGCAAAACCTCTCTGCCTTTCACCAGGTTACAGTCTGAGGAAGACAAAGAGATTCAACAGCAGAGAAAGGAAACTTCACCATTTTAGAGAGGGGAAACCAAGGCAGGGAGAGATTAAGGACCACAGTTCTCAAATAACATTTAGAAATCTAAGCTGCCTAATTATTTTTTTTAACGGTGTCTAAATTATTTTCAGGATCTAGGACTTCAACGGGCCACTTTTCCCAGGAAGCTTGTAGGAGAGGTGCCGAGTGACACAGCTAGTCCTCAATTTTAATCACAGGCTCATTAGCCCTGCTGCAGACTGCCATAATTTTGCTTTGTCCCCCACAGTGGGATTTTGTGTTCCAGAGGATTTTGCCTGTGATGAGTTAATATTGATTTTTCCAGGCTGCCATTAATCTTTCAAGCACTTTTAAAATAAAGAAAATCCCCTGGATTATAAACACGTCTGTACCTTTGTACCACTGAAATCCGAGCTGAAAACGCTCTGTCTCCTACCCGACCCCTCTCCCTCACCTTTCCCTTTCCTAGGTGTATTTACATCTATCAAACAAATGCAACGAACTTTCTGGCAGCAAGAGCTTAATTACAGGATCTCCAGACAGACAGAAAGACAAAAAGAGACTCGCTCCTGAACTGCCATAGCTCCTGCTCGCCCATCCCTGGGGGCTGCATGGGAGTGGTGATCCACTGTGCCAAACTGAAAATGTCTTTAGTTCCAATGGTAAATGATAGGGAGCTGGATAAGATGAAGAAAAAACACTTTTCCACTGGGAACAGTACTTACATAGATGTAGCACTTACCTTTGGTCTCTGGAGAGAGTAGCTACTTCTTGCCACGGACCGTGAATGAGGAAGACCTCTCTTCACTCTCAGAAAGGCTATTTCTTTGCATGATCACAGTTGCAGCTAAGGTTTTCTCATGAGGCTAAAGCCAGGAATTAACTTGCCTTTCCTCCCTGTTCCTGTCTAAACGTGACTAGCAGAAATGTCCGTCTCGATTTGCAATGTAAATATTAAACTTTCACATGAAGATCACTGTTGGTGGGCAGAGCAGACTGCATGCCAGGGACTGGGAGCCAAGTGTCCATTGCATTCACACGCCAAAATAGTGCCTGTACAGCAACAGTCGTTTTCCCTTTATCGTCGTCTTTCCCCAGGAATGATGCTGGGGCTTCTCTAGTCCCCTCTTCATTGTCCCTGGCGCTGTGAAGCAGCAATGCCACACAAAGCTGACTGGAGCTGCCCCAGCAGTTCTTCTTTCAGTCTGGTCATGAACCCACTCTGGGAAGGCTCAAGACCAGATAATGGCCCTTTGGTGTGAGAAATGGAGTTTGTGATAGAAGGAAAATCACCTACTGGTCCGTTAGCAACTTCCAAGACTCCAGAGACCTAGACAAGACATCAGCAAGTCCTGAATACCACAAGGAGTGGGACAAGTGCTATCCCACCTTCTCCTGAAGAGAAGGAACAAACAAGCAGCAGCAGAGAAGCCAACCCCATGGCTCATTTTAGGTTCCGTTGGCAGAAGTGACTCTAATTGAGGTGTTGCACTGCAGCAACTGCTACTGGGATTGCTAACGAGCAGCACGATCTAGAAAAGTCTATTGATGTGATCACACCACCCCAACTACAAACATCTTAACTGCAAAATGCATCATCTGATGACCCACGGTAGCTTAACAAATTAGCAAAAACACATGCTATGTGAGTTCATTACAAAACTGTTGCAAAATTAAGGCCATCTCAACAAAAGTCATTTGACTGCCTCTGGAAAGCTAATTCTAGATAAAACTGGGGTATCAAGAGCATCTTTCCCTTGACACTGGGTAACATAAACAACATAACCGTGCCGCAGTGTGTCAGCATCCCAGGGAGCACGAGACAGAAGCCCCTACCTACCATACGAGTCAAGACTGATTGTCCTTCTACTAGGTCTTCCCCACCGTTTGGCATGCAAACATATTAAAGCACATCTAAGTGTTGCCAAGAATTGTCTAGTACAAGGGAAATACTAGCAGCTACCTGGCTGTTCTGAACTGGTTATATGTGAACTTCTAAGCCCAACCCACTAGCAAAGTAAAATGCTAGCATAGCTAGCCCTTGAGAAAGAAAATACATATAACCGCACATTTGCACAGGCAATGGGAGAAGACACCTGACAAGCAGTAGTTGTATTGTACAGCCCACAGCGATTTGCTGGGCTGTAGGACAACAGAAGACAGTCATTAAATTATTATGGTTCCCAGTTGCTGTCAAATTCTAGTGTCACTTGAGTGGTGCTAGGCATTATCAAACATGTCGAGTTACATCTGGTATTATTGTAGGGAAAAAAATGCAGGTTTTTGTAGAAAAAGAAATTATTTCTGTGAATATAGTATATTTTTTCAACTACGAAAAAGCAGTGAGATGTGAATTTATGTGAACATAGTGTATGTTTTCAACTACCAAACAGCAGTGAGTTACACAAAACTGGGTGGAGGTTTTGTTCTTTGTTTTTTCCGCAGAAAGGCTACAGTGATTTTGGGGTTTAGTAACACTTGGGAAAGTCTGTTCAGAGCTACAGTAAGGGCTCATTTGTACAAGGGCAAATGTATCTTCTAAATCTGTCTGTCTGAAAGGAAGTAAAGCTTTAAAAAATAATTAAGATTTCCTACAAGTGCCTCATTCACAATAGAATTTCATAATACAGTTACGTTAAGAGGAAATGAATGCCTCTCATTTGAGGCTATTACCACAAATGAATTAAATGAGCAGATACCTTTTGGAGGCTGGCTTTAAAATCTGGATTCAGCTTAGCAAATGAGTCATTCCAAAATGCTCTGTTAGTGCAATGGCACATGAACAAACTGCCCAAGTTCTGATGGCCAGGTCAGGATGACCCCACGACATATTTAATGAGTACGTGCTGCATATAGCCTGCACCTCATCACCAGTCGCTTTTGGCAGAATGAAGCCAGTGACTTTATGGCAAAATAAAACAAATTAAAAGATGTTATTTTTGAAATTCATCTGAAATAACGCACTTGGAGTAGTCCCAATAGCTCCTATCCTGACCCTGCTGAAATCAACAGAAGATGGGCACTAAGCCGATGTACTGGCCTGGCCATGCACGACTGGATCCACTGTTCTCTGGCTCTACTTCTTCAACAATAAGCTGTTCTGAAAAGCAGGTGGGTAAATAGTGTATTTAATCAGACTATACCTGATTATCTTGGCTAAATCTGTTTACTGAATCATGCAACTGGAGTAGTGTTGGTAGTCTAGCCGATATGAATATCATCATATTTAATGAGAATATTTTGCTTTTCCTCTGAGGATCCCAAAGCTCCATTGTTAGGGGATGCTTCTTTCTACTTAATCTCAAATATCAAGCCTGCCTGCATCTCAGCAAGCCAAAATCCTGTCCAGGGAAAGGTACGGATTGCTCTCACATATAAACCAACCCTTTTACTTACATAGAGACAAACCCTTGGTTAGTCCAAAGGACTATTCAGGGACGCCCCACAAGAGACACTCAAACATCCTCTCAGGATGGTATTGAGTGTATGAGAGCCTAGACGTACAAATTAGCACTCTTTAGCTATATCAACAGTCCAGGCTATAACTGAAATAACTCTTTCAGCTTTTTAATTCATCCTTTGTGCCTTCTGTGCAGCATAACACAGAGGACCTCCAGGTCAGGGGGAGCTCCCAGCCTTTCTGGTCTCCCATGTCATCTATCTGTTTCCCATGTGAAGACTATCTTTTTCCTTTAGCTTCAGGATGAAGAGAGACTCACAGAGCTGGTATATAGTTGAGGTGAACTCCTGTGAGCCTGGATTTCACTTGGCCACTGGCTTCACCTGGTCCAGTGGTCCTGCATGCATGCCCGGACCAGGCTGACCAAGCCGTGCTCGGCACAAGGAGACAGAAGTCATGTGGCTGTGTTCAGAGCTGAGCAAGGGGGAAGCAAGGAGGGAAAACAGGTAGTGGCATCAAAGGAATCAAGCTCAGGACCTCACAAATTGCAACAAAGTTATTGCCCTGTGTTTGGGCTTGTATCCCACACTGACTGCAGGTAGGACTTGGCTTATTTTCTGAGCTAATCCCCTAGTTTCTAATATGGGCTCCACTCAAGCCTATTCTCTTTTGCAGCTGTGTGAGCACACTGTCTCTCCCAAGTCACTGCAGAGCCAGGGCTGAAGTCAGACCCAGAGAGTTCCAACTTGGCTTCTAGAGGGAAGAGCTTCTGCTCTGGAACAGCAACCCATCTTTGTTGGCCAACCTGCCTCCTCTCTGCCCAGCCCAACCCCATGGGCTGCAGGCTGGCCAGTCCAGATTGCTGCCATGTGGAGCAGGGACTCTCTTTTTCTCTTCAGATGAATCAATAAATAAATAAAAACCAGGAACATGAGCCTTTAGTGATAGGAATGCTGCTGTTTTCCAGTGGGACATTTCCTGCTCTTGGCAAGAGGAGCACGTGCTGTGCACATCATTACTGCAAACCCACATTCCCCAGGCTCTCATTCCCATCTGCCCCCCAGCCCATCTCTACCTTGCACTGGCCCAGCTGGGTGCCCTCTGTGTTGGAAGAAGTGGCCTGGGGGTTTCCTAATTTCTCTCCTTGTGTTGAATGCTAGAGCCTACTCCAAGGACCATGGCATTTCTGGTGAGCAAGGCAGACAAACTTGGAACTCAATTTGTTCTTTGTAACAGCAGCTAGGTTGTTTTGCAATAAATTCTTTCAGCTTAAAAATTAATACCAATAATAAATACCTTCTTATGCACTTCCCCTATGTGTTCAACCCATCAACATAAGGATTTATAACTTTCTTAACAATTAATATCTATTCTCCTTGCAGTAACTTCTCATTATAGTGGGCTTTTGTCTTCATACCTGAATGTTTTTTAAATAGCATTTGCTGGGTGTACTACGATTTCCTGATAAAAGACATTAAGCCTGAATCTTGTCACTAATTCTGCAAGGTGATCACTGGATTTCAGCCATGTGCTTTGATATTATCGTTAAATGTACAAAAAAGGATGCTAATTTCTTAGCTGTGTCTGCTCAACACTCACAAGAAAGGCCTTCAAACAAAGGCCAAATAAATAAGTAAAATACAGGTTGACATGGAGACCGGTTTATTAGCTCCTCAGTAAGTACATTTGTAAATAAATGTGTCTCTTGTGTTTTCCCAATATTTGAAACAAGATGATACAGAGAAGGGCACACAGCCTTCAGCCCCGTGAGGCTTAACTGTTGCATAGTCATAAAATAAATATCTAGCTGTTGCTTTTCACTTCAAGTATCAACTGCGTGGAAAGCTACATAAGGGCCTACAATCAGTTGTTTAATCAGCTTTAAATAATAAAATAATAAAACCCACAGACATTCAGACAACCTACTTGTGCGTAACTGATATGCTTGATTTGTGAGAATTATGGGCAGTAATCATATTATCCTTTCCATTAGATTTTTCTCTTCCACACTTTTTATAACTCAAGTGATTAATCTAGTAGATGAATATACAGACACAGACAAATACTTCAAAATGTTTTTTTGGAGCTGTTTACATTTAATTTGTCACATAACAAGTTCATCTCACCTAATTTTCTGAGAGCTGAAGCTGTTATTACAAACACAAAGATATAAAGAACATTGTGGCCATGGAGTAGATGAGGGAAGAAGAAACCAGGCATGGGAAAAGGAGGGTAAGAAACAACAGTGTATGCAGTAACTGCCGAAGGAAGGATGCGGAGCAAGAGGAAATAAAAAGGAAGATTCACTCTGAAAGAGGGGATTTAGGCATTTCACAGATGATGCTTGCAAATTGAGAAGGATCTGGCATAGACGAGGTAATGACAGGAGACAAGCACCCGGCCCAGGAGTCCAGCTGGTCAGGGGAACACAACGCTGCCTCAACTGTCAAGGCTTGAGGGTCACATCATATTTCATTGGAAAGATCAGTTCCCCAGACTGGCAACAAATCCGGTGCTCTTATTCAGGACCTTTAAAGTTGAAGACGGTGATGATCCCTTGCACCTCAGAGAGGGATAAAGATCGACAACTGGAAACAAAAAGTCACAACGCTTTCGTTACCTTTTGTGTGAAAAATTCTTAGAGCATTATTAATTTCTGATGATACTTGCAAGCAGTAGAACTCATTCATTTTTTAAGTTTCGCTTATTTGCAGTGAATGGATCTGTTTCTCAGCTGGGTAGCTGCATTCATTTTGCAATAATGGTGTTTGTTTGACATCTGAGAAATTAACAATGCAAATGCCTCTGTGTCTTCGTAGCACATTTAAAATAAAATATCTTCTCATACAGAATTGATGGCACAACTGTAAAGAGGACTCCATAATAGTGGAAACATTTTTCAAAACCCATTATAATGTTAGGCACTTGGATGTGATGGGATTTTCTCTTGGGGCCCAGCTCTATCCACACAGTCCCCAAAAAATACCCCAAAACCCCTGGTAATCACTGTGTGTTGCAGTGGTGGAGGCAAGCCCATGTCTGCTGGCCCCTGGGCAACATTAGTGGCTTCCCCTCTCTCCTAAAGGCAATGATGTCAGCTAGCAGATGTCCCCAGAGGACCCCTGGACACCCTAAGACTGGGCACTTTAATTAAGAATCTTGCAGAGTTACGCTTTATAATTCAGATTCATGTGCTAACACAAGAAGCATACTGCAATCTCAGCACAAGAAGGACATGGACCTGTTGGAACGAGTCCAGCGGAGGGCCACGAAGATGATCTGAGGGCTGGAACACCTCTTCTATGAGGACAGGCTGAGAGAGTTGGGGTTGTTCAGCCTGGAGAAGAGAAGGCTCCAGGGGGAGACCTTATAGCAGCCTTCCAGTACCTAAAGGGCGCCTACAGGAAGAACAGGGAGGGACTCTTGATCAGGGAGTGTAGTGATAGGACACGGGGTAACAGTTTCAAGCTGAAAGAGGGTAGATTTAGATTGGACATTGGGAAGAAATTCTTTCTTGTGAGGGTGGTGAGGCACTGGAACAAATTGCCCAGGGAGGTTGTGGCTGCTCCATCCCTGGAGGTATTCAAGGCCAGGCTGGATGAGGCTTTGAGCAACCTGGTCTAGTGGGAGGTGTCCCTGCCCAGGGCAGGGGGTTTGGAACTGGATGATCTTTAAGGTCCCTTCCAACCTGAACCATTCTGTGATTCTATGAAATGTCGGGGGGTTTACCCTTATGTTTACAACTAAAAGTTAAAAATGTTTAACAAATACTACAAGTGGGAAAGAGAAGAATAAAAAGTAAACTGCAGGCATCACGTTTACAAAAAGTCTCACCATTTTAAGCAAATCTTTTTTTTAGGGGAGGTGGAGACTGAATGTATTCTGTCGGCACACAGGAAAAATAGTGCATTACTTTCCTGCCCTGGCTGACAGGGAGGCCCACGACGATTCATACTGTACAGCTTTTTGCTGACCTCCTGTTTCTATAACCCATTTATTCCTGCTCATTTCTGCATTTTCTTTGGTTCATAACCATGAGGAAAGCCCTTTGTTTACAAGCCATTGATAAATTGTCATTTACAGGAGGCAATAACTTCCTTAAAAATTTGCATAACGTTTTTACTGGTCATTTAGGACTGTTGCATATTCTATTAAACCTTAAATGGCAGATTTTTATTATGCATTAAGCCTCAAATAGTATTACGAATATACACCAGCCTCACTGGAATATTTTCTGTTTCCTGCAATTTAATTGTGTTGCAAGCCAAGGCAGCTCATAAGCTTCAATAAGTCTCATTACCAAATTGGGATGTTGAACTGGCTATTTCAGATTATCATTAAATAAAATGGACACATCGCCTTGCCAGTGGGCCTGCAAGGACTGAGGTCATGGGAAAGAGCTTCAAAGCCAGGCTGAAGAGCAGCCTAGCTTGAAGAGCACTTCAAAGGCTGGCTTTGGGACCAATGTATGTAGACATATAGAATAAGGGCATAGCCTCCAGAGACATCAGATGATTACCTCCAGGAGGTTCCCGCAGGGCAGAGGCATATAACCGGCTGTAGGATGGTGCTAGGGCTAACACAGGAATAGCTGCTGTCCAGATGAGTAGGGGTAAAGAGGACTTTGGGAAATTGCTCCTTCTTTTTTGGGAAGGTGGGTCACTGGCTTCGTAAATCAAGCGAGGCCACAACTGATTGCTGATGTCACCTCAAAACTACTTCAGGAGCCAGAAAGTCAATTGAAAGGCTCTCCTGGAGATCAGATGGCTTTGAGTTAGAGCCCAAGGGCAGGTTTAGCTTAAGTTTACCTGGCAGTGTGATTTGTACCCATAGAAGTAACTGGCCTCGATAACAAGTGCTCAACTGTCATGGACCAGCTCACCGCTTAAATTAACTTCCTCAGCTGGACTTTCAAATAAAGCTGTTTTAAGAATGCAGTGTACCATAGAAAGCAATTTGTTTCTTTAAGATTTAGTGGCAAATGCCTAGGCTGATTTTGATTTTAGAGAAGGCAGCAACTGGTAAAGTAGGTAATTTGAAACTTAACATATCTCTCCTCCCTAAGATCCGAACACATGAAAATTAGGTGCAAAGTGCTTCTAATTTGTCAATCATTCCTCATGTAATTTTATTCCTCCAAGAAAATTGCCTGGGAGAGCATTTCCTTTTTCCTTCATCTCCTTTCACCACACTGTTCATTTGACTTGATCCTGGTTCAGGCAGGCAAGCAACACCCCCGCACCCACCTTCACCTCGTCTCCCATTGTGCCAGCTGCTGCCTCCAGATGACACCTTTCTCTTGCCATCTGCAGAATAGCTGTGTAGATGGGGTAAAGATAAAGAGACAACTGAATGAGCCTTCCATCCAGATGACAAACTCTGATTCATATCTACAATTAAAATAGCCTTAGCAGAGGAAGGAGGGGAAGTATCACAACACCTCTGAGAAAGAATGGTTCTGCTGATGTTTCCCATAAAGCCTGATAAGTGCCAGAAATGGCAGGAGGCAGCCTTTTCCTGTGAAGTTTCCACCTCATGTCTACAGCAAAGAAAGTTCAGATAGGTTTCTGATTTAGAGCCATCAAAAGTATAGGCAGCTCAACATAAAACCAAAGCAAAACACATCAGTTCTTGGAGTTTGTCAAAAACGCTTACATTTACATCAATTCCACAGAGCAGTTTGGAAAGGCTCATAAAATCTGAGCCCAAGTTTCAGGGCTGCATTTCTTGCAAGCTGTGCAGAGAGATACAGATAGTTATCCGCTTGCTTCAAAATGAGTTCGTGTGAAACAAACCCAGAAGGCTGGATGAAGCTCAGAGTCATGTCAAGCCACTCAGGGAAAACCTGTGCTAAGCAACCCTGCTTTCCAGCCCTGCTCCGGCTCTCACAAACAAATGTGAGGAGTGTTTAACTGATCCACCCTCTGGAATTGCAAGTCATCAGCCCACCAGTAACGTGCAATTGTGAGAGAGTGTATTTATCTACGGCTCGATCATAAATTCTGCTCAGAATTTAAATGTACTGGTGTTATTTACAATTCAAGACCCCTAAGCCAAGCATGAACTACTTTGATGATTTGATAGCAGCTGTCTTTTCTCAAATGCAGGAGCTCTGGCTTTGCTGTAGTGGATTGATTTCTCCCTGGGAGTGGCCAATATCAGCTCAGGGTAAAAATACCCCGGTCTGCTACTATAGTAACAGGTGTGTGATGCTACAAATGGAGGGATGCAAAAAAAATGGAGATGGAAGAGCAGGAGAAACTCCTTCTGCAAATTTTATTCCTTTTATATTTCTGTATAGCCTGAGTTTCGGGTGCTCTGATGAGTGCTTATAACTACAGATGTAATACCCTGTGCCAGAATCACCCCTAAAATTCAGTACTAGGTTTGGCTCCATGACCCCTGGGCAGTGGGGGGGGGCGGTCATCAGCTGATTACACTCTGTGTGAAGCAGCATTTCTTGTCATAAATTTAGCTGCCATTAATGCCCCTGAGTGACCCCATGTTTCTTATCTTATGAGAGAGATAGGCAAAAAAGACTCTAATCAGCCAGTGCCACACTCTTCAGGCTTAACCCCTGCCCCAGAGAGGTCCTGCCGGCTCCCTGCCTGTGGCAGGTGGATGATGGGCACGAAGATGTACTAAGCAGCTTGCTACGTGGCACCATGAATACTCTTTAGTCATAAAATGTCATGTTTTTTTAAGAACAGAAGTAGAAGAAATGTAGTCTTGTTGGATCACTAGAATCCCAACCCAATTTCCCTAATTCTCCTCCTTTTTAGGGAGCTCGTTGCTTCCTACATAAGCCAGCATTTATCAAGCAAATGCAGCCTCTTAGGTTGTTAAAGGATGCCACAAAAGGGCAAACCTAATTCTCCCCTTTCCCTTTTACCTCTCTACCATTCATTTGGGGAAAGACGGATCACTTGAGGGAATTTGTCCCACTTGCTGTCCATCCATAGCCTGTTGGCATAAAAAAGCCTCAACTACACCACAAAGACAGCAGAGCTGCAGGGGAACAATCCGCACCCCATTGTGCCTCACCACCCATCATCATCAGAAACCTTTTCTGCAGCAGGAGGAGCAACATAGCTTGGTTTTCAGATGTTGGATTTACCCTGCAGTGCTGGCAGAGAAGGGAAAAGAGAGAGAGGGGGGAGAAAAAAAAAATTCAAGTTTTGATTTTTGAAATGAGCAAATTGATGTGGAAGTCACAGATGGTGAATAAATATGGGGCACAGAATTGTCATTTGGCTGCCAGTTCTCCTGACCAATTTAAGAGGGATATGCTGTTATCTAGTTTAGTTCAGGGAAAATATATTCTGGGCAGCAGTTAGCCATTTAAGAGGCGTCATTGTTTCATAAAATATATTTGGGTTTGATACAAACACAATTAATTCAGCTTTCTAATATTGTGTTTGAACCAAACCCAAAATATGTGTTGTGAACATTTATTCTTTTATGTCATTTATTGGTTCCAGGTTCTTTTCTGAAGGCTTAGATTTAAAATGGGATTTGCAACAAAGAAAGAACATTTGGGGTGACTTCAGCTGGTGCAGCAAACTCCATTCTTATGCACTGTTTTGAGATGTGCCTCCAAATTATCTGACAAATGATATGTTCCAAATTAAGTCCCTCATTACCCATGCTTTTCTATCGCTAAGTGCTGCACAGCATTCTTCATTATTATACCGCTGTATTTTGAGGACTTATTAAGCTTTGCTTGTTGGGTCTAGCAATTGAAGCAAAGGATTTGAATCAGGCGTAGCACACCCAGCAGTTCTGCCAGCTGAATCGTGGCACAACTGCATCTAAACTCTCACGCTTTGGTTTCCCCAGTGACAGCCTTTGAGGAGATAGTGATCTTGCGAAACACCATCAAGATCTCCAGCCCTCCTCATCCTTCTTTCCTCCCAGCTGTCCACACAGACCTCCTTGGGTTTGCTTAGGTAATTTGTGCTTTGGATGCTGAAAAAAAAAAAAGGATATGGCAAATGGACTGAAATGCAAAAGAGTTTTTCCAGGTGAAGAAGTAACTTGCTGTCCATCTCACCCTGATGAGTGCTGCAGCGGCATGAGGAGCCGTTTGCCAGGACAGGCTGTGCAGTGGGTCTTGCTTTGCACCCTGGTGACTGCTGTCCCTGTCGGCAAGTGCTGTGAAGCCCATCATCAGTTACTGCTGAGTGCAGCTTCTGTGCAACCCAGAAGGCACCAGCCACCACAAATAAATGCTGGTTCTTGACCTGCAGATCAACCCTGCCATTTTCCTTCACAGAAGTGTTTCTTAGTCAATGGCTTCCGTAAAATCCTATTTTCCAACATACAGCACACAAACCTTTCCTTGGTTCTGAGTTAGGCCAGGTTCAGCATACAACTTCTCTGAGTTCGATTGCCAATTACTGACACTACGGATGACAGAGGGGAAAAAAAAATCAAATCTCCACTTAGCTATCAGTCCCCATCCTCCACATCTGTGTAACTTTTGGGAGAGAAAGGAATTGGGCACAAATATTTCAAGACTACACTTGGGCTTTCCATTCATGTTAGGGACCCTGTGGTGTAAAGCTCTGCTACAGGTCCCTGTCTGCAACCAAAGTGAACTGAGCTTTTTAAAGCAAATGAACAAAGCCTACTCTGCCATACATTATCCCTCATCTGGTGGTAAATTAGGACTGTTCAATGCTGACTTGCAAAATGCATCCCTCCATCCCAGACATAAATGTTAATTAGTGAGATTTCTGCTTCAAATTAGTGATGCCAAAGCACTTTGAGATCCACACATGAAAAGAGCCACAGAGGCCAAAGTGTTACTATTCTCTTTGGTCACAGTGTTTGAAATAGATATCCTTTAATAGCTCTGTTTTCTCCTAACAGGTAGGCTGTAAATGTGCCCTGGTGCCCAGCCTCCTTCAGAAACACAAGGTGGCAGGAGCAGAGCTCTTTGAAGCTCCTCCACAATCACAGTCCTGTGCTGGAGAGAGGGAGTGGGGTGTTAACAAGTTTCAAAATATACATACGAACCAGAGAGATTAGGACTTTCAGAAAAGCCTTCAATGAGAATCTTTGTCAAGTCTAAGATACATATCTAGTTTATTCACTATCTCCAGAGATGAAAGCAACTTCTGATGGTATCTTCTCTACTCACCACATTATCATATCAATGATAAAAAGGCCAGTCAAGCTTCCTGACTTTAGAACTCATAATGCAATTATGAATATTTGTATTGTTTTTCCTTCCCTTGGATGGGTGTCTGCATGAAGGAGCGCTGGAGAAGGACAGGCAGCAGAAGAGGAGAGGTGGCCAGCACAGGAGTACCAGTGCTGCTGGTTGCACCACACTCTGCATTAATGCAACAGGGGGAAACAGGGGAAATAAGGGGATAAGGGGAATGCGCTGTGCTCAGTGCCGGCTGCATCTTCTGCAGGACACGCTATTACCATGGCTACAGGGATGGAGCCATGGGGATAGAGAAGAACAGAGCACTCCACATCATCGAGTGCTTGGCCTTGAAACACACAGCACCAACCACCCTCTGAGGTCACAGCGACCGACACAGGTGAGGCATGTTTGTACCTCTCCTCGCTAACAGGTTCTCTGAAGCTCACTGCATTCACGAAATACCTCAGGAAGCCATGTCAGGGAACTGCTACTGTGCCAGGTGGTGTTAATCATCTCTGCATGATCTGGAAGGGTAGGGGTTGCTGCACACAATGGAAAGGAGACGGTGAGATGTATATCGTGCTGCTTCAATAAAGCAAGGTGCGAAATGTGCCTCCTGCAATAAAGAAATAATAGTAGTTAGCGTTAATTGCAGGTTTAGAACTAGGGAATCCTGCTGGGTTATACACATATAGTAAGCGTCTTCTCCACTTTGTGGGTGGAGAAAGGAAAACGTGAAAGGAGAAGAGTTGCCTGCAAACACACACAAGGATGGATAAAAGTGAAAGTCAAAAAATAACTTTTTGGAAGTACAACCAGATTTTCAAACCATAAATACTTTTTGTTTTAAAAACAAAAAAGTCTATTTAGATTCCAAGATAAATGTTGACTGTGTAAACTTATTATAATCTATCTCACACCTTAAACTAAAAATGCTCTATCTGAACGTCACACGCTCGTCACTGCAGATAAGGGGAGGTCAAACCAACTAACCTGTCTCACCCAGAACGGATGTTCACAAAAGTGCATAAGCTCACGGTCATTTCTGCAGGAACTAAAGGACTATTTTTCTTTATTTCAGCTTATTCAACTACTCTAGTACTGTGACCAGCCATCTCAGAAAGTCAAAAAGTCGGGATATGTTCAATTCAAGAGTATAAATGAAGGGTGAGACAGAAAGATCTATCTTTTCTAAAACCACACTGTAAGCTGACCAGAAATACTGACCTCATTCATGATCTTTTACACTCAACACTTTGATGCACTCTTATTTAACGAATAAGACACGAGTAAAACACTGCTTTTTTAAAATTCTTAAGTCCCACTTCCCATCAATTCCCATGTGAGAAACTGATTCTCCACTGGTGAAAAAACATTCACCTTTTTTAAGATTACAAAGTGTAAAAATGAAGAATTGATTAATGTATAGTCAAACAGCATACTTGGTTAAATCACTTTGTCTAGGTATAGGGTACTCTTCTAGCTAGCAGAAAATAGAAAGCCCATCTTGAATATCAAATAAACAATATATATGTTTACTGATTATGTATCAAAATTGTCAAGGTTTGCCATAGAAAAAATATTTATTTTAAATTATTAGTGTATCTACACTGTAAATTCTCCAGGCTTGAAATTTTTCTCTGAATACCTTCATATCCATGCTGGAAATCCCAAATTCCTAGGCTGCACATGGCTCACGCTGTTTCTGTCCTGCCTACGTGAGCATCTCGACTAATTCCTGCCCCCATCCCGCTGCAGGGCTGTCACTGCTCAACACCATGGACCTCGGCTCAGACACACACCCGCCTGCTCCAGCAGTCCTGCCATACCCCTTCCTGCACTTTCCAACCCCTTGGAGCACTCTCTCTTTTAGTCCTCTGCTCAGCAGAAGCAAAGAGGTACTTAATGCCACCTCGTCTGGCACCTTCACTCTGGGCTGCCTATTTCAAGCTGCCAATACAAGCGCAGCAGCTCCAAACTGCCCGGCCGTGCCAAGAATTAGCTCCCTTGTGTGCAGCTCACCAGCCACACATGAACTTTAGAAATTATCTAGAGGGAATATTCCAGGAATTTAGATTTCAGCTGCAAGAGTAGGACCATACATCATTAAAGCTGCCTCTCCTGCCAATGTAAAAAGCAAACATCGATGATTTAAATCACGGTTCCCTGGTGGCTCATTTAAATCACTTGGATGGAAATCAGTCCACCTTGTCACCGTGGAGGAGGTAGAAATGGAAGTTATGGATTCATGACTCCCAGGTCAACACTCTGCATTGGACGTGGACCAGGTGACAATAAATCCTGTGAGGCACAGTATATAATAAGCAGCTTTATGAGGTGTGGAACTGATGAAACCTGGTTCCCACAGTTGTGTGTGTTGTGTTTGGAGTAGTCTGTGAGGTGTGACTATTGACCAGAGCTTTTCCTGGAGTCATCATATGCAACACCATGCTCTTCGGTATCTTTTGAGGGTTAATCTCATGAATCACTCTTTCATTCTGTGAGCACTGTCATGGAGTCTTTCTCTCTTTTTTTAACTTGCCAGCCTATTATCAAGAAACCTGCACAAGATACAGGGGTGGCATTTGCTGCAAAGCTGGTACCTTGTGCATGGGGTGACACTTGGTGCCAGGCAGCATGGGACAGGGAGCTTTGAAAGTGTATGTCCCATGGAACCCTCCCAGGAGCAGCTCAAGCTGGACACACACAGGCCTGGACCCATGTGTCCATACACATCTTGGGATGCTTTGTGCAGCCTGTGTGGTGTGGGACCCAAAACTGGCATCTAGTCCCCATCACTGTGCAGGGCAGATGCGTTAGCAGAGGCGGTCTCTGTCACAGAAACTCTACTGTTTGTCTGAAAAAGCCTAAGGAAAAGTTGGCAAAGGGCAGAAGCACTCCTGTCTCTCTACAGGTGAGCAATCGATGCAGACAAAAAAAGCAAAACCCTTTCCATGCAAAGTCAGACCAAATCCTCATTTCCCTTAAGCGAGCGGAGCTCTGCCAGCCCACTGGCACACAGACATGTTTAAATTGGTTTAAATTTTTACGGCTGTACAATAACCAACAAGCGGCAGAACCTGACATGTAACAGAGATGCGTTGGCTCCACATTTTCCTCTGTTTGATTTTTCTGAAAGCAGCAGATTTTGTTGCTTGTGTTACCTATAGAAAGAGACAATATTTAGTATGAAGGCAGGTATCAGAACCCAGCCCCAGGTGAATGCTTTGTGTGCAGGCAGCTGCCCACGTTTTGACAAACTTGTTTGACACTTTCAGCACTGGAGAGGCATTCGGGAGGTGACAGCTGATTTCGGGCTCCGTGGCATTGCATTCTTATTGCTAACACTCACAAATGCTGTTAGGAAATCTTCCTGGCTTATGAACAAATAAATAAAAAACAGGAAGATAGAAGTAATGTCACATCACTGCTCTCTCCAGCACAGGTTAATGGGAGCAAGAGGGAGAAGAGGACATAGACTTAAGTCCCTCTGGCTCTTTTGGCTGCTAAGTTGCCTCGTCCTCTGTTTCGTGACGCGGCTGGGGCTGGGGCTAGGACAACATTTAGGTGTCTCCCACAATATAAAAAGCTGATGTAATCTGCTCACCATACAGAGAAGAAAACCTCCACTTAAAACAATATCCTCAGCTGACAAAAAAGATTCACCTTGTTATGCCTAGAGAAGGCTCAGAAGAAATGATCAGAGATAGCACAGACAGGCAGGTCCAATAATAAGAACACGCCTTGTCTGCAGATGCACTTAAGTGGCTCAGCTCCTTATGAACTGATTTCAACCTCTACTTTTTAAAGTAATAACAGCTTGTTAGTGAGGATTTTACTTGCTATTAGGGGATACAGCTGGGTCTATTTAGAGTCTTCACCCCATGCTTGCTTTCTTTGTTCCACTCAACGCTTTTTTCTCTCAAACCTTTTCCAGCAGTCAAAGGCGAAAAAATTATTCCTATTTGCATTATAGCAAGGGCAGCGATATTATACTTCTTTCAAAAGACCCTTTTACAGGTATCCATCTGCCTTTGTAATGGTTCATAACAGAGAAAGAAGACCGACAGCTGGCAAATGCCCAAGACCTGACAGGTCACAGCATGGGGAAGAGCTTGAGCAAATAACTGGTGTGCTGTCTAAGCACGATGGGGTCTGTGTTTATATTTCTTCTATTCTGCTCAGGTGACAGAAAAGCCCCCCAGCTCTTCCAGTGTCCACCAGCCCTCTCAGAGCTTCAGGGCCTGCCTTCTCTCCCCAGGATGCTGAGCCCCAGTTGGGTTAGATATGGAAGGGTATGTCTGAACTAGTCTTGTTCAACTCGTGCACCTTCCAGACCCTAAATGACTGACCAACAGCAAAGTCAGTGAACTTATCTCATATTTCTAATACACAGGGAAGGGCCTGACTGTGCACATACCTTCTCCCATGTTCCTGGTGACAGTCCCCTTCACCTCTGTAGTAAAGAAATAAGAGGTCAAAGAACATTATGGAAAAAAGTGGTGGGTAGTGAGCAGGCTACATACGAACAAGAGCAAGAGGAAATATGATAAATTCACGCCAAGACCTTTGAAGATGAGGACAAGAGTGTAAAACAGAGAATTCTGCAGAAGGATATGAATATAATTGGGATATGGTTGGAGCCACGAGATCTGTTAAATTGAATTTCTGTTTGGTGTAACATCCCTTGTATATGTTAATCGGTATGTGCTCTAGCAGCCTGATTTAGTGTTATTATCAAAAAGGGTTCCTCAGCTGCCTTTGTCAAAGGAAGATTACAAATTATTCCAGATAAGTAATGGAACTAAAGACCTTTAAAACTAATTGGCCATTGCGCAATCCCATTAATATCCTTTCTTGTCTAACACAAACTGAGAAGGCAATTAAGGGCAAATACCAAAAAATCTGTACCTGGTCTTTTGCATGAAAATATGATTTATATGCCCCTGGCTTTTCCTGTGAAGAGAAAAAAGATGGGAAGTGATCATCCATCAGCAGCCAACATGGTCGAGGAAACTCTAGCCACATAGTAAAGCTTGAGTTGGGAATGGTTTAAGAACCACCCTCTCCTAGGCTTGCTACAAAGAACAGCAATTTCCATAGGGTCTCCTTATTAAATAAGGAGCCGTGGTATTTATTGAGCTTTGACAAGCCTGAGACGTAGTGTCCTTTGAGATACAGCTGCTTACTGACAGCTCTGAGAGGATTGTACCTGCCCAGCAGAGTCTTGGCGAGACATGAAATGGGTTAGCGGGACCCGGCTGTGCAAACCTGCCGCGTCCCGGTGACAGCTGCTCAGACTCCATCAGAAAAGGCGAAAACAGACCTTGGAAAGTGCTCTAAAGCCTCCTGGACCTCCCAGTCTTCTTTAATCAATCAGGTCCCAGCTGCTTCCTTATGTTACTATTAATAATCACCATCATAATCAGTTGGCATTTTTTGCATGATATTGTCTCTGCCGACATCCTTTCTCCGGTCCCAAATGCCCTCAATGTTGCTTTAAAACAAAAGAAAACAGGAAAACAAGTGAGCATGCCAGTCCTTAGCAGTTGGGATCTGAGGAACCCAGCCCACCACTGCTGCTGGAAGGGGGCAGGAGGCAATGGGCGAACACCGCTCCAGCTGAGAAAACAGCCCTTCACAGGACACTAAAGGAATTTGCTCAGCCTAATGCTCAGGTTTATTGTGCCATTAATTCATAGCATCATTTTGTGAGGCAGTTCCTTGATCTTGACAAACTTTATCTCCTCTTTTACCTTAGTGTGTTACCTGCTTTGTTCATTTGCCTGGCTATCTTAATCTCTCCTAGATGACTCCTATCAGTTGTTAGATCTTTGCTTTATTTAACCCAGTGTTTCACGTTCATTTGTTCAGTTAAAAGCAGGACAGAGTCAGTCTGACAATTAGAAGATACCCCTTCCAACTCATCGCTGAGCTCCATCCTCCAGCCATGAGCACCTTCCCGTGCCGCTTTCCTGAGCTAGAGGTTTCAAATTCATGTTTGTCAAATTCATGAATGCCAGCTTTGGACGGCATCCTCATGGACCACACGGATGCAGCATGTCTACACATAGATACAGACACGAGAGGAGGTGTGCAGCTTTGGGGTTCACAGCCTGCACCCAAGGTTGTTCCCAGCATCACGGGGGGCTACCAGGGATGAAAGGTGATAGCTCCAGGACATCACCCCCTGAGCTGGCTCTGGCCGTGGGGGGCCCTGATGGACCACCCAACTAGCTGGTAGAAATCAGGTGCAAGCATAGGGATTTCTCATTTTGCAAAGGAGGTAAAGCAAGATTAAAAGGGGAGAGATTAACCTAATACCTCTGCTAGGTCTTTAAGGTTGTCTAGTATGGCAGGCTTTTTTATTTTATACCCCCAAAGCCGCAGCAGTCTCCTCCTGAGTCTGAAGCTTTTGCATTTCATCTGAAGTGCTGGGTTTGCCTTGTAGCCTGGCTAAAGCTTCACCTGTGGGAAGGCACCTCTGCGATGTTATGTCAAAATCTCTGTGAGGTTGTTATCCTAAACAAAGCCTCGAAGCTCTGTTTCTTCCTAAAACACGTGACAGAATTGGTACCGAAAAGAACCAAGAGCTGGGAAAGATCAAAAAAAGCCAAATGTTGATGAAAGTGCTTTCTCTTGAGCAAGGGGCTGTGGAGAGAAGCATTTGGGACAGACTTCCAGTGGGAACTGCAGCCAGCTGAAATTCGCCTGCACCCAGAGGAGCTCTGGCCCTTGCACCATCTGAGAACATTGGCCACAACCTCCCACAGCCTTTATGCAGACCTCTTTTCAAGAAAACAAAGTCCACCAAGTCAGTAACTCCACCGAGATTTAGTAAGACCTCTTGAGTAAAATATTCCTCTCTAAACACACTCCCCTGCCGCCCCAGTGCTAACTTGTTTTTCATGTTTGCAACAAAAAGCCACCCGTTTTGTTGCTGTATCTGTGTCCTGGCAGCAAGTCTTTGCTGCTCAAGTAGTCAGCCAGCCGTGGCACCTCTTAACGTCATTGTAAGGGCAAACAAACACCGAAATGCATTACAGAAAAACTGCTGCTGCTCAGAACCCAGGTGGGCATTTACATCTAAAGATATACTTTGTCTTTAATGAATTATTGCTTTTTACCAGGCTGCGTTTTCCATACGAGGCAGAATCCTCAACCTCCCCAGTAAAAGAGATCTTAGGAAATCTCATTTAAATTTCAAGGACCTCTTAGGGATAGTTGCTAATGGTTATGCTAATTGGCATAGGGTCTGAGTGACAGTTATGTCCTGGAATGATTTGCAAATCACATTTTCTTGGAGCTTATTAGCAGACTCATTAACTGTACAACAGTACATTACTTTCAGAAATTCAGATCTAAGCAGAAAATTAAAATTATTTGCTAAATGACCTAATAAAATTGAATAAAATATGCTGAGAAAGTGAAAACTGAGGTAGATCAAGACTCCAGAATTTGGCTAAAAATAATCTCCATTTACCATTGATGTTCTCCCCACCGCTGGGAGTAGTTATAGCCCAGGTGAGACTCAGTTAGAAACCTGTTTAGATATGAAAACAAGTGAGTTCAAATCAAAAGTAGCAAACCCCAGCTTGTCACACCCAGAGCTGGCATTAAGATTTACTGCAGACTTGGCCAGGACTTTATCCAGCAATGCACCTTGTGGTCCCTCCTCCACGTCTCCATTTCTCCTTCCCTCCAGTTCCCAAAAACTCAATCAAAAACACAAACGGCCACACTTTCCTGCTTCCCTGATGAAATCTATTTGCAGAGGTATTTATAATAATAAAAAGTCTTCTTTGAAGTCAAAAGGATTACGTGAAGGAATGAGAGTCCAGGTATTCAGTTTTACTTACAGGTGAGAGAGGGGACGCTATGAAATCTCCAGTCTGGTTAAGATCTGTTATCCCGTCTCCTTCTCTGTGAACAAGGTGTTGCCCAAAGTTCACAAAATTCACCTGCAAAACAGTTTAATGAATATATGTCAAAAAGCTTATTAAACTATCAGGTTTTCATGCTGTTCAAAAATACACATTTAAGTATATATAATATATACATGTATTTCCACCTTTTAGAGTATATCATGTAATGCCAAGATATTTGGTGCCAAGTTTTTGAACGAAGGAGAATCTCATTTATGATTGACTGTATGTGAGCATATATTGATGCTCCAAATGCAAGTTTGCTAGCAGGCAAATCTTCGTGCATTTGATAACTACAGACCGAAGATCTGCATTCTCACCTGACAACACGCCACACAGTTTTGCCCTAAACCTGTCCCCTCCAGATCAGAGTTTTAAGGGCCAGGTGTAAAATTTCCATCATCAGTTCTACACCCTTCATTATCTTTTTTTAATTTTTTTTTCTTGGTAATAGTAGCCAATAGTATTTTAAGGGACTTTAAAGTCCTTTTTGAGGACTTCAATGCAAAAACCACAAGAAGGGCTGGATAAAATCCTCAGATAAACTCCTCAAGGCACATACGGATCAGAAATTTCTATTAAACTTTCAGGAAACCTGGTCTTTTCCTCCTATTCAGAATTAAAATGTTCTGGATTTTATTGAAAACTCTTTAAATATCTCTACTTCAGAAAACCTTGAGCTGTAGCAGGGATAACTGATGAGTGTACAGTTTTCTTGGCACACTGAAGTGCTTGAAAAATTCTCTTCAGTTCACCGTTTCTCACAGGCATTGTTATACTTGCAATTTATGTCGGGGTGAATAAAACACATTCTGGTTCATGACACTTTCTGGTTGGATTTTTTTTTTTTAAATGCACATAACAGCAGGTCTTAAATAGAACCCATGGGATTTTTTTTTTTTTCCACTGAAGAAATCTCAAACCAAAAGAAACTATTTGAATTTAAACGTTCTTGTCAACCTCACAAAACTTTGTTTTACAAAAGAAGCAATCTGCTAAGATTGAAGTGATCTACAATGAAATGCCTAGCTTTTTTCTTGAACTGGCATTTCAAAAGAACCAACTTTTGAAATAAAAGGTTTAAAAAACAGAAATTAGAATTAAATATTTTGATGTCATAGAAACAATCACTTCACACGAATAAATACCTTCAGGTCTAGTGGCTTTGGAACTGAGATGCCTGAACTTGTGATATTCCCAGTAAATGAGGAAATCTGTGTATTCAGAAACATTGTTTTTGAAGTGTCCCTATTTTTAGCATTCAAATACAAAATTTCACTCTTATCCATGGTATCCTTTAAAAGATAGCAGACCTGCTCCAGAAGAGTCACTGCAACTCTTGGACACAAGCCCAAACTGGAGAAACTACTGCGGAAAAGGAGAGTTGTGAGGGATGGAGAAGTCACTCCTGCAAATGCCACGGTCACATGTCCTGGGATTAACGTACCCTGTGAGGAAGCAGCAGTGTGACGTGCCTTGCTTTTAAAAAGTGTAGGAAGGTCTTTGCCTGAGGAGCTGGTGTTGCTCCTAGCCTGGGGGGGGTGGCTGTATTGGAGATGGGCATGGCAGCACAATTCAGCCCCCGTCAAAGTCACCTCCGTCTGGGCAACGGCAGGGTAAGTTTTTGTGTTTGTTGACTTGCAGGTCCCATCCTCAACAGGACGGTGTCAATTCTGCCTTACCATTTCTTGCCACCATGAAATCTGTTTGATGCACCCTCACTTTTTTTCATGTCCGAAGGTAACTCAACTGCTAAGCCGAGGAAATCCACGCTGTCCTGGCCCCTTCTTCTCAGCTCTGGTGACAGAGGCTGGAGGTTTGACCTCCAAGCCATCAGGACTCCGGTCTCAGCACCTTTGCTTCCCCCTACTTTGGCTTCCCCCAGACACATGCCAGGAAGCACTGAACATGTGGAGAAAAGGCACCACCACACTACGAACAGGCCTTACTTTTCCACCACTTGTGCAGGTTGCAGGTGCCTCCTCTTTCTGCAAATCCCTTCCCAGACCATTAGATTCAGTGTGGAGAAAGGTTAACCAGGGCCTGTGGTAGGGTCATGGTCAGCAGATGTCTACCGATGGATGTAGACTGAAGTCTACTGATCACTACTACTGTCCCACTTACCTTTCCTATCACAAAACTATACGGAGGTCTTCTGAGGATAATTTCTGGTAAGTCTACCTGTATTCAAGTCCAGAAACTGTGTTTTCATCTCAGCAGGTCCTCTGAAAGCTTTTTCCTCAAACTACAGTGGAAATGCTGTTTTAATAAACATATTATCTTTCATTTTAATATGGTGCAAATTTAAAGTGCTTACAAGCTAGTGAGCAATCCCACTTGGGGGAGGTGGAGAGGCCAAATCATTAAAGGCATTAGTGGAAAAAGGGGAAAACAGGCTTTAGGGAGATTTGCTCTTTAGAAAAACCCTCTACTTTTGACAAAATTTGTCATATTTTCCCCTCATAAACAAGGATACCTCCTGTAGTAAAGAACCTGGAAGACTGCTGTCATTGTGACATAAGGCATTATAGTCTTAGATAGATATATATATGTATATATATAGTGTATATATATGTAATACATACTAAAATATAGCACAGTATTTCACCATGGAAAGGCAGTATAATCTGCATCGCAAAGCACAGCCACTTTGGGCTGCAAAGTGCCCCTACCCAGGAAGATGTAGCGGTGTTGCGATAAATAGAAAACAGTATCTCTAGGTACCTCTCAGCACTGAGTGCAGTAGGAAGCACAGGCACTTGGACCTTGCAATATGGTGTCTGCTGGAGAGCAGCGTGAGGACAGTGGGCAGCAGGAGCACATCAGGAATGAATAAACAGCATTGATGGACATTGCCCTAGGATCCAGACATCGCCCACACTGGGCTGGACTGAGCATGGAAGTTTTGGCCAAAGACTGGTCTGACCTGCTACCAAAAAAGGGTCAAAGCCAAAATGTTTGGCCTCGAGTCTGAACCCCCCTGGTGCTCCAAGAGCTGGACCTGGCATTTCTGCTTGACTCCTTGGGCACAGTGAGCAAAGAACAGTGCAGAGGGTGGCCAGAAGAGAGGCACACTGTCTGTGTGTCCCTGCCTCTTCTCCCAGCAGCCAAATAAGAAACACAGGCAAATAGAAACTCATGTCCTAGGAGTGAAGGACAGCTAGGATGACAAATTAAAATAGGAGGAATACTCAACTTCAGAATTTCAGACTTGAGATGTATGAGATCCAAGAAGCCCAGTAGTGCTGTCCAATACCTGCATCTTTAGACTTGCTTAAGCTTCAGGGGCTGTCTGGAAGTCTATGGAGTCAAAGCAACCACACAACAGAAACTTTCACGCAGTGCCTTTCATCCTAAGCCCTTTTCACATTAGTGACCCAGCTGCGTCTCCAGATGAATTTCCATTTGGCTTCAGAAGCTGCTCAGCATGTTGGAAAATCAGCCTACTTGTTTAGGAAACTGCCTGCAAAGTGGGAAACTCAGCAGTACACTCCTGCACTTGAAAATGCCATTCTGGCTTGATTTCTGTTTCCCTAGCTTTGAAATGGGGACAAAGAAACCTCTAAACCCTGCATGGGTCTCCAAAATTGAATTGAGTGGGGTGGGCTGAGGTTGGCAGTGGGCCTCTGTGGTGGCACAGGAGGTGGTCACCTTATGAGAACCCTTCAGTCTTTGATTTTACATGATCCCAGTCCTGGCACAGACTGACTGGGGCTACTAGTTTGCTTTAGGAGACCCCAATTTGCCAACATTTTTACCCAAATCCGTAAGCTACAGCCACTGTTTCAAGGCAGTCAACCTATCCACAGGCAGCTTTATCCTGATAGTTTTACATGAAGAAAATATCTCAAGCATTCACCCTTTTAAAAGCGTACCCCAAGTATTTGCAGCCCATCCTGTCAGCTGTTGGGAGGTTTCCCTGCAGCCACATCTTTCCGCTATATTTCTGTGCCTGTAGTAATAAAAACAAGGCAATAATTTAGCTCCCATGATTGTTGTACTGAAGTTTGTTTTTTATCCCAGTCTCTTATCTTCTCCATTCAGAGCCAACGTATCTTATTACTTTGCAGCAAACATGGTCAGAGATGAAAGATTCTGTCATATATTTTCTTTCGTATTAAACCACAAGGCTTTATCCTTCTCTCTCATTTTTCAATCTTGGACTTTATTGTTTCTGACTATCTCTGCCACGTGTGATTTTGGCTTTCATGCGGATGTGAATATGTGCATTTCTCTACTTATCCTCTTTATCACAACCAAACAAGATTGGGAACACTTTAAAATAACTGGCCACTGAATGCTGTTTCATCAGTTATTCGTTGCAATAACCTTACCAGGGCAGACTCGGGGTTATGCAGATACCAGAGTAAAACATTTCTGAAGACTTGTGGTATTTCTACACATTCTCTTCACCCATTTCATACATGAGTGTGTCACAGCAGGAAAAAATGACCTAGAAGCGGTAGCACCAAGCCAGATCCTGCCCATACCAGCAGGACATGACCCAGAGGACAAGAACTCAGACAGGACTTAGCAGGATGCTGTGGGACTGGCTAAACTGAATCATGTTCTCCTCCCCATATCAGCAAAACACAGCCCAGCTGCAGGTAAGGATTTAAATTCTTGATCATTCGGTAGCCCAGTTAATTATTTTCCCCTGTATCTTCCCCCTTCAGATCTCAGATTTATTTTTTTTTGTGGCAAAGAGTTGGGTTTGCTCCAACCTTAGTGAACATCATTTCTATCCTGCCGAGGGAGAAATGGGAGTCAGAAAAATAATCAGAGTTTTGAAAACTATTTAAGTAATAATAGTTCACCTTTTTAATTTGTACTTTGAAGGTGGAATGGAAGAGAAGCCAGAAAGATCAGGGTGCCTGAAGGATTAGTATCTGATTTGAGTTTAAAGGAGTAATCACATCACCTAATTTAGCCTCCTAATGCCAGAAGCCATATTTCTCTAGATAATGGAACAAGGTGGATATTCTAAAGGGAGACTCAAGCTGTGCTGAAACCACAAAACTTAAAAGCACTGCCCATCCTTGCCTTATTCCAATTTTTGTTCTTTTTCTACTGTGGTTCACCTTCCTTTCTGCTTTCCAGAAGGGAGCTGGGGCACGTTTCAGCCAGATGCTCTTCAGGACAGCCATCAGACAAGGACAAGCATGCATCATGAAGCACACCCATCCTGCCGTGTGGGCTGTTTCAGCTCACTTGACATAAGCAATGGCTAAAGCCATAGCACAGAAGCCCTGAATAACTGTCAGAAGACCACTCGCTTGATCTATAGAGAGCTTAAACAGTGCAAATCCCCCTGTGTCCCCAATGGCTTGGGTTCTGATGTCTCTAAAGGAGACAGTGGCAGAGGCTGCACTAACCCAGTGTAGCACTTGTGCTCCCAACCATAGCTACACCTTGTCCTTGCACAGAAAGGTGCAAGAGTCATGTTCTCTTTTTGGTAGTCTTCCTACAGAAGCCCAGAAAGCCAGGTACGGCTGAATCCTTCCAGGGTTGTGTTGGCAACCACAAGAGCTCTCCCCTCTTCGCATTGAGTTTTCTAGACAGTGCACAGTGGGTCAGGCCACCATATCAGTGCAACTTTCATGAGGTACCAACTGTACAGAAGAAAAACTATAGTTTTCCCATGGATGCAGTGTTCACTGAGGCACGAGTCCACCTCTACATGGTTACTTTGCAGTTGTCCACCTACTGTTTAGCTGAAACAGTGGATTGGAGTGGTAGCAAAGGAGACCCAACAGAGAACATCACTGGGTGTGAATTCCTATTCACACCGCTAATTAGTGTCAGTGGAGTCATCAGTGGTGTAGTCACATTAATTACACGTGAATGACAGCTACAATAGCTTTGAGAATAAGTACAATTTTACTAGAGTGCCAAAAAGGACACAGCTTCAACATAACACAAATACTGACTGTATTAAGAAATAAATTATGAATTTAAATATAATAATGTTAAAATAGTGTATATTACAGTAGCAATAGAAAAGGTGGCAAAAAAAGGAAAATCACATTGTAGAAACACAGTTAGTACTATGCTGGTAGTAATTACTTACCAAAAGTTTCGTACAAGGTGGAGCTATAAATACTTCCATGGTGGTCATTAAGCCTTCCCAAATAGCATCTGGTAGGCACCACCTGTTCTTCTGGCCTTGCTGTAACATGGTGTGTGTGACTTGCAAGCACAAGCGCACATGAACCGCGGCCCTGCTTCAGTCTGAGGAACTGAGGGTGCTCAACACACCTCTTGTGCACAGCGCCACCATTGCAATTCAGTCCACTACTGATGGAGAGTCTGCAAAGGATGAGTTAGACCATGCATGGGCTCAATTGCTATCTCCCTTGATCACAGGGAGCTTGGGTAGCCTTCTAATGTTGTTCAGTGGCTATGGTTGGGTAGAAGGAGTCCGGGTGGCTGAAGCCCTGTGTCAATGGAGTCACATGTCAACGTAGGTGTAGAAGAAGATGTGTCTTCTCAGAGGGTGCATCTACCAGGCAGCATGGGGGTGTGATGGTAATGCGGGTAGACATACCTGCAGTAGCTCTGATCTGTCACCGGCAACAAATGAACGTGACACAGCACTTCCTTCCCAGCCAAGATAACTGCAGAGATTTGGAAATCTCCGCCGCTAGCAGGGCTGGCAAGTCTGAAGTGTTGCCGTTTCCCTGGTTCCTAATTGGAAGAGGACCATTTGCAATTACACTCCCTTAATGTCTTCAGGGAAAAAGAAACTTCCAAACTGTACAGGGATCAAAAAATCTTGTTACAAACAGCATTCTTCTGCTGAATGTTAACAATTTTGGGATTATTTTTTTTTTCTTTTTATTAAGAGGCATTTTCCTGGCCATTAGCATCTCTGGTACTCCTATGCAGAAGTGCATTACCTCTAACACGGTAGAGCTGACAAGTAGCAAGAGCTGTGTAGTTCCCCGATGGTTAAATCTATAGGAAACCTCTGGTGTTTAATGAAACCCCTATGGAGACCTCCATATTAACCATGGTTTAATGCTCCATACTGGCAGTGAGTAATTTATCTATGAGCAACAGCAACTCCTAGTTCCCTGTGCATTAAGAGTTATTTATGAGGTAATTTTAACAGTTTCACACTGGCTGGTCATTATGTTACTGAAGGCTAACTGTCGGCAGTTGCAGCCTAGAAGGAGAGAAATACTTCCCCTGTCACTGGCTAAGTAGTAAACAATGGCACAGGAGCACTTGCATGTTGGTGTGAGCACAACTGGAAAAAGATGGCAGAAGAAACAGCTCTACAAGAAACCCTCTGAGACTGCTGGACGGACGACAGAGCCTACTTCTCACCTCAGTCCCACCAGCTCTGCCCCAAGGTTCATGGTGGCACCTTTCATCTCTGTCCTCTTGTGTCTGTTTCCAACAATTGTACTGGAGAAGAGGTTAGAGAGCAAGGGAAACATAGAAAACAGCCCAGAGATACCGATGAGCTGAAGAGACAAGATGCAGCATCACATGTAGATTTGCTGTGGTCTGTTGAAGGAACAGCTGGTGCAAAAGCTACTGAGATGCTGCTAAGGTAAGTAAGTGGCTCAGGACACTGGAGAATGGTCACAAGATGGCCAAAAAGATAGGGATAATACCTGCACCTTCTGGAGTATGCAGAACATTGTACAACCACCTACTTACCATTTCAGCTCCAGGTGCACGTTTCAGACAGGCTATGGAACCACAACCACAAACCATTTAAAAAAACCAAAAAAGTTGAGGGCACAGACACAAAGCTGTTACAACGGCTCTTGTTGCAGTGTGACAGCAGTCACAGGACCCTGGCAGAGGAGGATGGCACTAAAGACAGAAGTAGAGTGGCAACAGGGCAGGCAAGCTGGGATAAGGAGTATGTAGAAGAAGGTCTAACCATCAGCTGGCCAGAAGGGACAGTGAAAATGTGAGGTTTAGGAGTGAAGCAGAAGGTGACTAACCACAGAAGTGGAAGAAAATTTCAGAATAGAAAGAGCAAAAACACAAATTAAAAAAATAGCAGATGATGCCACAGACCAGCACTCCTGTGAGGCTGGGATGTTGGTGGCCTGCAGAAGATGAGGACCATGGTGCCAGACACAGTCCTTACTATGTGCCAGTAATGATCTGGCCTTGGCAGATCAGCAACTGCTGCCACAAGAAACAAAATAGTGAAGAATATTGACAGGAAACATGTTAGCAACCCAGATGATACTGAAAAGAGTAGGACTGTGGCTGGAAGTAAGAAGTGAGCCGGAAGCTGGCATTTACATGCACAGTTTGAGTGCTGGTGGTAGTTGTGGCAGCAATATAAGTTTCTTAATTGGGATTTGTTGCTTGGGTGTTGTGGTCTTTTGGTGTTTTGGGGTTTTTTTGTGGGTTTGCTTATTTTTTCCCCCCTCTTTAAAAAGTTCCTTACAAAAAAACCTGGTAACAGTACACGAACAATTAGGTAAGATTGAAGTAGACGGCTCCTGTACTCAAAAGCTGCAGGATCTTCCTCCCACAGGGTCCCTAAGGCTCAGATTCTGGCTCAACTCTCTCTGCTGGCAGTCCTCCCCCCCACAATATGCTGCTCAGCAGAACTAGCCAGTTGCATGATGATAAGTATTGGTCTTTTAAGCCACAACTTGTCCTGAGTTCATCCTGTTGGCAATGTGCAAGCCAGAAACGAACCTATCCTTTCCGCCTCCCCGCCCCGAGCTCTGCAGGTTCCGTTAAATTATATGGCAGATGTGATGCTGCACAAATTTGTAGAGCAGATGTGCTCACTAAGAAGGTCCTGTAGCTAAACCACTTTTTCAGACTGGAAGTTCACATCAGGCGAATTTACTTAAGGGAAACATAACTCCTTGGCTGTACATATGGGTTTGCTGAAGCCAGTTAAAACACATTTGCCTATCAGAAGGAGCATCATCTGGCTTTCTGGATGCAGCCCAACAGAAATACTAAAAATAAACCTCTTGCTTCCACTGTCCATTTCCCCCATGTGAAAGCTTCCACCGCTGTGGAGTTTTGCCCCAAGGCATCCCCTTGCCATGTGCCAGCTTCCCAGTGCATCTTGCCAGGTGTCTTCTGTGAAAAACCTTCACTTTGCCCTCTGCCCCAGCCGTCCTGGCAGCTGAGTCTGTCTGCAGAGGGTCGAGGTTGATACATGAAGGTGTCAGGGCTCTTCACATAATGGGCATGGGTTGTGATGGAGAATCCCCCTCCCTGGAGCAGAGCTGTCCCCTCTGCCAGCTCGGGACTGGTCATGCTTGGCAAGCAGTGGGGCAGGTGGAGCAGTTGTGACTGTTGACAGATAAAATGCGGCCAGCTTTGAACAGGGCTCGTCAACACTGCATCAGCAGAGCAAACCCATTCTGAGACTTCAAGACCATGTTCCAGTGTACAGGCTTTCTTCCTCCTTCAGACAACAGAAGACATCCTTAGCACTCAAAATAATCCTTTTTCTATAGCCCTACTGACAGAAACAGCTCAGTCACTTTTGCCGAGACCTTCAAAAACGATTCAGAGACAGGTACCCAGCACAGACAATTTCAGCTTAAGCTGTTTGTTTAAAAGAGGATAAAAAGGTCTTATAATGGGAAGTGCTGGACCAGCATAACTGTGTATTGTGGCTTTGGTACATATTCAAGGTGGCCTATATCTAGGCACAGGGAAGAACTCCTTAAGGTGCAAATAGTTCCACAAGCTATAAAATTTATTTTATTTGGACACCAGATCTCCTGATTGCAGGAAGAAACTCGGAAGTTTCAACATTTACTGAGCAGATCAATACCTCCTTAGCTGAATCCATAAAACTCCCAGAGAAACCCCCACCTGCAACCCCATGTTATCACCAATCTGCCACAGGTACTACCTGAAAAGCTAAGCCATTATATTGCCCTGGACATAAAGTTCTAGATTCCCAAAGGATTTTCCTGAGACCTTTCTCCATCCTTTCGATGCAAACTGAACCTGCATAAGAGCTTCCAGAGTTGGGCTTCATCATTTTCCAATAATTGAAATTACCTGGCCAGTGCAGAGAGGAGAAGTCCGTTTCCTCCCTCACCCGAGCTTCCCCAGCCACAACAATCCCTTAATCACACCAATTCACGCAGGAGCATGTACGTTTTAATTCTGTTTCTCCATCCTGTGCTCCACCCCAGCAATTCTTCATAAAACAAAACACTAGCATATTTTCTCCTAACATTAATTAACCATTGTCGTGGTTTGGGACAACCATGAAGTTTACAATGATCTTCATGCTGTGCCTTGGAACTTTAACCAGACCTCCCAAGGCGTATCCAAAGCAGCAGACTCACAAGTGCGTACTTTGATACATCACATGTACCAAAGCTCTACTTTTACATTTGCAAAACCCGACCTGGTACTGAGCTCATTTCCATCCAGTGCAAGTGAGGAGTTTCTAGAAGTACCCAACAAGACCACATCGATGTAAAAATGCATTCAGAGAGACCAGATTGTTTTATTTTACCCAGAGAGAGGAAAAGACTGAGTCACCTTCCCTCTTCTCTCTTTAGAGAGGAAGACTTAGCGAAAGAAGCAAGGCAATGAGAAAGTCCATTTGCAAAAAAACCCCCTCGCTATGCAAACCTTTGTTTTACCTTCCTTTTTCCTTCCCTGAGCATCAAATGAAACAGAAGTGCCTGGGGGGGTCATTTCCATATTTCTCCATACACTTGGTGGAGAATTAACACTTCTCTCCTTGAATTCTTCTGGACTTTCTGCTCAAATTCAAGATAACATCAGACAGTGAGGAAATGCACCCAGCAGCAACATAACGACGTCAAAGGTGGGATATGAGGAACGGCATTTGCACAAGCCTCTGCCTAACAGCAAGATACCTGGAACAGGCTTTTACTGGGAAGAAAACTGATTTCCTGACATTTTTAAATCAAGTTTATTCAGAAACAATGTGGGAACAATTACATGCTGCTTAGAAGAGTTAACCTTGGAATAGGCTCAGCAAACTTTTTTCTTTTTTAAACTGTGTACACAAACATTGGTACTTTTAAATGTTTTTAAGTAGTCGGAGAGAAAAAGAAGCTGCTGTAGTTGGAATTTCAATATATACAACTGCAATGATTCACATTGCTGAAATTATTTATTTACGCTTGTAAATTGGGTACTTTTACAAAGCTGACTGCTACTGAAATCGCTGGAGGTGCTTTGGCGCATTTAAAAATTCTCCTACTCGCCGCTGTAAGTCTTCTGATTTTAAAATGCACCTTAAAAATCAGGGCTTCACTTCCATTTTAGACAAGTTACAAATATGAATAGCGTGAGAGATAAGACAAATTCATGCATAAAGTGAGGATGCTCACTGAACATTTGGAGGGGGAACATACTGTGTCAATTTTAAGGAGGCTGTTGTGGAACAGGGCTACAGAGCCCCGGGTGCCCTTGCAGTGCTGCTGTACTTCTACCCAAGCTCACCAAAGGGAATCACACTCAGGTGTGATTTGTCCAGGACAAAGTAACAATGGGGCAAACTTGTGTGGCACGCACAAAAATGATCAGAGGACTGGATCCCCTCTGCTGTGAGGACAGGCTGAGAGAGTTGGGGGGGGTTCAGCCTGGGGAAGAGAAGGCTCCGGGGAGAGAGACCTTAGAGCCCCTTCCAGTCCCTAAAGGGGCTCCAGGAAAGCTGGGGAGGGACTCTGGATCAGGGAAGGGAGCCATAGGACGAGGGGGAATGGTTTTAAACTGAAAAATTTAGATTAGATATTAGGAAGAAATTCTTTACTGTGAGGGTGGTGAGACCCTGGCCCAGGTTGCCCAGAGAAGCTGTGGCTGCCCCATCCCTGGAGGTGTTCAAGGCCAGGTTGGACGGGGACAGGTTGCCCAGGGAAGCTGTGGCTGCCCCATCCCTGGAGGTGTTCAAGGCCAGGTTGGACGGGGCTTTGGGCAACCTGGTCTAGTGGGAGGTGTCCCTGCCCATGGCAGGGGGTTGGAACTGGATGATCTTTAAGGTCCCTTCCAACCCAAGTCATTCTATGATTCTGTGACATGCCCCTGCTCCCTGCCTCAAACTGCTGCCAGCCCAAGGTGTTCCTGAATTGGAGAGAAATTCTGTATACTTTGAAACCCTCAGATTCATTTCCATGAACTCATCTCCGCTTGAATACACATAATGTTTCTGCATCCACCATGTTTGCAGCAAATTCACCCTCTATCAGCTGGGAGAAGAATCATCTTGACACATTTATTTTGGAGCTGGCTTCTTCTGGCTTCATATGAGGCCCCCTAATTCCTGTACGAGGGGAAATAGTGAGCAATCAATCTCCATCCACCATCTCTCCCTCCCCCCTGTAGTTTTATAGATCTCCATGTCCTCCTCAACCGTTTCTTTTCCAGAATGTCACAAAGGGAGTAACAGACAGTGATGCAAATGATTAAACATATTTATAAACAAGCTATTGTGTTTTTTAAGTCTAGAGCAACTACAGCAACCCCCTATAGAGTAACATTTGTGTAAACTGTTGATAAAAAGGAACTTTTATGTGAAATATGGGAGGAGAAAAAACAATGTATTTCCAGCTAATCAGACGAAAAGAGTAACTGTATTGTAATTATTGCGAGAAAGTTGTTCCATCTGTACATACTGCAAAGCTTTGCAGCAGCTATGATATTTAAATCCGCAATTTGTCCTCGCTGCAGATATAAAATATAACCATGACACAAGAAGAAATGAGAAATAATGCCTCAGGGGAGAATAAGTTTAGGCTGGAAATTAGAAGGATACTAGCAGTAAAGGGAATGAAGTATTTGATCATCCTTCAGCTTGGAGTAGGGAAACTTAAAAAAAGCCTAGGTGGTTTTGTCTTGCCTGTCATTAACTTCACCTGATTCTACACAAAAGAGATCTGCAGTAAGCTAGAGAAATTTGAGCTTTTGGACCAAAAGCTCAGAGTCAATGTGAGCTGCTTGTGAATCCAAATCAATGTGTGGACTCATAAAACAAACGGAGGGAAGTCTCCAAACAGCCCTTCCTGGGTGACTGAAATCATGGCGTGACCTGCAGCCGCTGTCAGCAGCCAGAGCTGCAGCACGAACCGAGGGATGCGTTCCCAACAGGATCGCTCTCTCCAGGGGGAAGCTTATCTAAGGCCAAGTCAGGGCTCTCAGCCTATGTATCTACATTTGAGAAGGACCAAACTGACATTACCTTGACCATACAAGCTGAGCTTTCATTTCCAAGGCTGCCAGTGTTACCTTTTGCTAGCATGACACTTGGAGGGGGAAAAAAAAAAGAGCTTTTTCTTTTTGACCTTCACAGTAGGAGGCAGAACGCCATGTCCGAAAAATAACATGCAATACCTTTAAAGCTGTTTTTTTTGTTCGGACTTTCTTTGTGGCTGTGTTTGTTTTGGGTTTTTTTTTCCATTGATGTTGGTGGGTTTTTTTGGTTTGAAGTAGGCTGGGTTTTTTTGAGCTCTGGAGTAGTTCCCGTGAAAGCAACCTCCAGCTGATGTACATAGCGTTCAAAAAATCACTGCAAAGAAGCAGAGAGCAATTCTGTTGTGTGTTTATTTGACCTTGTCCCTCTAATTGCGTTGGAGAAAAGGCCATTGAAAGTGTCTTTGTCTGAGCCCATGCAGTTGGAAGCTAGTCAGCAGGACGCAAGATGCTTCATGTCAAAGCAGAGCCATATACATTAAGTGACAATCAAAACAGTCAATATTTGCTGTGGCAAAGATGGGGTAGAGGACTCGGTAGTGCAGGAGGCTGAGCTCAGTGTGGAAACTTTCCACTGCTGCTTTTGGTTTAAACAGTTTAACAATTAACATTATTGCTAATCACTGCTCTCACAGAACTGAGCTGACGGTACTTCACTGGCAGAAGAAAAAGAGATTCCCTGCTTGACAAAGATTACAGCAAAAGGCAGGAGGAAGTCCAAATGAAAGGTGGGGGTGAATAAGGTGCTGGCGTAGGCATGTGAACCTGCATCTCGTGTTTCAGAAACAAAATGTATTAATCAGGCTGTTCTGAGACAGGGAGTGATGTGTAGGAAGGCTCATCCCCTCGACAAAGAGGGTAAAAAGTATTCATCAGCTATAGAGAACTGTGCTTTAATTTAACACCTTTATCAAGGATAGGCTTTTAAGAGGGATCAATTGAAAACATCGACTGCAAACACAGAAGACCACAGCAAGTAAACCTGCGTTTGGCTGTACTGGCTTCAGGTTTTTGGATGCAATTCTTCACAGATCAGGCCTGTGTACAATGCATGCTCTGGCCATAAAAACACAGAGGATCTTTACTGTTGCTATGCAATATTCCAACACTGCAACTATTCGACAACTTTATGCCCCCAATACTCTCAGTTTGTTTTGCTGTCCACTTAACTAGCTTGCCAGCTTTTGCAGCTTCACTTACTTTCAGTGAGCAACATGTTGCAGTCATTTCCCTCTGCGTATTGGCAAAAAAACCTACCCCACAAGGCAAAAAAAGAAAACAAATCAAAAAAATACCCACCCCAAAAGTCCCTGAGCCCCTCACACCCCATCATCAATACTTCATTCTCAAGACAAGGCTCTCACCACGGAGCTGCTTCCCCATCTGGAAAGCAGCAGTGTTTCTGCCTGTCATTTTGGTTTGTCCAGTGATGGTTTTATTACAGGAAGAAAATGAATATATTTACAGCCCTTGTCATTCCACTTGTAGGAGAGTGAAAAAGCATAAAAGCTGCATCAGAACTGACTCAACTGCAGACCAAACCATCCCTCTTCCCTCTCCCGCAGCCTCCCTCACACCTCTCTCCCTCCTCCTACAACTTGTGCTCTTATTTCTCTTATCTGCCACAGTTTCACATTCAAAAATTTATCTGGGAAGACCTTTAACCATTTTCAGCTGGACTCCACTGTACAGGGCACTATTGACAAAGTTCTCCCTTCAGACCTGACTTCTAAAAGCAAGAAAAAGTTTGTAGCACAGGATTTTGGAAACTGTTCAATATCTCTCTTTCTAGAAAGACAGAAAAGAAATCCGTATGTTGAGCATCTGCACAGATTTATTAAGTAACCAATCACTTGGGAATCTTATGAGATAGGTAGAGGAAAGCAGAGGGCATTCCTCCAATAAACCCAGGAATATCAAGTGTCCTGCACTGTACCAAGCTGAAGGAGCAAAATAAATAAAAAAAAATCCCAAGCAAAGGTCTCTGCAAAGCTCTAACAGCACCTTTCCTTGAGTATCCGAGTTGGCAGTTTGCACATCCAGGTGTAATCTTGGCATGACTATACCAAACCCTGAGCAGCGGCACCACACTGCCCTGCTGCATCCGCGAACATCCTGGGACCTGCTGCAGAGGTGAGCTGTGCCCCAGTGACACCATGGCACAGCCATTCCCGGCAGCAGAAGCGGACCCAGAAGTTCCCAATCACTTGCAAAAGCAAAGAGAAAGAATTCAAGACTTGAACTTGCTCAGGAATTTTTACAGGGGCTAAAAGAAATAAGGGACCTTGCTGTTTATAACAGTTGTTCTTTACATTGCCAACATACCCTGAAACTCCTTTACAAAACACAGACTAAGCGGTACCGCCTTCGGTATAACTAAGCAGACACACAGGCAGTGATATTTAGCTTTCCTACCTCCACAAATCTTTTAGCTCCTCCAGTGCCACAATAGCTATCAGCCTGCACGGGTGCTCAGCGGTGGAGAAAACAAAGCCAGGCCTTAAAGAAGGGTTTCACATCACTAAAGAAATAACGCCTCCCTCTCCATGCTCAGAGCAAATAATGCTGGGTTCGATGGGGACCGCTTGGGAGGAGAATCAATCCCACCCACAATAAATAAAATGGTTCCATTTGTATGTTAAAAGAAGAGCATCACAAGCCAGTTACAGTAATGACCCATAAAACAGAAATCACAGGAACAAGACTATACCAGCTCTGTGATTTAGACCTCTCTAGATTGGTAAATAATGGGGACTCTTGCTGGTTTTTTCTTTCCTGTGCAAGAGCTCCTACTACCTGAGCCAGAATTGAAAATGCAAAGTGAAACAGCTGTTTGTCAGAGCCCTGGTACTGTAACTCCCTGCACCTTAAAGAAAAAGGTATTATTTTGCATTTAAGAAGTTGTCTATGCAATGTGATTGGTACTAAAAAGGGAACCTGTTAAAAGGTCACCAGCCTTTACTGGTATCAAGACACAACAATGTCACCCCTGCCCTCTGTTCAGTGCCAGAAATGTGTTAACAGCCTTGTCATATTGCAGCTGAAATGCCATTTTCTCAGCTGGAGCTCAGGGGCCAGTGACAGCTCATCCCTGCCTTCCGCCGCGGCTTTGTGGAGATCCTCATCCAGGGGAGCCTCTCACCCTGTGTATGGAGTCCCAGGGGTCAGGGCGCTTCCCTACCTGGCATTTGAACCTCCCTAGATCTGCGTATCCGCTCCTGTAACTTTGCCCCATGCTTTCTGTCCTAGAAAGTTCTGTCCTGCTAAAGGAGGACCAGGAGATACCACGCGAGATACCTGCTGGATGCAGCAAGAGCCGGCTGCTCTGCAGAAGATGCTGAGATGGAGGCACGGGGCCACGTAAGCAGGGAGAGACAAGCAGGTCCAGCCGACAGCCCAGGAGAGTGAGTCCACAGGAGGTGAGGAAAGGTCAAGGCTGGTCAGAGGCTGTAAGGAGCAAGGTCAGGCTCAGCACACACACAGCCCTGCTCAGGGAAAGAAGGATGTCAAAGGTCTGAGCTTAAATGCAGCCCCAGGCCAAGGGCTGGAGACCCCGGTGAGGCTCAGTAGGACAATTAAAGCCTGTTGGTGCATGTAGGGCCCTAACGATAGCAACTCTACCGTTGTTGCATTGCTCTATTATCACTATCCTAGTGCTAGAAGAGTATGCATTTTGTTTCTGTATCTCTATGGTGACTAAAAGTTTTTCTCTGGACTGTGCCCCTGAGACGTAAATTTCTTCAAGAGGATTTTCTCTGCCCATTTTAAGTATAGAAACTATGCTGGTGCGTGGACACCATTGCCTTGCTTTTGCCTCACCAGGGCCAGCCTGACCTCCTGGCTCAGAGCGACATGGGATCCTGCTACAAGGCTGTTTGTTCCAAGCAAACCCACCTGGGCTTTATTCTTCACATCTTTGTCCACTCCTGGAAAAATTTGAAATTCCCTTTTTCTGTAGCCTAGAACTGAACCGTGAGCTATAGGCTACAGGCACACACCAAACCCACTACTGCGTCCTTGAAGGAAGGACTTTTCTGTGTATTGACCTCAATTTTTACCATGCTGTGCAGCACATTGCAGAGATAGCTGCAGAAAAAATGATGGGGGCAAGATTAAAAAGCTGACCCAGAAGTACCTCATCCCACCTGCAGAAGGGGATATTTGTACCCTCTTCTCCCATCTGTACTTGATGTGAAAGTCCCTTAACAGGACCTTTGGAAACAGATCTCCATTCTCAGGCAGGTGATATGTGCCACGAGGGCTGATCAGGCTGTACAAAGCAGAAGGGATTGTCTTTAGGCTCAGTGATGTGTGGTGATGTTAAGGTATACATGGCTTTTTGACACCCATTGGTGATGGAAGCAAAGCCTCCAACTGATTTTGGAGGTCATACGAAGCCAGGAAGGAATATCTTTTTAGGATGTCGGGTAATGGTAGGACTAGAGGGAATGGATTAAAACTAGAGATGGGACGATTCAGACTGGATGTTAGGAAGCAGCTCTTCACCATGAGGGTGGTGAGACACTGGAACAGGTTGCCCAGAGAGGTGGTGGAAGCCCCATCCCTGCAAATTTTTAAGGCCAGGCTGGACGGGGCTCTGAGGTGTCCCTGTCCATGGCAGGGGGGTTAGAACTAGATGATCTTTAAGGTCCCTTCCAACCCTGACAATTCTATGATTCTATGATTCTATGATCTTTAACACCAGTTTTGGGGTGAATAAGTGTCTGCTGCAGGCTTATTGCCACTTGGGCTTGGGGGTTGTTTCTGAGACGGCATGACTTGACTCATTGGGACTTGTTACACTTCTGTCCATTGATCAGATTTAACCAAGCGAGTAAAATGCAGCTCTGAAGTAGAGTCTGAATCAACAGCCGTAGTCCTCATGGAGATAAAATAAACATCACCAAAGTAGGGATTTTTTAAGACTTTTTGTAAGTAACCAAAGAGCACACGAAATTATAAAACTGAGACAACGAAATGCCCAAGAGACATTTTCATGTTTACCTTGCGTGCATTAAAATATATAATAAGGCTTTACAAAATAGACTGTATTTCTCCTCCAGACATTCCGGATGTGTAATAGGGCTCATTTGAATTGGAAAAAAGAAAAGTCTTGGAATCACTCTAGACATAATCTTGGGGATTTTCCAGTAAATTCAATTTATTTTGGACTTTGCATGTGGGCATGACTGAGCCTTGGAAGGTTCGGGAGAATTTTTTGGAACCTCTGTGTTAGATTTTTATCTCTGTTACACAAGTGGGAGCCTGAAACTGTTGTATTTATAGCACAAGATTCACTTCAGCGTTACATCTGGCTGCATTAATCGAGATCATACTCTGGCTCCATCCCTAAATGTTTTCCTTTTTTTGATTGTAGATGAGAGGGAAAGAGAGCATTACAGCTCTTCACGTCTATTGTACGGAAGCGACATTTGTGTTCAAAAAAAAAAAAGGAAAAATCAGCAAAATATTTTCTCCTCCTTTGACTTTCTGAAGTTTCTCATTTAAGCCACTTAAGGTCTTGGATCATATGATGAATGAGAGGAGACTGCCTTCCAGTGTCCACAAAACCTTTTCATTGGAGACAGTTGCATTTTCTACTTAATTTCCATCAGAGAAATATGTTCTCTCAACTTCGTGGCAGTGCCATCTCTCTGTCATATGGCAGGGCTTTTTCCTTTATATACTTAAATATATAGAGGTAGGCAAGGCACGTGTGTGACTTCTGCGTCGCAGGAGCTCAGGGCCTGAGGGAGCCTCAGGAGATCACCTAGTTTATTTTCTTGCCCCGGGGCAGGATCAGTCCTCCCTGCCATCATCCCTGACAGATGTCAGCCATACACGTCTTCACTCAGACCACAGGGAATGGCACCGAAATTCAATGAAGCACACCAGGATCGAACAACAGTGACTATTAATTTGAAAATATAATTATTGTTAGTTGGGATTGTTTCATTGGAGATAGGCTTTTTTAAAAGTGCTGTGAATAGGACACCAAATTATCAGCCCAAGTGAGAAGTGGTGAGGAAAGCTTGGGAGTGTTATTGTATTCTGATTTGCACAGAAAAGAAGCTGGACAGGAGAGGTAGTAAATGGCTGCTTTTTTCTTTTTTTTTTTTTTTCACCCCTCAACTCAGATAAAGAGGTTCCACGTCCCCTTTGGATAGACAAAGAATTTTGTTCCTAGAGTTGGAGGTATCTCAACAAGCAGATTGAACACCACAGAGTGAAAGACAAGCTGATCGAATCACCTATTAGTGAATTTAAACTCATTTTCCATTGCTGGATGTAGTTTACAACTATTCTTGAGTTTTACTTTGATAAGCAGTTTGGGTGGGATGCCCTCCTTGCAAAGGTCAGCCCAAAAGGCTTTCCATTCCCTCTAGGATGATAGATACCTTTAAACTCTCCACTGATGCCTTCCTTTCCAAAAATATAATTGCTTTTCCAGCAGGCAGGCTGCTAGAGAGCTGGATCTGACTGTCAGGTGTCTGAAGATCTGAATATATTGCCATGGTTAAGAACCAATGTGATTATGCAAAATTAAGCTCTGTGCATGTCTGGGAGTGCATGCGGGTGCGTAGATGAACTGAACGCAATAGCTTTCCCAGAAACGTGACTGCTTTTTCTAAGACAGTGAAAAATTTCTGCTGTCAAATAAATGCTCACAGAGTGCTAATGGAAAGCAGAATCTGAGCAGAAATTAAGGGTCAACCAGATTGCACAGACTGGATCCTTAGTTGGTATAAATCGGTGCCTACAGTGGATCTGACTGCTACTCTACTCTAGGCGAGTCTCATCCATCCTGCTCTCGTTCTTTCCACATGCCCACCAGCACAGAGGCTGGATTAATGTCTTCACAATCAGGATCCATCCTATTACTATGCTGCCTGCAGACATGGCTCCAAAAATAAAATACTCTGTATGTCTCCAAGCAGCCTGGAGTCAATGCGAGTGAAGGCTCCTTCTGAGGCCACGCTCGCTCTCATCAACAAAGGATAGTTGGGGCATGTCTTAAAGAGTAGTTTTTGTCTCCTTCCCAGCTTTCTTTCCCCTCCAACCATCCTCGCCGGTTCCTCTCCAAATATGGCTTGGTGGGACTGAGACAACTCAAGAAGCATGTGGAGTTGAAAAGTCAGTGCTAATTTAAGAAGAGATGGTGAGAGGCAGAGCAAGGTGTGAGGAAGAGGTGAGTCCAAGGAGACCACAGATAAAACAGACTTCTCTCAGCACCAGTGCTTTGAAAAAAGTGACTTTCCAAAATCTCCCCATTGCTGAGACAGGAGTATTTCATGCTGGTGGATGTGACAGTCCATAAGAAAGAGAGGGAAGAGGAACGCACCAGGAGCTGAGAGATCAGGAGCCGCGGCAGCCTAACAGGTGTAAACCAAGTGAAAGATGGCAGTGAGAGGAGAGGAGACGGGCTGTGAAGTGCCGGGATGCTTTGATATTTCATGGAGCGCTTGCTCTGCCATGAACCACTCCCTGGCGGTGCCGGGTGGGCATGTGCTGCTCCCAGCAATGGGATACAGGAGGATGGCAAAGCAGGAGAGGGACAGAGAAGGAGGAAGAAAGCAAGAGGAAAAGTGGGGCAACCTCGGAGGACCATGTCGGCTCCTCTTGGCGGGCCACGCATGGGAGGACGTGGGTATCATTGCACACATCTGTGGAGATCCATTCCACTGTTGGAAGTGGGATGTTTTGTAGAAGTGGAGGAAGAGAATGGTGGAAACAACATGTCGGGGATGTCTGGAGCTGTGGAAGGACCCATCTTGCCAGCAGCAAACAGCGAGAGGGAGCAGTAGTCATGCATGGCGCCCTGCAGCATGGAGCAGTGTTTGACAGGAGACCTGACTCCTGCATGGAGAGAGCTGGTGGCACACAAGCCCACTTCAGAAAGCATGTCTGGTTTTCCATCTGTAGCAGCCAGTTCAGAGAAAGATATTACTCCTGGAACAAATCCATAGCCCATCACAGCTATAGCTGCATCATACGTGCAAGGTAGGCAGCACCTCGCATGAGGATACTGTTAACGGCACTTACTGAACCAGCAGCTTAGGAGACAAAACCAAAAGGGGACAGTGGCAGATTGCAAAGTCCAGCTCAAGGCTCCTACATTCACACTGGTGAGACTCTTTCCCTGGGACCACCCCATCGCAGCCCCAGTAATGGAGAAGGGGGACCGAATCATGGGGCCGTAGCACCTTCCCCCAAGGCTGCTACTACCCAATATCTCCTGTGCTCCAGCTCAGAAGATACTGCAACAAACCCCCGCTTTTCCCTCCAAATGGGAGTCAAAAAATAATTTTGACTACCTGATGATTGACTCAGAAGCCTATCATTTTTAGAAAGCTTTCCAGGGTCAATAAAGACAGGACATTCAGTAAAGAGATTAGGGATGAAGTCCTGGCTCCACAAGGGCTAACGACATCTTTATGCAGTGCTCAGGAGTGCCAGGATTTCATGCCGTATTTCCAGGGTGTGAAATACTGTCTCATTATTTCTGTGATCCAAACAGGGTAGTGTAAGACTAACAGCAGCCAGAAAATGGATCTTGGTAGATACTGACCATAAACAAAAGTGAAATAAATACTTCTTTTCCTTTAGGCGGGCAGACAATCCGTAAGCATTCAGCCAGCTGAGACTCCACTCAGCTCACAAACGTCAACGAACATACATACCATGCCCATTTGTTGCCCACTTGCTCTTTGTTTTCAATTTCCTCTGCTCTCTGACTTGCCACGGGACTCCACAGTCATGTTACACTTGCACGGTGCTCCAGGGCAGTCACCCAGATGGGACTCTTCCTCCAGCCCCCTTGGCAGGATGTGAATTAAACAAACTTTAAATTCTCATCTGTTCAGGAGTTTCAACTTTCTTTTGTGTGGGCAGCTCTAGAAAGAAACCCTGAACTGCCCAGATGCCTGCAGAAAGGGGTCAAACCTGAGAGAGGCAGGACTGCATCTCCATCATGCAAAAAAACTTTTGCACAAGTCTGGGACCCCTCTCTGAGCTACTCAAGCTTCCTTCCAAGCCAGAGTGTGCTCTACCTCTGTCAGCCCCTTTTTGCTATTTAGTGCAGTACTTTACAGTTCAGATGTATCCCAAGAGCTTTTAAAAGCATAAGTAAGTATCTGTAGATCATAGAATCATAGAATCATAGAATGGTTTGGGTTGGAAGGGACCTTAAAGATCATCCAGTCCCAACCCACTGCCATGGGCAGGGACACCTCCCACTAGACCAGATTGCTCAAAGCCCTGTTCGGCCTGGCCTTGAACACCTCCAGGGATGGGGCAGCCACAGCTTCTCTGGGCAACCTGGCCCAGGGTCTCACCACCCCCACAAGAAAGAATTTCTTCCTAATATCTAGTCTAAATTTCCCCTCTTTTAGTTTAAACCCTTTACCCCTCGTCCTATGACTCCACTACCTCATAAAGAGTCCCTCTCCATCTCTCCTCTAGGCCCCCTTTAGGTACTGAAAAGCTCCTATAAGGTCTCCCCAGAGACTTCTCTTCTCCAGGCTCCAGATTGTTTTGTCCTCCCTTACAAATCCAGAATACCAAAGGTTATCATAAAAGTCCATCCAGATTTTAATATTGTTTTCATACTGTGCTTTCTCTGAAAGATCTCTAAGTGCTACCATAAAAGTGTGAATCCATCGAGTCTCACGGCACCGCTTCAAGTAGGTATCATTAACCCACCCACTTCACAGTGCTCCTTTAAGGCACAGGGTGATTACTTGACACCCAAGGACAGAACAAGTTGGTATCTGAGGCAAAACAGCCCAGAAATCTCAGTGCCAGACTCCAGAATATATTTGATGGGGTGTGCATTAATGCAAAATTAATGGATATCCATCACCGTGCAGTGGCATTTACTAGCGGTGCTACATAAGCTAGTAAATAATACACAACAATAAAACGGACATGATTTTGATATCCAAGGCTCTTCTAGTGTCAACAGCTTCTGTCAGTAGAGAATTTGGCTCTCTAATTCCAAATAAGCACAATTAAAGGAGATATATAAGGAACTGACAGCTCAGCTTCTGAGATTGGACTGTTTTCATTTAGATACAGGTAGAGGCTCAATCAAGTTAGTTATTAGGGCTTCCTTGTCTTGTGGTACTTTCAGGATGAAAGGGAATGCAAAGGGAAGAGGATAGGCAATAACAGAAAATGCCAATGGGTAAAAATAAAAATTAAGGTCCTGGGTTTTTTATGTAGAATTCATTCTTTCTCGTCACCAAGCTCTAAACTCGGTCACATTCTCCATAGTACATATCCCAACCCAGCATCACCATGCTCTTTCCACAGGTCTAGTCATTATCTCATCTGAAAGAGAAACTGATAACTGCTCATTTCACCTGGCATGAGCATCAGTAAGGGGCCCTAAATGCCAGGGAAAGCTCTTTGCTCTATTCCTGGATTTGGTTCTGCAGGTTCACAGCATCTCCGCTCCCTGCGATCCTCCTTCCCCCCCACATGAGCACCTCTCAATGCAAATGAAACAAGAAAACAGCATTTTTTAGCAACAAAGACCTTGCAAATCTTCATTCTTCATGCACTGCATTTTTCCAAATGCACGAGGGCACATATTTGGTCCAGAAGAAAATCCCCAGCAGAGGTTTCAAATCCCAGCTCTAAAGCAAGGTGCAGCTTCTAAAAGGAGAGATTGCTTTTTTTTTTTCTGTTAGGCTGAGTAAAACAACATATTTCTCTTTACCCTCTTTCTTGGAAAGTTAAAAGTGGTTTTTCTTGAACTCTTCTCTAAGCGAGTCAGCTGGAGGCAGGCACCTGCTGCAGAAAGTTTCAGCCCAAATACTTAAAGGCTGGCGGAATCACGAGGAGTTTGCAGTGAGATGTGTCAGGGGCTCACCGACAGGCAACAGCCCTGCACCAAGAAGGGCTGAAGAGTGGATGGAGACTGAAAGATAGAAGTAAAATTAAAGATTGATTTTATCAGTAATTTTAAGGGATCGGAAAAGAGTCACCTAAAAGAAAGGATGTGACAGGCCAGTGTGGTAAACAAATTAATTCGATATTTAGCTATTACATTTTTTTTTAAAAAAAAAAGCAACAAACAAAGTACAGATTAAGTAACCTTCAGCCGAGCCAACTCCCCGGCTGTTTGTATTTGACTTGCCAATAAATAACAAAATCTATCAGTAAAGCTTGTTCACACATTTCTACTTCAGGTACCAATTTCAGCCCGAAGATCAACTCCTGACACTTAATTAGGTGAACTGAGGGAAGAGATGTTTCTGCTGATTGAAAAAGTCACAGGAAGGGAAAACTAATACCGTTATTCTTCTATGTAGATGGAAGGAGCCCTGTGAGCGGTGGCAGGTCTGGGATGTGGCACCCAAGGGAGTTGCAGCACCCTTCAGCACTCGCTGTATGGAAATGCACAGCTGGCAGCTGGATTTGACTTCACCTGCTACCAAGGGAAAGCTAAAGGTCAAAATATTTTTCAGCAAACAGCTGCGAACGTAAATGATAAGATAACGATCCTTAAATTGGAAACATCAGCTCCTGAGGCTGAATTTGGCTCTCCTTTTTCATGGTGCAAGACAGTAAATGCTCTGCGGGTAAAAGACATCAAGCCAGCTAACTGCTCCCCACTTAAATACTGATGTACCAAATCTGCTAATTAGGGCTGAGTCTGCAGATATATCTGCGCAAATAGGCCCTGAGGGGCAGGTTTTCCAAGGCATTTAAACCATTAATTCCCTTTTAAATCAATGGGATTTGGGCTCTGAAATATTTTGAAAGGTCTGAGCATTGGCCCGCAGTATTTAGCGAAATCAGAGCAAATAAAAGTAAGCCGAGGAAGCACTGGAGGAGGTCTGGGAAGACGGAGTAAGAAGCATGCTGTATTTGTACTCCTAGCAGCTATTGGGTCCTCACGGGCTTGGTGGGACCTGAAAACAAGCGGTTAAGCAGACGCAGCCCAGGCATTTTGTTAGGACCCTGCAATCGGCTCACGTCCTTCCAGCCCAGCGAACGCTGGCAGCGATACCACAATTACCTCAATCTCACACATCCCTGCATCCCACCTTGGGATGGAGAGAGAGAGACGGAGCTCCGTGTAAATGACAAAATATCATTATCCCCAGGGTGTAGATGGAGAAACTAAAAGATTGTTCGGGGCCCGAGATCGCATCGCAGCAAACAGTGGCAGCAGGAAGAGAAACCAGTTTTGCTGCTGCCCAGCACAGCGACTGTTTGCACAAGCTCAGAAACCAAACAGTTTTGGAATATCCTGATGTCTGGGGATTTCATGCTGGCCAATGCCTACGAATACCTTTTTTTTTCAGTGAATAAAATCTCCTTTCTCATTTTAGTGAAGAGTTCCAGTGGTGATTATCACGCATTTGTATTATTTATAGAAAACTAGTGAAAACGGATAAAACAGCAAGGTTACCATATTCCAAATTCCGGTTTCCTACAAATATGGAAACAATTATTATCCTGTGTCTGATTCAGAATATATAAGGATGATCACATCTCAGCTAAAAATTTAAAAATTAACTTCTTCATCTTGAGTCTACATTGTTACTCCCAGTTTCATATCTGTATCTCTCTCCCTATGAGTGATAACTCTGATCTTCCCAAAGAAGAAGGATGGAATTACTCAGTGCTTGGATAAGAGGAACCTGAGAAAAACTTCCTGGATCAGGAAGAATAGGTCTGTGTCAGCAGACAGAGCTTTTCTTTGCAGTCAGGCAGAGAGAAACTTCTCTGAAATATACAAAATTCAGGATTCACACCTTAGCTCAAAGGAATTTCCCAAAGACCATCAGCAGTTATCAGAGTCACTTGGCAAACGTCAAATATATTGTCCAGTTTGCTGACATGACCTTATTCAGTGAATACTTTGTATCCCAGCATTATTCGCACCTCTCTTCTGGAGCTGACCTTAGCAAATCATACATCCCATGTTTAAGCTTACAGTTTATTAATCATAAATCCAATCAAAGCCAAGCTGCATCCCTGTACACGCAGTGGTCCCATCTGCTGGCATGGTCATTTTTTAAATGCAAATTAAGCTTGATACTGTACATATTTTTTCATGCATGATTATACAACATTCTTGTCAAAAAATCTGGCCCAGCAGTTCTGCCTGCAAAGTAGTTGATGGTGGTTTGATCTGTGGGCAAAAGATAAAGCTAAAAGGCGGTTTGAAATCAGGGAAAAAAGTAACATAAAATGCTGCAGACAGGAGCATCCACTGAAGTCCAAAGATCCAACTCTGCCTAGAAATACCAAACCGACTCAAATTGGAGGATCACATTGTAATCCCATATAATTAATGTTTGTCATCTTGCTGTAAACTGTCAGATTACCATTAGTTCATCTTTTGTATTTCCAGGAGAAACTCATTACTCGGTGAGCAAAACGTTAGGAAATTATTTACAATTATGCTGCCGAGAGCAGTAGGCTAATTCCATCTACTAATTATCACCACTTACATAAGTATAGGTAGAGTGCTATAAATAATAGCAGTAATGTGTGCCACGCTGGCACCAAATCTCTGGGTCTTCTGTGCAGCAGTGACAGCTGCCACCCTCTGGTGGCCTTTTAATGGGATTTTACTCAAGCCACAGGAAAGGCTCCTTAAAATTATTCTTTGCCTAAGGTGGAGAGATGGAGGGACTTGCAAAGCAGGTATTTCTAACCTTCTTTCTGCAGTGGGCACCTTTACTTAACCACCAGTTGATGTTTTCCAGACGCTATTAGGAAAAAACGACTTATGTATGAGCCTTTAGGGGAAGCAGTGCTGACGGCGGGGGAAAAAAAAAACCCTTTGCTTTAACCTGGAAGGTGTTGTGCAGGTTCTAGGCAGGAGCCACCGAAGTGACAATATATTAGGGATTTTGTGCCGCTGGTGGCTCCAGTCTCCTTAACTCAACCACAGAAGCAGGACGGAGTGATGTGCAGTACCCTTTGTTCTGGACCATTTGCAGTTCTCAGCAGCAGCAGTTGCATTTCACCTTCAATAGAGATTGGACTTTGGGGGGGAAAAAAAATCACCACCAAAAAAAACCTGCCTCCCTTCCCGGGGGATCAACTAACCAAAAAGCAGAGGAGATTGGTCTTGTTTGCACAGTGCATGGCTGTACACAACCCACCCTTGCAAATTAATATTAGCTGTATTAATTTTTTTAATCTGACATCCACAGACCTGCAGTGATGCTTTGCTACCTATTTGCTTTCACTCTTCTCCTCCATCCATGAATTTTGCTCCTCTCTATACAGTAACCTTGATTTAGCAAGGACTCACATAAATGCGCACCCCAGTCTGTTCCGTGGTGATCTGGGAATCGACTAGAGATATACATCTATGTGTAATACAAGCTTGACTGGTGCTATTTCAAATAAGGAGATGGAAGTACCTTCCTCAGGAAAGCGTTCCAGGCTGTGGACCTCCCCTGGAGAAAAACAGATCTGAGATGGGCTCCCTTCGATCCCAGGAGGACCTTCCTTCGGTGCTGCAGAGAGCCAGGCACCTTCCCAGGATGCTGGGTCCCTCTCGAAGGCCTCGATGCCTAGAATTGAAGAATGCAAAGCCCACATCCTTCCTTGGATCTAGGCCGACAAATCAGCACCTGATTGGGAAAAAAAAAAAAAAAAAGGAAAAAGAAAGAGATTAGTGCACGCTTGAAATGTAATCTTTTAGCCTAAGCCAGCATTTATCTCATGTGTGGTTTCTTTTTTTCAATGACTTTAGGGACATCTGGGATGTTAGAGAGGGAAGATGAATGGTGTTGTAACACCAAGGAATACACTAAAAACAAGAAGCCTGGAGAGCATTTTTCCTTAAGGCATTGAAATACGCAGAAATGAACAGCTGCCATCCTAAACCACTTTAAATATTAGTGACATAATAAAACACTTATTTTCATTGTTTCATATGGTTTTCAGTTTGCACACTTAGCAACAGCCAGAATTTCCTGACTAAGAGCGTGGAATTGGCCAACAGATCCAGCCAAACAGTCTCAGATGTTAGAGTCCTTATTACAATGTTCCCAGCACCAACTGCCTGGAACCGTTTAATAAGATGGAATTGCAGTTTGAATGACACATATAATCAAAATTTTCATTTGTTTTCAGAAAGAAAATCCATCTAATCTCCAGCAGAAGAGAATGGAAGTGGTTTTGAGGCAGGCGGTCCATGTTCCAGTATCAATTTAGAGGCAATTCGAAATACAGGATTTGCCTTAATGGATCATCAGGTCTTAATATAGAGGGAAAATGAAGGTATAAGAAGGCTTATTGAATGAGAAGGACAGGCTATATTAAAAGACAACAAAAAATAAGAGAGCGAAAATAAAAGATATATTTCTGTGACTGTAACTAGAAACAATTACTACATATGGTGGGATTTTTCAAACCCCTTTGGTCACTTGCTATATCCAGACCATTTTCCTTCTGTGGCAGGAATGTTCCCTATAGTCCATGATCCAATTTGCCAGGCAGTTTATCAATGACCCATGCAAGACACCAAAATATTCCCTACATGGTTATTACATCACTCCAGTCTCCAAGATGAGATCATATAATTTTCATTACAGGGAAAAGTCTCCATCCAAAGTGGCTTGCTTGAAGAAGCAGCCAAAAGGAATAGTTTATTGCTTTTGCTGCTATTTTAAAACACATAACATTGACTGTTTCCAGCTCGGTACTTTTCTCTTTTGCTCCTCAGTGTCATTCTCCAAGGAAAGCCGGTTTCTTCTCCCAGCGCTCAAATCCCAATGTCTTTTGTTGTTTGCCATCTGCTCACTCTCTAATGTCATCTCAACTTTTAAACAAATATATTCTATAGGAAAAACATTTATCTAGTTCACATGCTTGTTAAACTGATGGGTTGTCCATGACAAACACCAAACCTACAGAAGTCATCAGGAGAGCACAGACCAGCCCTGCAAAGCCTCACAGCTTGGTCCGTTAGCCCTGACCCTCCAAGGGTTGATGTTGTGAGACAACGGCAGCTCTGCTGGCACAGGGGACTAGGTGAGCTCAAGCCCCAGCTGAGGTGCCACCAAGTTTGCAGGGTCTGAGGCAGTCCATACCAGGTCAGTCGGAAAAACAGCAGCAGTACCCCCAGGACCAATCCCTCACAAAAGCCATTCCTAAAGCTCTCCAGCCTCTCAGCTCTGCCAGGGATGTGGCACATGCCTCACAGAATCACAGAATCGTAGGGTTGGAAGGGACCTCTGGAGATCATCTGGTCCAGCCCCCTGCCAGAGCAGGGTCACCCACAGCAGGTTGCACAGGAACGCGTCCAGGCAGGTTTTGAATGTCTCCAGAGACGGAGACTCCACCACCTCTCTGAGCACAAGAAATTTTAGGATACAGTTTACAGGGCTATGTGTTTGCCTCTTCACTCACGGGTGTTGCTAATCCTTCCTCTCTTTCTCGCGGTGGCATCCAGCTCCTGGTCAGGCTCCTCCTTTCCAGATGCTCTACTGTTCCTTGTTGGAAAGGTGCCCAGAATCCCCAGATTCTTCCTGATAATATTCTTCCCTGTGGGGCATTTTCCTGATTTGGTACAGATTAATAAAACCACATTTCCTGATAGCTCGCACTTCTTCACTCTTCCCCAGCCCGCATGTCCCACAATCCATAATTTCACATAGCCATCGGGCCCTATTATCTCTGTTGTGGCAACAACATTGTTAAAGGTGGTGATAACAGAGGAGAAGCTGCATCTGTACCCTGAAAATTATGTGTGCAGCAAATAAAAGCACCGCCTGGGTCAGGACCAGACCCCACATCCCTCAGTGTCAGTCCCAGAGGTTGCGTGTCAGCCCAGAAGTTACCAACAGGGACAGTAAAGTTTTTGCTGAGAGTCTCCCGGGAAAGCATCCAGCCAGCAGGAAGCAGCTCTGCATGCAACAAGTTGTACTTACACTCAGTCTTGACAAGTCAAAGGCAGAAATGACTCTGATTTGATCCTGCTCACAGCATTCCTTCTGGGTCAATGGATATCAGGATTTGCTTTGTTGAGCATCAGGGAAGAAAGCCTGGACCTTGCAAGTCACCTTTATAGAGATGTATAAAACCAGAAATACACAGATGTAGACACATGCACTTTCAGTTGTTTTCCTTGCAAACTTTAAAGCCATCACAACACTTTTCATATGTCAAATTCAAAGGGCAAAAGTTTGTTGTTGTTTTATTTTTACTCCCTCTTATTTGATTTTGTATTTCCAGCACGTTACAAATCACAGGCTTATATCAGGATGTAAAACATAAAAGCACTGCCTCGTTACACACACAAATGTTTGGGATTAAAATTATGGGATAGTGGCATATATGAGAGGGAGATTATAATTAGTATCTAGACTCTTGGGTGATGAATCACAACAGTGTTTTATACCATCAGCCTTGCACTGCGTTGCGGGTCAGAAGTTAATGATCCAAGCAATGCCATTCAGCACAAGTGCTGCAGGGCCGGGTGCCTGAGCTCGCATCTCAGAGCTAACGGGTGACAGTGATTCTCATGCTTCCCTGAAGCTTGTGACGGGTGCTAGACAGACCACTCCAGAGCATGGAGGCTATGAAGGTTTATCTCTGGCTGCTGCACATCAGGAGGGATGCAGTAGAGAGAAAGCCAGGTAGAAAGCTGGAAAAGAATGAGTGTATAGCTATGAGAGTTGGAAATTCTTCAGTTCAAGAGGTTTTTGCAGGAAAATACCCATCTCTTGAAATTGAAAGTTTCTCCAGGGAAATACAAGCCTTCAGAGAACTTTTTTGCTGGGATGGAAGGGTAAGAGATGGGAGGGTGGGCAGGGAGACTTCCCAGCCTCCCTGGAGCATCTACATGGGCTGGAATGGATTGTCCCATGACTGACCACCTCCACAAAGTGCAAAAGGTTCTCTAAGGGTCCAGTTCATGCTGTTTTAAAAGATAAAAATAAGCAGCTTGCACAACTTGAGGACAATGAGAAGATTTAGCAACAGGAGGACCTTCCAGTGCAGTGACCATCATGGACTGATCCCCACGTGAGCCCTCTCCACTGGGTGCATCTGAACACTGACCAGTGTCACTATAAGCCTTGCTACAGTACTGTTGTTTTTAAGCATGTTTCTCAGCTTACCGAAGACTTAAGAACCTGCAAATTCTGTTTCATAGAATCATAGAATATCAGGTTTGAAGGAACCTCAAGGATCTTTTAGTCTAAACTTTCTTGGCTAAAGCGCGGTCTAGACAAGATGGCCCAGCACCCTGTCCCGCTGAATCTTAAAAGTGTTCAATGATGGGGAATCCACCACTTTCATGGGGAGATTATTCCAATGGCTGATTGTTCTCATTGTGAAAAATTTTTCTCTTTAAATGCATAGTTCCGTGTTTGCACGCAAGCTGCTCCCAACACTTAGTCTACATTTAAAAGCATAACACACATACTCATGTATATACATAGTCATATGTGTGCTCACGAGACACACACACATACCAGTGAACATTTCAATTGCAAAAACACCCTGCATCTCATCTGTCAGTAATTCTGCCCTCCAGGGAGACATATGCGCTGACAGTGAGACGATTATGAAGGTGATTGAGCTTTGAAACGTATTGTTGCTCTCTTCAATAGTGCTGATTGGCAGTGGTGATTAAATGACTCAAGCAAGGGGAAGTGGTATTCAGAGGCTGACCAGGCAGATCATGGATGCAATCAGCTTAAGCATCTGAGAATAAACGCTGGTTTTCTTCTTGAAGAGCACTGTAGGTCAAAGGGAGGAGGTCTGGCAGCAACCGCTATGGAGCCAGGTGAGGAGACACATCCTGGGTGGTTAGGATGGGAGCAGAAGTTCGCATGTTTCTCTGTCTTTTATTACTTATCCCATCTGGTGGTCTCAGGGGAAATCCAGGTGCTAAGCCTCTACCTCCTGAACAACAAACTTGAGAAGGCCACAGTCCAAACAGCACCTCATGGTAATTCCCTCTCCTGAAGGAGATGGGTTTTAGGGCTCCTGCTTCTTTTTTCCAGCTCAGTCACTGATTCACCTTGGGTTTTCTTTCTAGTCACCCTCTGTTATTAACAGTGCTGGAAGTGCCCAATTGCTAGGGACAAAAGAGGGGTATTGACAAAAAATTAAGATGTCCACCTAAGTGCTATACAGTCCATGGTATCATACACTCATATTGCAAACACGCTTAATTTAAAATCCTCCTGTGTGTTCTACCTGGTGGCATCTGAACCCTCTCTACTAGCCTGGAAAAGGTTCTGACCTAAGGAAACCACTTTTCTGATCCCACGTGGTAACTTCTATCTCCAGCGGCAAACTGAGCTATAGAAAATATCAAAACTATAAGGGTGAAAGCAGAGAGAGTGTTTATGCATAATATGATACTCCAAGGAACAGCCATCAAAATAGACTTCTAATTTAGAGAAGACTGTCAAATGCCCAGTAGGTTTACTGTATCATACATCAGATTTCCCTTTCGCAGGTTTTAATTCTTGACTTCCCTCATAGGGCAGAAAACAGATGAATTATTTTAACAATTACTGACTGCAATTATATCATCACAGCCTCAGCTCTTCCCTCAGATATGACACAGCCACCAGAGCAAACTACCCAGTGCAAAGATGACCTAGTCTGGTCCCCAGAGGAGGATGCTGATTGTATTGTCTGGCAGCACGGTCATGTATTAACCCCCTCATCCTATCATATGGCCATGTACCTCCATTTGGAGTGACGGGAGAGGAATACCTTCCCCTCCTGAGTCATGGGTCCAGATTTCTTCTGTGGTAGAGGTCTTCCTCAGGAACCTGCAGACTAAAACCCTGCTCTACATTTTCTTATTACTTTAAGGAAATTTCACTGCAACAGGGAAGGGAGGACAGCCAACCTGAGCAAGGTTAAGGAAGGATCTGGAATTTGTGGCATGCAACTAGCACCGATTTAGGATGGAAAGTACATCCTACACAGGGCAGCAGAAGCACGGTGCTGCTCGCATGCCTGCCTCGCTTGGCACCCACTTCCTACACCCTTGCCAGCACAAGTGCTGTGAGGAGGCAGCGGAGAAGCGACAGGCTGAGAAGTGAGAGCATCACGGAGGACCACAAACTCTCCAGCTCCTGCTGCTCACTCACACAACTCCCAGGGCTCACTACCAATGCGTATTTTCCTAATGTTCATTTCACGAATTGCAGAAGTAACGTCTTTCAGTATTAAAATGTAATTAATGATTTCCCCATAATGAAATTAATAATTAACTGGAAAGACATTTGGACCCTTTGTGGAACAAAACTCACTAATTTTATGATGCATTAGGACTGTCTGGGCTGGTCTGTCTCTGAAGCAGCGATCCCACAGCTGGCAGTGAGCCAGGGGCTGCAGAAAATATGTCTTTTTTTTTCCTGTCAGAGCATTTCTGACAAGCCTCTACAGCGCAGTAGCAGCTCTGCTCACAGGCACCACTAGCTCCTGGTTTCGGGATCCTATCAAAGACAGGAGAACAAAAGAAAAAGATAAACATAGATGGGGATGAGGCAATGGCCTCGGCTGACCAGTTCCCCATCAACTATCTGCCATTTGTAAGATGCCCAGACAAAATGGTTTTAAAAAGAATTTAGAGGGCACCAGTGGTCACATCTGCTTCAGAGGAGGACATCTCTACAGTAGACAGAAGCCACCAGCTGCAGGGCAGGAATGAGGAGTAAGGGAATGAGCACCCCGCACAGCAGTGCCCTGTGCCCTGCGCTTTGTCCCCACAGCCCCAGAGCAGTTCTCCTCCTCCCTTACACCAAGCTCATGCCATTGCCCTGGGGGCAGCGAATAACCACGGTACAATGGACTCCTTGAGCTGACCCATTGGCACCGCACACAGGACTAGCAGATTCTGCCGAACTCAGGCGTTTTGTGTGCTGCAAGCACACAAGCTACAGAGGCTTCAACTTGCAAACCTTGCAGGGAAACACACTAAGTCTTTAAGACCTTAGACTCAAACCAACTGACTAGTGGCAGATTCTGGCAACCTCTCACTACCACTTGAGGCACAGGTCCTCTGCCACACCACCATAGTCAGCTGTAGCTGAGCCAGCACTGTTCTTTGGGATTGAAGCATCTTAAACTAAGACTTTATCTTTCCCTTGAAGCTAACTGAATTAATCAATTCCTCCTTGGCATTGAAATAAAGCTCGCTTTCTGCTAGGTGGGTCAAAAACGCACAATCTATTTTGGCTGTTCTGTTCCCATGAATTCTATTACAATACGTTGCAAAGGGGAAGATTACAGGGAACGCAGAGCCAGCAGCAAGCCTTGCTTTATGAGGGCGAAAAAAACACACACACAATTTATTTTTCATTGCTTTATGATGAATATGAATTCAATTACATGCAGAGGAGAACTGCGGTAGTCAGTCAGAATTATACTCAGCTAGTAGCGAATATAATGGCTTTTAACAAGGAGAGCTTATCATCAAGGTTCAGACAAGCTTGAGTCCGTGCTGCACCTGATGAACCTGCACAAGGAGACAATGGCTATCACAGCTGAGAATTAATCTCTCATCTCTGTGGCTGGAGGAGGGAGGGGGAAGCAGGGTGTTAGCAGAGCCCTCTGGTCTTTGCCCATCATCCAGCCACACATGTCAGGACACCAGCCATGGGCACCCGGGAGCAGAAAGACCATCCGTCAAAACACAAGCACGCGCAACAAAAGCAACACAGAAACGCGCTTGTCTCCCTTCTTGTTTCTGTCATTTCTCCCACCAGCCAAAATGCATCTCTCCTTTCCCTGGGTAACGTTTCCAACAGGCTGGTTAAGCTTTGCCCACAAAGCTCACAAGCTTAGCAGTCACGTGTGCAGAAGACAGCTCACCTTCTGCTTTGATTCAGCCAGACATCTGGGACGTGCCTGTACAAATGGCATCACAGCGCCCAACCACCCCAGCATACAAGTATATATGCATCTATATATCTATATCTATATCTATATATATATGTGCCTTTTCGCTTTTAAGGCTTCAGTCACTCTGAAACAATGACCATCCATGCAGGAGCTAAGAGTTCTTTGAAGAGGCCTTTTAAGCCCCTTTTAGTCCTTCTAATCGAGCCGAAATCCACAGCTATTAGCAAATCTGTACTTGGCACAAAGTGCCTCTTAGCACAGCTCCACTGGAGAAATGAGCATCCCTACCTCTGGAAGGGCAGTGAGACTCACCGCACCCCTGGGAGTCCCCTTACAAACCCCCTGCCCCCAGGACATCCCTGCGATGCTCAGCGACCCCCAACCCCTGCCTGCTCTGCCCCACTCCCCAGAAGCCCCAGTGCTCTGCCAGCAGCCACGTTTCCCCAGTGCCAGAGCAGCAGCAAGAGAAATCCTCAAACAGGCGGAGGGCAGATGATTGCCACATACTGTGCGTTAATCTCATGCACGGTGCAACTCTCCTGGGGAATCACTGAGGTTTGTACAACATTGATACGTCCAGATTTTCTTTCTTCAAGGTACCTCTCAAGTTGTTTCTTGGGGTGCTTAGCAACTCAGACACAGAAAAGTAATGTTAAAGCAACATGCCAAGCAACCACCTCCAGCCCTCCTCTGGGAGCAGGCATGAGAAGATTATACATCTTCAGTTACCGCTTAATAAAGCGGTCCTAAGCAGCAAGTCCATCTAACTTGACACTGCTCGAAGCCCTGAAACCCCCAGCAGCGTGGGGAAACACACACCCAGGTGTGCTGGCACTGTGCGAACACACACACCGGTGATCTGCTGCCTGTCAAAGCTGCCTTTGAGCCATACACACCAGTCAGGCAAAGGGGAGAAGCTGGGGGGCAAACGGGAGGGCTCGGGCAGCAGTAAGCTGGGTAAGGCTGGAAGGAGACGTGTGTTTTGGGTAGGAGATCCCACTATTAAAAACCAGGGCTGGAGCAGCAGACGTGCCAGGCTGTGCTTCCCGAAGGAGGCTGGTGGAGACAAACTCCCCAGGAGAAACTGGTCCGCCTTCCTCTCTGCACACAGGCAGTACACACAAGGCTTCCACTCTTTCAAACGCAAAATGTTGTTTTGGAGCAGCTGTCTGGAAAGGGCTGCTCAAATCTTGCCCAATAACAAACATTTCAAATTTCTTCACTATTTTTCATCAAAGCATTTCATGGACATTTGTGGGTTAAGCTTTATTTCTTCTTCAGCATGGAAGGTGAGCATTGCTATTCTTTAGACAGGAGAAATAAGAAAAGGGGCATGACCTTCCTTGGCCAAACTTATGAATCAAGACAAAGCAGAGCTCATACAAACCCCTGACATCTGTGCTCCTTCATCCCCATGTATTTGCTCCTTCTCTTCAGCTGAGATGCTGCATGTCAGCATCGTAGCTCTGAAACACAGCAACTGTTCTCTTATCTGCCGCCTGGAAAGTATTTATTCAGTGTCGGAGACACCATCAAGCTTTTGTCCAAACTGCTATCATTAATTGGCTTCTGCTGGCAGGCAGAGAGGGTCGGTGTTTCATGCCCCACTCAAAGCACGGTGCTGATGCCCTGAGGTGCTGCCCCCCGGCTCGGGTACGGGAAGGTGCAGCGGCAGCGTGTCACCGGCTGAGTCCCACTGCCCTGCGGAACCCCGGCTGCCATCACCCACCACCCTCTCTCTGTGGTCATCCAGCAAGAGACAGGTCCAGCCATTTAACGAAACAGAAGGTATTTAATCTCGTTTCCATCCAGGTGAGGCTGCCTGCCTGGCCGACAACCCCATGCCAGCCCTGAGCACCCCCTTTCCAGAGCCCACGTGGCAGCAGCGTAAGTGGAGCTCAGCTCTGCTGCGAACGCAAGGATGGCACCGGCAGCCGGCTTCAGGTCTGGAATCAGACCACACCATTAGACAAAATCTACAGGCTTGAATTCTGCCATCTGCTCGCCAGGCTTGATTGAAAGTGTAGGAATTACATTAAATTACCTGATTATGTGAAGGCTGACAAATGATAGCAGATATTGCAGCCAAGGCTGAACAAGAGCGTGGCCACTCCTGCCTCAACAGGAGGAGTGGGAGTTTTGCCCTGGTAATAACAAGCATCGCAAGTTTCTTCTCTTTAGAGTCGGGGTTTTTTTTATATCTGAGAATGGAGAAGAAAACATACAAATTGCACATAATAAGTGGAATACAGAGAAAAAGAGCCAGCTGTATTCACAGATGTTACAATGCAACCAAAGGTGCTTCTCTATTTTCTCTCCTCCTAGAATAAGCTGTATACATCTAATGAATAATGCAAGAGATTGCCTCTATAGAATTAATAGCACGCAGTCCTTCTTGACTTGCCTTTAATCACACTCAGCACCCAGTGGGCCTGTGAGGGAAAGTCAGCATTACTCATTTACTCAGGCAAACTCAGTGGTTTTCAGCCATCCCAGTCCTTCACAGCTTTAACACTGCAGTTTGGGGAACAAAATCACCATCTGTGGGCAGCCCTGTGAGCTTTGCTCCTCACCGGGGGCAAAGTTTGGATTAAAGTCAATTGACCTTTCCCTTGAACACAACCAGTGTTTACACATGACGTGTGTGGGAAAAGCCTTTGCTTAATTAGATGGACTCATTCAACTTAATTCATGCACAGTGATGCTTCAGATTCATATTTCTGCAAATTCATGGAGATCCAGAGGATTTCACTCACTTAAAGAAGGTAGCTCAGAGGTAGATCTGACTCTATCAGTCTGTAAGGTCCACGCAGACTATTTATTCCGAGTCTATTAGATACCCATTATTAGCAATGCAAATGGTATGGTTTCAAGTATCTGTGCAAGCCTACAGCTCAAGGCTGAAATCCAGTCTTCTCCCAGAAGCTTATGAACACAAAAGTATCTGTGAAGCTTTGCAAAGGAGATGAAAAGAGGAAAGGAGTTCAGATATGGCTGAGTCTGAAAATGATTCAGGATTTGCAAAAAAAAACGATTTATAAGTGGTCTCTCCTGATCTGGCCGGTGCTGGTTCAGACCAGAAGCAAGCAAGGTGTAGCACAGTGGGAGTTTTGCCTAAAGAAAAAGTAAGTCAAGTATGAGTCATAGGCAAGTGTTGTCAGAGAATATTGCAAACTGGAGTTTCCCATCCATCAGAAAATCTGATTACCTTAATGTGTTTTGTTTAGAAACGTTTCTGTGTGCATAAATCAAAAAAAGTTTTGCTTTGCCTTGTTGAACTGTTACAGCAGCCAAGTAGCTTACCTCCACTGACGGCTCTCAACCCCAATGCCATCTCCCAGTTACCCCGCAGAGCAGAGCCTCGAGGGATGTCCGTCTGTCCCTCTGTCCTGCCTGGACAGACCAGCCCCGGGGAGGCAGGAGAGCCACCGCACTCTGCGGGCAGCGGGAGGACGGCACGCAGCATCTGAGCTCCTGCAGGGCACTCGACCAGCTCTGGCAACACACAAAGAAACAGGGAATTAACTGAAAATGACATGTTTTGATTTGGCTTAATATGCCAAGATAGTTTGATCTAGATCCACTAGACTGGAATGATATGTTTCATTTAAATCTTCTTGACAAAAGAGAAAAGTCTATGTATTGATTTGATTTAAAATCTGGGTTGTTTTTTTTTTGCATGGAAAATATGATCTTTTTACAGAAACTGCATTATCCACATACACACAGACTTCAGCACCTCTAATTACCACAGGTTGGTGAGTTTGCTAACAGCCTTCTTGTGAGCTCTAAGACCTGATTCTCAATGATGGTAAAATCACTTTACATCCTCGTACTGTACTCCCTGCTACCTAGAGCCATAAAATGGGTGTAAAAATGATGCCACTGCAAGGTGCTGAGCGAGGCTGGGTTGCAGACATTAGCAGGATTGGGCCCAGAAATGACAACAGGAACTGCTGCATCCACATCTGACTACCCTGCAAGGGCTGCTTGAGCCCCGCGGATTCCTCCTTTTTTCTTATTTCCTTTCCAGGTGTCAACAAGAAGTTCAGAAAAAAGTGCCAAAGTTGGGGGAAGGGGGCAAGGAGATCTTAAGTATGTCTTGAAAAAATATAAATAAGCTTTCCCACTCCCATGATGACTCGTATATTTGTCAACTGGTCTTTATGGGAAAGCGGTAAAGAAGATTTCCAATGCCTCGTAGTGACACATATTGCCACTGAGGAACAAAGTTTGAACCAGTTTCTGAATTTTAAAATTATTGAGAGGAGGGATTATCACAACTAAGAATACCTGTGTGTGAAAGGAAGTTGATTTCTAGTCTGCTAATAGTTTATTTTACATTCTTCACATGCATTTTCCAAAAAGCACATATTCTAGAGCAATAAATAGTTCCAAGGACTCTCCTCATTTAGTCTCCCCACAGCATTCTTTGGACTTGCTTAATTTCATAGCCCAAGGCTGCTCTGGGGTTTAGGTGAATTTTATATTGTGCCTGTTTAAGATGACAAGCCATCAAAAAGCTGCCGTTGCCTTCCTGCCAGTGCAGGTATCCTACCAGCGATGGCTCCCAGTGCTCTCTCTGAGGAAAGGTCTTCCCTGCTTTTTAATAAGTATTTTAATTTGGTCTGCATCTGTAGCATTCAGGTGTTTCCACACCCAGCTTGTGTTTTCCTTCTGATCTGCTTTCTCTTTTAGTTTAGGGATGCTTCAGAAAGGTTCCCCGGCGCTCCTCGTTCTGAATTAGCTAGGACAAGAGCTGGATTTTTAAAACAACTAAGTGGAAAACTGGTCAAGTGAACAAAACTGAGCCAGAATGAGTGGATATTCACGGGACATTGAAAGGCAGCAACAGTCACAGTGAAGGTGGTGAAGCTGGTTAAGGTGTGCTGCCTCCTCATCTGCCTCCCTCCCCACAAGGTCCCTGAAAGTCCCCTGAGCGCAGTGGGACAGAGGGGACCACGCATTTGGACTGCTCAAAGTTATCCACATCTGCTATTTCTAGGCACCACAGTATGGCAAATAATTAAAAAACAACAACAGGATAAACCATCCTTAACATGTTAGCTGGTGGGTTTTGTCTATATGGATCAGTAAACTACCCAAAGGTGTGTGGACACTTATTTACTCCCCAAAGAAGGAGAAACTGAGGCACAAACTGATTAAACAACATTTTCAAACTCATAGCAACAGCAAATAAGTTTCATGCTCAAACACACGGGATGGCAGCTGCTGAGCTGAGCTGCTTCTGGAAGGAAACTTGTAGCTAAAGTCACTAATTCCTATTAAAACAAATTCTTGCTCATTGAAAAAACTTCCTTATCCTTAACACCCGGGGCAGAAAATCTCAGACCCAGAATCCTTGGTGAAAGTTCAGAACTGAAAATTCGCATTAAATTTATAGTTAAAAATATTCCAGATATACAAAGAGGTCAGCACTAGAGGATGATCTTTAATTCCTGGCTTTTAAAACAATCCGGGCAAGCATTGTGGGATAAACAGGAAAATTCCTGAATTCCATGTGAATTGACCAACATTTTCTTGTATTACTGTCCTGTCTTTGTCTTGTTTTGGCAATTTCTTCAAAGCCATCTAACATTTCACCTAACACAGATTAAAAAAACCCCATCATTGTATTTAGGTATCTTATTTACCAAGTACCTCTGAGACACAACTTTCAATCATCTTTGTCATTACTTGAAAAGCCAAAGCATGCAGCTAATTAGGCCTTTTTCCTCCACATTGATTCATCTGTATTCAGCCACCTGTGTTATTGGAAGGAAGAGGGCATTCACAAACAGGATGGAAATCATCCCCAATTCAGAGCCATCTAAGATTATTCACAAAAGAGGACAGATGGCTACAGGAATTTAGGGTTGAAAAAGACCCTCCTGGGTCATCCTTACCAGTGCCCGTGATTGGAAGGACCACAGTATGTCATCCTCCTCCAGAGGTTACCGAAGGCCAGCTCTGAGGGGCTCCTGCCCGGGCAGGTTTCAACCTCACCTTGGGAAATCAGCTCCTTTTTCTGGTGGGCTGTGCCCTGAATGGTGCCTCTTTGAGCTGTTCTCCATCCACACCACGGTCCAAGGCAGAGCGACTTTTTGCAAGGTATAAAGAGCCATCCCTTTGGCAGAAAGACCCAAGGACCTCAGACACAGCCACTTCCCCAGGCTTTCAAGGACTCGAAGACAGATTTGCCTGCAGACCTTCTGCCTAACCTTGAACAAGCTGCACTTAAAGTCTGCATCTGCTCTAAAGTGAAAGATCACCCCTGAGGCTTGGCCAGAGGCCAGACTTCCAGATGGCCCGTGTTCTTCACTTGGTGGAGGATTTGGATGCTCATCCTGGTGGCAGTTCAGCCCCGGCATCTGCAGGGCAGGCTGTGAGTATGGCGTAGATGGGCCACTGGGGCTGTGCCTTCCCCCACATATCTGCTCCGCAAGAGTCACCTGATGGCTGAGGCTGGGGAGATAAAATGGCCCAAGGATCTTAAAAAGATTTTGTTACCTTCCGCTGCAGCAGATGGGATTTGATGCCCAGCATTGCCCATAAGGGCAACGTGGATGTGCAAGCGTGAGTTTTGGGATGCTGCAAGGCTGTGGTTCCCAGGACAGCCGAGCCAAGGTAAGTGTTAACACAGCTCCCGCACTTCAATTTATGCCTGCAAAATGAATGCTATTCTCATGGGCTGCAATAAGGTTGTAACATGCTTAAATACTTCATTAATGAGGGCTCTGTAAGTACCACAGAGACAAACAAGATTTTAGAGGGGCAGAAGCCTTTGTGCTTTTCCCTTCTCCACAGGGGAGAATTTCAACTCACTGTCCAATTTGCAATTGCTAACAGAAAATTTTGCACATGGAGATGGATTTGCTAGCACAGTTTGTGCCTCCGTCTAATTGTTTTTAAACTTTGCATCTTGGGAAGAATTAGCAATCATGCTTTGGTGGATCCCTGTTCTTACAGTCTTCAGATTTTTTAAAATTTTCTGCCTGTAATATCCCATATGTTTCTATTGCTTTCAGGGGAGCAGAGACCAGTCATCTTCTAACTAAGACCTGTTAATTCACAGAGCACATCAATCTACTGGACAAAGCATTTGCAGTCTGTTGTAGAGGTTAAGACAAACTTCCCTACTGGGGAAAATTATACCAGGAATAAATGTAAATCTTCTTAATGTGATTATTTGTATTCTTTTTAGCTACACAGGCAAAGATAGATTAATTTTCTTAGGGCTTTTTTGAAGAGAGGAGGAATGAGAAGGTAAGAATAGGAGGATGTCCGATTAAGACTAGTGAGGCCAGCTATTTGCATGGATCCATTCCTTTGAGCTTTGCCTGGTTCAGGAACACTGGGGAAGTTGAGATACAATACAAGCTTTTACCACCCTTAATTAATAGTGATAGATAACCACTGCCCAAGGCCAGGCCGTCATCTCCAGGATATGCCCCCGGCACCCACTTTGACATGCACTTCCCCTTGGCTTCAGCTTTAAAGTCCCCTGTGTGACATTAAACATGAGACAAGAGAGGTGGACCTGACAAAAGTCTGGTCTCTAATAGCTGTAGAAAAAATTCGGAGCTATTTAAATTGTTGTGCTTAAAACTAACATTGGCTCTGTTTTTAAAGTGTTCTTAAATCCTTCTACTCAGGGAAAGAGGATGAAAATATCCCAGCACACCTGGTTAACTTAGCCACTTGTCACAGCCACTGCTTTTTGAGGACAGGTATTTCAAGGTATTGTCCCCTAAACTGCTTTTTCCAAGCATTTGATGGGTTAGATATTTTAGGATTTAGGCAATGTGCACCAAATCAGAGAAAAGGCCAAGAATTCGAGGCACTTGTGTCTGGTGGAACTGTCAGAGCCCCACTCACTGCGGCACTGCAACATCCATCCCTTTACTTCTGCTTCCCCAAAAACCTCTGAATTAATTTCCTTCAAGGGAGACTGGTTCCCATTCCATTGCTGTAGTGCAGGCTTGTAATCTCAAGCAAGCTCCTAAAAATAGAAACACTACTCTAACATCTGTGCCCTTGTAATGTCAGTAAAAGCAGGGTATGAAGTGCTTTAAATCAGACTCTCATTCTCTGGAATAAGGAGGATCACTCCTCTCTGGTCAAAAGTCACGGATGGCAGATGTTTGGTTTTATCCCCTTTGGCCATTGGCAGTGGCAGACCTAGAGCTGCTACAAAACGCTAAGGCTCCGCACCAGTTCTTAGCTCTGGGAAATCCCGGCTGTCTGCTCTCGTTCATTCTTTTGAAGCAGTCTTTAATCTTCCCAACATTCCCTTCAGGTTCTCTGTTCCAAGGCCACAGACAGAAGAATGTCTTCACACAGCCTCAAAGTCCAGTAGTGCAACTCAACCCCAAGGCACAAAGTGAAAAAGCGAATGTGAAAGTTTTGTTAAAAAAAAAACCACAAACAAAACAAAAGCACAAAAACCCCTACCATTAAATTAAAGTGATTGCCAGCTTCCCTACCCATGAGGAGACTTGACCTGCTCATTCCTTTGAACATCATAGCCAAAAAGGCCTGTGCTTCCTTCTTGCTTCATCCTTTTTTTCCCCTCAACAAACTTCCTTGTTGCAAGAGAAGCACCAGCCACAGAGGCAATTAGTTTGCAATGGGTCATACAACTGTATGGCAGCTGTCACTTCCCATCCACTTTGCCTACCTGATCAGCATGACTGACTCACACACTGGCTCATCCATGATGGAGTTTATAACCGTGGTTTTCAAAGGAGCTCCATGTGCCTGAAAGCATGGCTGTCCATGAGCAAAGAGCACCCAGAGCCTCGGCCACTCCTGTGGTTATCTAGCCTTTAGGATCTCACCTGCAATGAAAGGGAGAGGGCCCATGAGGTCCAAGAGCTTGAATAGCAGAAAGCACTTAAGCACACCTTGCACACACTTCCCTGAATAAGATCCTGCCGTGACAACCACTACTGTACTTAAATTTAAGATTTAAGTTACTTTTCTTCCTCTTCTGACAGAGCTAGCTTTAGCACACCCCAGGCAGACACGCGATATGGAACAACGCATCTTATTTTTTAAGTTGAGGGAAGGCAAAGGAAACATAGTCAAGGGCTAAGTGAAGTGAAAGTAGAGGACAAGTACATGGAGAATTTTTCAGGTTGGCTGATCTGCAGGTGAAGAACGAGCCTAAAACAGAACCAAAGCTGCTAACCAGACCTTTGGAGTCATCTGAGGTGAGACGGAATCAGCAGAGATTTCATTACTCACAAATCCCTCCAGATGCCTTAAATAATTCATAGCAAACACTGGGACATAAAGACCAGGAGTCCCATTAGGAGGCACATGGTATTGTTTTTGTTCATTAGGGTGAGTCACACAAAACACATTATTACATAAAGCGGGATGTCTCATTAATTACATCAGTCTGGGGGCTATAATGTACCAGTGCCTGGAAGAGCTCTAAGAGACTCAGTCCTTGTCCTCGTTGCTCCAGAAAGTCACCCATCACTCCCAGCTGGCTGCCTCTTGGGGTCTGGCTCCCAGCACCCTGGCTATGACTCTGCCCCGGGGGTGCCAGCACGTGTTTCTCCAGCAATGTCACCTCTCCCATGAAAGGTCCCCTGAGGACATGAGTCTCCTCGTGCTCGGCCCACACAGGCAGGGCACAGCTCCAGCCGGGCACCCAGCTGTGGGGAAAACCCACCCCGGAGCTGAGCTCCTGCCACCAACGTCAACTCCAAGAGGGTAATGGAGACTAAGGGAGGAGCGTTTATCACTGTTACGTTTGGAATAACAAGGCAGTGCTGCACCGGGGCTTTCAGAGCGAGGGGAACTGAAGCATCTCGATGGCAGCTGCCAGTGTTTGCCCACACAGGCAGGCGGTAGCTGTGCCTGACAGCTGGAGGGGAGACCCCGGGACCCCGCATTTCCTAAAGCACACTGTACACATGCAAACACCCACAAGGACCAGCCCTACTTGCTTGGACACCGCCGCAAAGGGGTGCCATCCACCTCAGTCCTGCCACCTGCAGGTACCCAAAAGAGAGGAGCTTGAATTTCATGAAGAAAAATAGGGGGTTGGCTTTCTTTCACCACACAGAAATTGCAGGGCATAAGGAGAGCGCCCAGATCCCTAGGGCCTGAGTCATCTCTGTAGACAAGAGAGAGACCCTCCCTGGGGAATGTACCAGCAGTAGCTGGGGAGCTGTAGGCAGGCAACCCATCCCATCTGTGCAGCCTCTGCCCGCTTTTGGAACTCATCAATGCAGCTCCCTCCTACCTCTTCAACAAAAAGGGTTGTTAAGGGGGACAAGCACCACTTCACTTCTCCACAAACTCAGCCTTCAAAAATCTACATCATCCTCTGGAAGCCCACTGCAACCTCAGGGCCATGCAGTGGACTGAATAAACTCCCCAGATCCCCTGCACCCAGGTCCTTTCTATTGTCCTACAGCCTTCCAGGTAGGACTGTGCCCAGTGATGGATGCTTGTACCCTGCAGTGATGTGAGACAGAGATCAGGGATGTGAATGGGAACTAGATTTCACCGTTTGGCACAGAAGAGGATCATATAAATAAGTCAGGGGACCATCAAGGTCTGCACTAACATCACCTTTCTGAATAGCATTCACCCTATGCTTGGTTATATCCAAACTATGTGCTATGGATGTTACCGAAATACTGCTGCCAGGGTACAGTGTTGGTTGCCTGAAGAGAAAGTATAGAATTTACTGGTGGAGGGAAGGGAAAAGGTCAGGGAACATCCTCGCATATTTTGCTGTGTAACAGCTAGTCCTTGTGACTGTATCAATATGCAGTAGCGATGACAGGGACAGATGATCTAGAATTCCCTGCATTATTAATATACAGTGAAAGATGAGGCAGCTATTGTGAAAAGTATCTGTTTGCATCTTTAATATACAATGGTCTAACCTCAATGCACCGCTACTGATGATGCCATATTAAAACGCAGCTAACCTTTTAAGAAGTCCCACACTGATCAGAACAGGAAACATCTGCTGAGTTCAAACACTCCTAAACATTCTGGGCTTGGAAACAGGACTGTTAAGGTCAGGAAAACAAAACAAATAAAAAACAAAGCAGGGAGGCGGGCTGAGAAGGCACAGTGACAAATGCCAATGGAAGTGACACAGAAGGAGAAACAAAGAGAGGGGAAGTGGAGGTGCAGGGGAGAGTTCACGGTGTGCCCAGACTCCATCAATTCCCTGTCTGTCAGCCATGTTAGGACTCCAGCTCCCCCCATGGGATACCCAGACTGTGACACAGGGCAATGAAACACCACACCTCGCAACATGGGAAGGTGCTTTGTGTCTCCCCTTTGAGTCTCCATCTCTGCAAGGGACCATCCACCTGTGCATGCCTTGCCTAAGAGGAGTTCACCCCAGAACCTCAAATACCAGGTTCTCATGCAGTCATTGCATGAAAAACTCCATTCATAGCTCCGGTCTGGCTTTGGAAGGGGCTTTCCTCCCTCATCTCGAGCTCAGCCTCATGACAGCTGGAAAAAATAAGCAGCAAGATTCCTCTCTACAGCAGCAGAGGAGCAGGAAGAAATAGGGTGGTGAAAGGGCCAAGGGGGTCATTCTCCTCCATGAACCCCGGAATGGTCACGCTGTACCTGATCATGATGTCGTCCAAGGAAAGTATGAATACTGCAGAGCCAGGCCTTTAAGCTCTGTAGTAACCAAATCCCAGAAATACTTTATGCTAAGCTCTTTAACATGGAGTGACTGAGCAACACGTGTAGAAACTAGCCTTAATGCTTGCAGACAGCAAGGAGTCCAGGAGACATGGGTTTCCTCCTGTTATGTTAAGCTTAAATAGAATTATATGGTCTTTAGTTTACCTTGCCATGCAGGCACATTAGGCATGGATTTCTCTAAATCCAGAACATCACAAGCTACCCAAACAACCCTGTCATTGCAATTTCACAATTTCCCTCTTTTGTGCATCTTTGAGCTCTGCCTGCTTTAAAATTTCATCTCCTCAGCCCACTGCCATCTGGAGCAAGGTTCAGACTCAGTCACAAGCGTAATGGGAAAGGATATTTTTGGAGAATGGTGGGAAGGTTAACGATGAAAACGCTTAGAGCTGGTGATCTCTTTCAGTATCTCACTGTGACACTCTCGTCTCCACTGTATGATCTGGAACCACTAAGTGGAACTTACTGGGAAGGTAACAAGAGCTCTGAGATGTGACGGGAATTGGGGACTACAAAACCTCAGTCAGCAATGCAGGGGGAGTCTCCCCAAGGCTTTTCAATCTGAAGTTATCCCGATTCACCCAGGAGACTGGAGCAGGCCCCAGATTATCTGCAGAGCACCAAAAGGGGATTCTCAGCAGCTGCAGGGACTTTGCAACTCCCAAATCTGGGCCAGCTCATCTCTCAAAGGGACAAAGATGCATGGTGTTCAGATGGATTCCAGGTTATCTGTTAGGCTTCACAGAGAACATCAAAACCTTAGTTATCAGGGTTAAAAAGGGACATCTAAGGATGCCTTGTAACCTCCTGCCATCAAGAAAACAGGTGGTACCCATTGCTTTGCACAGATCAAGTAACACACCAGCTTTCCAAACTGCTCTCGGGCTAGGGGCTGGATCACTCTGTACTGGCTTCAGCAATGCACGGCATCTCCTTGAACAGCTTCAGCTCTCTGACAACCTTCTTTAGCCATTTCAGCGCTCTTGCTCTTTCTGCCATGGCCCTGCCTTACAAGGCTATGTTCCTCCAACACTCCACAAGGCAGAGACCAGGAAGGAGAAAAAGAAGAGATGCTAATGCCTTCACTAGCCGGTGTCACAAGCCCGTATCAGACAGGCTGGGCTTAGCTGGAGGTGTTTGGATGCTTTTATACGACTTGACATCCACCCCTCAAATAATCGACTCTGCATCCCCAAAAAGGCCATGACTGACTTATTATTCTCTGATGCTATTTCTAGCATTGTCCAGCAGACACCAGAGGGAAGAAGAACAGCTGCAGCTCAGGCAGTTTCACAAGCTGCCACTGGCCCGGACGTTCCAGGCAATGTCTGTCAGGTCTGAGCCGAGCTGGGCTCTGGTAATCGGGCAAAGCTGTTGTTTGTTAGCCCCTTGCGGTCTCTTGACTTTTCATCTTGATTAAAGACTATGCTGAACGATAGAATTAGCAAAGCAGGAATCCTAATCCTTTCGCCGTTCCTGAAATCCAGTCGCCTGCCCACTGCACACATGCTCATCCTCGGGGCTACCAATTAGTGGCACCAGCTGCTAGCCTGGATGCCAGGGCCAGGAGCTATTAGTGCACAGACCATTAGTTTTAAAAGGCATTTGGAACTTCTTAACGTATTAGGGTTTGTGTGACTGACGTACACTACAGCCATATGTGGCTCGCTGTCCTTTCTGTCAACGGTTTTATTTCCAAAAATGTGTTGGTTTATCAGAGCGATCTAGGTGGAGCATCTCATGAAAGCATCTTACCAAGAGGATTCAGTAACTGTATTCAGTTGAATAGTTGTTACCGGCTTTAACTAACTTCCTTGGCATCTTTCCTCCGAGTTAGGAATGGCAATGGGTTGTTATGAAAGGTTGACTCTATTTTTAGCCCTGTCATTTGCCCAGTTAATGGTTCCAGGGAAGTCATTTCATTTCTTTACGCTTCAGCAACCCCATCTGTAAGATGGTAATGATGAGTATATACCATAGGGCTTTGAGATCTATGCTTGTAAAAAATTATAATAAAACTTAGAATTACCACCACTGCCTAAAGCAAGGGTGGAAAGGAAGTCCCATGAGCCTTTGTGTGTTTTGCAGCAGTACTTGCATGGATTTTTTTTGCAGATCCTGTCCTGCCATGGTATCAGACCTGGATCCCCCCATGCTGACCATGGCAATCACTGTTCCATGCTCGGGGCAGGTTAGACTTGTTGTTGTCGCTGGTTCCTCAGAAGTGGTGGTACCAGCATGTTGTGCATGTGATTTCCCAAGAAGATGACAGGAGATGATGACAGGGGCTGCTTTCATTACGCACTTTGTGGGCGATCAATCCACCAACACAGCAAGAGGGATCGAGCCATTGCCTTCAGATTATTTGCCTTATACTGCCTACATTTCCCCAGACACGATCACAGCTCAGTGCTGGGTAAATCATGAGCTACTCACTCCTCTTTCCATCGTTACTTGGGTCAGCCAGCACATCTCCACTGCCCCTCCGACTCTCCCACTTCTCTGCTTTGTCTCAGCTGGCATCCAGGAGGGATTCTGCCATGCAGGACCTGCTCTTTGTGAAAATTAATGGAGTTGGACTGGAGTTTACCTGAGCACACTGCCAGCACGCTGCTTACATCTTATCATCTGAAGTGCAAGTGCGAGGAGGGAGAGCCAGAACACCAGGCTATGTGTCTTGTCGCAGTGGGTCCCGGGCAAACACAGATGGAGGACGTCCACCAGGAAACCACCTGGCTACCCAACCATTAACCCCAATCTACAGGGATGAGCCAGGTGTCAAACCAGAGCCTTAGCTCTCAAAAACGAGGTAAAAGCCAGGTGGTCCTACCAGCCTATCTAAGCCCACTGCAATCTGGCCACAAGGAGATCCTCGCAATTTTTCCCCAGCTTTTTGTTTAAAGCAGAGCTGTCATGGAATTTGGACTTCAGATACAAGATTTCTTTAACAATTTCTAAAAGAGACTTTATAATGCGAAGTTCTGATGAAATTTCCAGGCCTTCCTCCTTCATATAGCTGGCAAATCCCAGCAAAAGTCTTTTATCACTTTTAAAAACATTTTAATATTATGCCCCTTAGCTGGATTCTTGCCATGCAAAAATTAAGTCAGTGTCATTCTAAACTGGTCTTTTTACCTCGGGTCTGGCAGATTTTTCAGGCTCAGGACAGTTCTTTTGTCATGTGAAAGGACTCTTCCCTCAGTAAGACACACATCCTTCTACTTACCCAGATGGTCTCCTCCTCCAAGCTAGAATAATGTATTTAAATTTATCCAATAGTTTTCATGACTCAGATTTCCCATAACTGGATGGTTTGTAACCATCCTCTGCTCCACCTGTTCAGACATTAAAACAACCCTCTCACTGGCTCACAACCTGCAACGCAGCAGTTCATCTGTAGAGTGCGATTGTTGTTGGGTCAGGGAGAGATTTTTAGCTGGTTTAGTCTAATATACAGCAGTTCTAGGGCAGGTTCCCATTCACACAACCCATGGTCTACAGCTTGGTCTATGGCAGTCCTGGAGAGAAACCATAGCTTCTAGAAACTGCTTCAAAGTTTTGTTTCGTCTGGGGAGGGAGAGCATGTCCTGAATGCAGTCATTTCAATCCCATTTCCATCAGACAGATGGAAAACCATACTTTTACTCCACCCCAAATCTCTATCCCTTGAATATTTCTCATCAAACTACATAACCAATCCAACAGAAAAGTCATTCAGCAACCACAAACTCTCTACATAAACAGATAATTTTCTGGTTTGGACTATAGGAGAGAAATGCAAATCCTTGCATACTGATGTTTCATCATCTGCTTGGATTTCTTCAAGACAACAGGCAGTGATTTTTAAATAACATATAAGTGACCATGTAAGTGATATAAGTGATCATATAACACATAAGTATTTTTGGAGAAAAGCATCCTAAATGATACTGACATTCAAGAAAATCTTTGAAATTGCTGGCAGGCATGAGTGGTGGCTCATCATAGCCTGGAGCAGCTGAAAGCCAGATGCTGGAAAAGCAAGTGAAGGAGGATGAAGTGAGATGAACAAGCTCAGAGAGGGGAAGGAGTGGAAGAAAGAGGGGTAAGAGTCTGGATACTGGGGTTGGGTAAGTTTCAAAGCTGCTTGGGTAAGCTGTTAGATGGGTTTTAAAATGTAGGCTGGTGTTTGAGTAGGCAGAAGTGAACTGAACTATAGGATACTGTCCTGCCATCATCTTCCATAGGCCATTCCCAGCTACCTACAGGCCATTTGAAACCCTCACTCTGCCCCAGCCCAGGGCACTGAATGCACAAAATTCAGACAAGAACGTGGCTCTAGAGAAGAACAAACAATGACCAACAAAATCTTGCTTCAGTAGCCCAACACCACTGGTGATATGGCACAGTTTACTGCAGCAGGGGTGGGCTGTAATCGGCTACCTTCCTAAATGTAGACAAGCCATGAAATGTCTGGTAAATTATTCCCACTGTTTGAGACATCCAGGGACAGTTTTGTAGATCTGAATGTTCAGAGAGCTGTGAAAATCCACTAGAAAAAGAATAGTGCTGTAAATAAATAGATCATCAGCCCCAGCAATTTTCAAGCTGGAAGAAGAAAAATCAGTGGACACTGTTCACAACTGTGGTGCTTCAGTTCCTCAATTACAAAACAAGACACCGTACAACATGTCTGGGATATTATTTTAAAAAAAAATAATTAAAAATTCCAATCATGACCAAGAAGAACAGGTACCACAGAGAAGTACAGCTAGGAAGAAGTGAATCTGAATCCCACACAGGGTCTCTGAAGAAGGACCCAAGAAGAATAGGAGAAACACGGCAGGGTTGCCCAAGCACTGAGCAAAGCAAAACTTCAGCAGAAAAATCTGCGTGTTACCATATATACATGTAAGTGTAGAAGCTAATTTAAGGTTATGCACATAATATGAGGCATTTCCAAATATCTAGAGAGAGCTTTGATTCCCAGTATCACTTGTATTATTTTAAAAAAAAATACTTACATGTTCCATTGGGCTATTACCAGTTTAGAGGAGTAAAATGGGACAACAAGGCTATTTTTTTCCTCTGAAATTCCATGCTGAGACTTTGTGGAGGGCTCTGGTATCTGCCTTTTACAGCTGAATAATGAAATCTGGTCGGTTCCTGTAGTGCCCTGCTGTGGTTTCATCCAAACTGGGAGATAAACATGGAATAAAGCAGTGGAAATGAAAGAGGCTGGTCGGGAGGTTGCCTGAGAGCCCCTGAGCCTTGCTGTGTGCAAGGAACTGTTGCTGACTTGGGTGACTGTCATTCCTTGCTGGGGCTGGAGTTTCTGTCCTCACCTGAAGCAGGTCAGGTCAAGGACACGACAACCTACCTGATGGATAAAGGACAATAAGCACATGGCACCAGCATCAAAACCATAGCAAGGACGAAGTGAGGTAGAATGCATCCAGGAAAGCCCCCGAGGATACCATGAGACGATGGGAGACATGCCTGCAGCCCACTGATGCACTCCAGGAGGACAGGTTATTTTTCCACAGCAGCAGCAGCGACAAAAGAAAACAAAACAAAAACAACTAAAGTCAGGTTTTATTATCTGAAAGCAAATGTTCTCTTCCCTGTTGCTTCAGCAGCCTAAGGAGAAGCATGCAGTTTTTGTCAATATGCCCGAGGAACATTTAAGGCTTTCAACATCAATGTGTCATTTCCCATAACAGCCCATCACCGGGGCAAGTCCTACAAACAAGCCTTCATGGCCATAATATGTTTCAGTGCATTTTGCTGTCTCTGGTGCAGCTCCCCAGGCTGCTTGCTCAGGCTGCAGGCTGCTGTCTGGAGACTGTGAACGAGCAGTGCCTGGGACCTTCTCAGTGATGGCAATCCCAAGGCCGCTGCTAATAAGACAAGTCCATACACGTCACCGTCAGAGCTGCATTCTCCTTGCCAGAGCAAGACTGCAACGCTCACGTAAATCCTCTCGCCTGCCAAAGGTCTGTGAGTCAGGGTAAGCCCCCACTACCATGGAGGTGACCTGGCCAGAGGGTGCTGCAAGCAGCTGGAGCTGCTGCAGGGACACCAGGGGACAAGGACCTGCACACTTGTGGGCAAGGAGTTAATGGGAAAATGCCAGTAGATGGCACTCAGGAATATGAAGCATTGGTCTTGGGGTTTGGAGACTTACTGCCCAGAGAAGCTGTGGCTGCACCATCCCTGGAGGTGTTCAAGGGCAGGCTGGATGGGGCTTTGAGCAACCTGGTCTAGTGGGAGGTGTCCCTGCCCAGGGCAGGGGGGTTGGAACTAGGTGATCTTTAAGGTCCCTTCCAACCCAAACCATTCTATGATTCTTTATTTGGCGCTACCAAGAGTTCCTTTTTTGCAGCTCTTTATGTCAGCTCTTACAAAGGTTTGTGGTTTTTTTAACCTGGATTCTGCCTTAAACCACGGCCCAGCACCTCCCTGAGAAATGGTAATTGGACTTTGACCAACACGCCAAGGCCAAAATAGTATCTGGTATCTGAAATTCAGGCATTTCCCCAAATAATCCAAATAGTGTTGCATTTCTTTTTCGAGATGAAAGGTGTTTTTTATGCTATGGATTTTGCTGGTTTTAATGCTAATGTCGTAAGATCAGATTTGGTGGGGGCTCCCACGCTTGTACTTTGTGTTTTTTAAGAATCAGCAAGGTTTGAACCCTGAGGCGTGTGTGCTGGGGTGACGATGCTACTGCAGTGCGTTGCTCTAACATGTTTTGGAGCATCACAGCAAGGGTCAATGTGCTCTTGTGGTCCTGAGGCCAGCCTGAGGGCTCCTGGGGATGGAGCCACCACACAAGGGACCAGACCCTGGTCTCAGCTGGGCCAAGTAAACCAACTTCATCGAAACTACACCTGCTCCAGCCCTCCCTGAGTTTGGCCCGGAACTATTCATAAACCAGATGACAGCTTCGTCTCTGAGGGTAGGGGAAAAATACTGGAAATATGTGACTTCTCTATAATGAGTTTGGCAAACGAGGTAATTGCATGCCAGTCCTGCAGGTTTCATTAGTCTGTCTCTGTCCGTGGCAGGCTGATCCTGCCTCTGTCCTCTAAAGTGGCTGCAAGCCAGCACCATCCATCTCTCGCTGTCCTCTTGGCTGCGGAGTCCAGTTTTTTAATAGACATCGCCTGAACAGATTCAGTAGATGCCTGGTGCAAGGAGCAAAGCTGCCTCTCTGAACATGCTGAAGGATGTCTGAGCATTAGGCAGTCCCATAAATGATTGTCTTTCTAAGGTCAAAGGATGGAGAGGCAGGGTATCGCCATGACAGATTGAGAGTGAGCAAGATCATTAATATGGTATGCATTATCCCAAAATATTATTCACATCTTAACATAAGATGCCTGGAAGGAAGTCCCCACTGCCCCAAAAGCAGAGCTCGGCAGGGTTCAGGTTTGTGCCTCTTCAGGTAGACAGCCAGTTTATTCAGACCGGAGTGGCAGAGTGATGGAGGTGGCCAGAACGCACAGTTCTTCATTAAATTGTAATGAGTTAATGAGTTACTGGATCCCTTCCAACCCCTATCATTCTGCAATTCCCGCAGAGCAGTCTGGAATCACTATTTGGACAGGCAAGGCTTTCAAAGTTCCTGCATTAAATTTCTTTTTTTGCACCTGGGATTTGTGATCAGAGTTTTATTCCCATAAACAGCTTCTACAGCTTTAAAGTGCCTTCATATCTAGTCTCCCTAATTTCTATTCATACCATGAAGACTCAGCATACACATTAACCAAAGCTTTGGTGAACATCAGGAACTCAGGAACTTCCCGTGGAAAAAAAAAAAAAAAAAAGAAGCAAGAAATCAACTTTAAAATAAAATAAAAACAAAAACAAAATCAGAAGATGAAAGAAAAAAAATCCAGGTGGTAGGGATTAATCTGATTTCATCTGAACCTTCCCCAAATAGAGAATATTCTTCAGAAGTCAAACACGGAGCCCTGTTTCATGTTCTCTACTGTAACCTTTAGAGTTCAAAATGCTCATCTGCTCATCCCTCCAAGTCCCCTCGCAGTGGCGTTTGCAAATGACATAAACATTTGACTATGATCTGTGCTCTCCCTAATGCAGCCGAGCCTGCGCACGCCTTATAACAATTTTCTCTGGAGCAAGTTCAAGCACAATTTGCTCATGCTGGTATCTATCTGTCATCGGATGTGTCAGCCGAATCCCTCTCAGCTCGGGTGGGGAGGAAGGAGACAAAAGGTCACCTACATATGGTATGTTCTCCAGGAGGCAGGAGAGAGGAGGAGGAAAAATAAGTTTTCACCTACCTGACAGGAATCGAATGCGTTTTTCCCTTTCCTTTTGCATTTCATTCCCCATGCCAGCAGCATGGCTCAGTGCCTCTGGTAGCAGGTGGATGTGCTCAGGACAGATGAAAACGAACCAGGTCCATCGGAAAGCTGGGAGAGTTGGTGCTGCCAAACGGTAGCTCAGAAGGTTGTGATGCCTCTTCTTAGAGGAAGGATCACTCACCAGTCTTTGAATGCCTTAACAGTGCCTTAACTCCCCACGGCTGGGCTGTGCACTGAAACTAGGTCTGGCTGATACAGCCAAGGTGCTTTCAGGCACCAGCACAAGGCACCTGGGTCCATGAGACTGCCCCAGCTGAAGTCACACCGCATTGCCCATGGGAGATGCAAGCAAGGAAGATGACTTCAAGTGCAGTTCTGCACTGAAAAGGGGCTAATGAGGAAACAGCACCTTCCTACTCCTTGCGTGTACTCATAACTGCATCTGATTACCACACAAGAACACAGGGCTCTGTGACCCTGGCCCCAGCACGAGTTAGCGTGGCTTCCATAGAGTGTGCCAACAGGAGATGTGCTCACTGGGAAGAGGAAGGACTTCACAGGCTAAGCTTTAACCTGCATTAGACACTTAGCTCAGGTACAGGCAGTTCCTTCAGCAACTCAACAATTAGGAACCTAAGCTCTCTGAAATGGCAATTCTAAGCATCTCAATCAGATGACTAAAGAAGCAGATCTTGCTGCTCCAATTAAACAATGGATGCTGTATGCTGCTGCATGCAGGGTGGTGACAACCCTGCTGATTGCTGGAGAGCACCAGCCCGACTCACAGATCCCTGGCAGGCTGACACAAAACAGGGCAGACGCAATTCGGAAACCACTGCAAAACTCCAATCCCACCAAGGACCAATGCATCTCCTGATGCTGGGCAAGGGCTTGCCACGCTCCATGAAAGCCATGCTCTGAGGCATATCCTGGGGCGTGAAACTTGGGTTACCCAGATCCACTCAGTTAGGGAGAAGTTTGGACTAGAAAACACAGCAGAGGGAAACAGGGCATGTGGTGTGGTGTGACCACTGCCCACACAAGAGCCAACCTCTGTCCCATCGTACACAGGGCAAGGCTGCTCCGGCCTGGGAGAGACAGAAAAGCGGCTGGAAGAGGAAGAGATGCCAGAGCATCCATCACTGCTGAAAAAGGATCTTATCTCTACTGCAGATAGAACCACAAGGATTTTTTTTATCCTTGAGGTTTATTTTGTTAGCGTCTCTGTAGTTGACACCAGACAAAAGGGATTCTGGGGGAAAAAAATATAAATGTTACTTTTAGTGTTTTATAAAAGGAGATGTATGATCTCAATCATTCAGTGAGAGCAGAAGTCTTACGGGACAGTAAGGAATAGAAAAGAGCTTGGAGATTTATTTCCCATTAGAGTGCGGCAGGTGGGGAGGAAGGGGGCGCAGACAAAACTGAATTATTTGATGTGGAACCAGAGCCAAAATGTGGAAAAGGCAAAAATCAAATCAAGACAGGCTGAAAGTTTTCCAGTGAAACATTTCCCTCCCCCCAAGAAAAGAAGTATTTGCTACAAAAGGATGTGTTCATGGACAGCCCCCAGTTTTCATGAAATTATTATTTTTCAGTTTGCACTGAGTAACCAACCCAAAAAGGATTAGCGCCACCAGAAAAAGAAGTTAGGTTGCAGCAGACTTATTTCCATTGAAAACGCAGGTGAAAGCAAAGGCTTATGTGCAATTCTTCCATCAATAAAATCTCATTTTCCAACCATTTTTAAGGCTGAGGTGAAAAAAAAGAGTTCAGGAAAAACATTCTCAGGGAAAGCAAGCTAGACGCTATTGACAGTAAATCTACAGAAACTTTTACCAGTGTGGCTGCTGTTGTTACCTGTCAATCTCCCAGAGTTGCCATGTGAAGGATAAGCGTGTCCTGGAGGACAGCCCACTGCTTACAACAGGGATAGGCTTATACACCCAGAAAAATAATTTTTTTTTTCCCCCCTGGCCGTATCTCTTCATCTAATAAAAGGTTTTCTCTCTCCCTTGTCTTACTATGACACTTAACCCTCACTAGAGCTACACACATCCGAAATAATCAAGCCACTGGGGAGAACGGGAGAGGACTGCAGCATATTGAGCCAGTGCAGTCAGTCCTGCGGAGGAACGCATCTTGTATGGGTGTGAAAAGAAAGACTGCTGCCCAGCCTGCCAGGAGGGCAGGTTGACGGTGGACCCGCTGCTCAATCCCACTCCACTTCCAGGCTCATTTTGCTGTGCCTCTAACCCTGCTCCCCAAGCATCTCATCCCTCCTTCTTGCATCCCTGCTGCTTCCTGTTGCCCTGTTTTCAAAGCCACTAAAACAGGAAAATAGAGACAAACACCCACACGGTACAAATTTAGTAACATGAATTGGAGAAGAGAGGAATTTTATTTATTTTTTACATGCCGGCTGTTACCAGCACATAGCACCAATTGGTGCAAACTGCACATTTTGCAGCATGTGTCAGTGTGCAGAGACCCAGACCCAGACTTTGAGCAGCAGCAGTAGCTGTGATGAAGCTGGTTTGTAACAACCAGCTCAAAGTAATGAAGCAATGAAAACACCAAACTATTTTACTGTGCAGCCAAACTAAATGCCTTTTGGTCCTTCATGCCCGAGTCTTATAAATGTAAACTTTTCACACTAAGAGAAGGAAAATAATCCTTACGCTTTAGCAAGAAGAATGATTCAGATAGCCCCAGGCAACAAAGATCTGAGCCGATAGAGAACAACAGTGTTTGACTGTCTTTGGAAAAGTATTTGCTGATTTTTTTTCATGCGCAACGTTGCTTTAAGCTACAAAAGACACGGAGGTTAATGACAGGTCACTAAGAAGATGTTATTGTGTTATTTCTTTTCAACATGCCTTCCTTCCCTTTTCCAGAGGTGAAGGGCCAAGCGGGAGATGGACTGGCAGTGGGAGCCTGCATCCTCACTCTCTACACAGAGTTCAGCCCAGCCCTAGGTCTGAGCTTTGGGACTGGAACCTCCTCTGTCACTCCAAGAATGAAACGCAGCATTGCTTTTGTAGAGGTTGTTCCAATGCAGTTCTCAAAAGCAGATGTGCACAGAAATGAAAGCCAAACATCCGTCAGCTCCATGTCACTAACCCAGAAACCCAGCACATATGTTGGAAATCTGGTAAAGAAAGGGTGAGGGGAACAAATACCTTGAGATTTCCCATTATTCAAGTGTCTCAGCACTTCCCATCTCTGAAATAAACCTCTCTGATGGGCAGAGTACCTTGGAGGAGTCCCTGGCTGCTCTGGACCTGATAGCAGCAAATATTTTCTACCCAAAGTGACAATAGTGCATGGAGAAGACAGTCAGTGGAAACAGGTAGAAAAGACAGTGAAAACCAGAGAAGTAACAGAAGTACCATAGGATGAAATCCTGGCTTTTCTAAGGCAATAGCAAAAATATCCCACTCCCTCTGCACTGACTCCCACTCCATAGGTTCATGTAAGTTTTCCTTTCATTAGTAAAACATCCAGACAAGCCCAGAAAATTTTATCAGGAAGAGTAATGTTCACCCTGTCCATCATTCCTTCTGCAGTTCTATCACTGTGATAGATCGGGTAAGGTCCCCCGTCCTGCTCTGATGTGGAAGAGGCTATGGCCTTTTGACTTTCTCTACTGGCTATAAGATAAGGCATAGGGCTATTTCATCTCCTGCTTAAGCAGGATTTCTAGCATTTCTTTCAGAATGAGAAGCATAAAAAACTCTGTCTTGCAAACATGATTTTTTTTGATGAATGCTTCCTAACAAACTGGTGAGGTGGGATGGAGAGAACGATCTCTCTCTACCCTGCACACGAGAGCGTGCCTACGCTCCCTTCCAGCACAGCTTCCACAGACTGCCGTAACGTCCAGGGAGCGAGCCTCATCCACGACCATCGCCCGGCAGTCCTGGGTGAAATGAGATCAACTGACCTCCCGCTGAAGCAATGGTAGATGGCTTCCCCAGAGCTTCCTTCCAGCTCTGTAAATCTGTCATCCCAAGCAGAGGGTGGCCAGATGGTGCCTCATCCCTTCCAAGACTCACAGCCCTGCCCTCCTCTCCCAAAGCCATTTATTTGGAAAGGGCAAAGAGAAGTCCCAGCACAGCTGTGACTAATGCCTAGCTAATTCCCAGAAGAGAAGGCAAACCAGCTCCCAAGGAAACAGTCTGTTATGCTTTCCTGACCCAGGCTGTGACAGTTTAAGAGAGAGCTTGCTCTTACCAGTAAAAATAAACTCTTTCCTCATCAGAGATTACAGAGGGCAGCTCTCCCGTCCGTGTTACATCTGCAGGGCCAGTGTGCACGGGCAGATGTCAAGATGTCGAGTACACCAAAGACCTGCAGTAGTGCACCTCAGGGATTAACCCTAGGTGCAGTCCAGGGGAAAAATTTAGTGTGACTCTTGTCCTGACCTTTTCAGGTGTTAAATGCTGAAGTCATTGGTTGGTTTTCATTGTTGAGCCCAGTCAAAACTTACCTTCACTTTCCCCGAGTAGTTGGTTCCCTACATTGGGTTTGAACACCAGACCATGTGTAGTCCTTACTGCAATGTTCATCATGTTCACAGGTGTGAAACAGCCCCCAACGTCTACACACACCTTCAGCAGAAGCTGCTCTCCACTTAAGCCTAGAAAGGAGGTTCTGAGAGCAGCAAACAAGCAGCAAACATAGCATTGCTTAATAAATGGAAAATACAGTACACATGAGCTATTTGCAACACAAAGCAATAAGGCTCAACGAAGTTGAGGAAACATCTCTTAAAATGAAGAATATTTCAAATTACAAATTTTTTTCCTCCTCAAATGTATATGTTCTAATTAAGTATTTTAAGCACTTTATGCTTCCTACATTATCAGCTAATTTGTAAATTCCAGCATCTTTACATACTTTTTAAGCTACATTTGTTCTTTAACTGACAATTAACACTTTATTCAATTAATATTTTTACATTTCACCAAAGAGATATAAAATCTTTAATCTTTGCAAAAAAAAAATATTCTTTTAATGATCTCCACCATTCTGCCGCAGGCAATATTCTGCAGGTGTACATGGGAGCTGGGAAACAATTACACAGAGTTGGAACTGCCAATGCTCTTTGTTTGGAGGAAAGGAGAAATCCAGCACTCAGTAACTTGTCTTTAGGAGGAAAGATGCTGCACAAACATAATGGCAGTTTAGTGAGTATTGTGCATTTTGCCCATATAAACTTAAATAAGTTGTCTCTTTGTGAGGAAATAGAAAATCTCTTGTTCTGCTAGTTCTGGACAGTGGGAAGGAACACTAAAAGACCTGCCTCTGGCACCTAGTCCTAGAGGGTAACTTCTCCCTTGGGGAAGTTGATGTATCCAAATAGCTTTCTGTGACAGGCAGTATCCACGGAAGGGCCCCTACAAAAAAGAATATGGAAGCTGATGCAAACCTTACTCTTTCCATGCAGGTTTCACCCTTCTGCAAGGGTTGATTTCAAGGAGTTTAATGGTGTGAGCAGAGTGTCTCTGTAGCGTAACTAAAAAGCAGAACCAAAAGCTTGCTAAGTCTGAACTGCAGAAGGAATTCAGGTTTGGGAATGTCATCAAGGAACAGAAGTATCTGAGAGCACGAACTACACAATAAATGACCCATGGCTTTCTGTACAAAGAAGGGGGAGTTCATGGGATAAAATATCACAAGGAAGGAAACTATTTTAACCATATAAATGACAAGCATATTTTAAAGAAAATAGTTTTTAGCTTAGCAGAAGTAGTTTCTGATGTAGGATTACTTTCCTGGTACAGAGAGAACCCAGTATCCAACTTTGCTTTCATGATGCTGTGCCAACACAGCCCATTATGCAAGAGAGGACTTTCAAATTCTTATTTAAGAAAAGAGGTCAGACTGAGCTCAAACAGTTTCTTGCTGAAATGCAGCTTAATGTGGGTTTGACTAACTGTCATGGCTCGGTGCCAGTCAGCAACTTCAGCGATGTTTCTGAGAAAGGTTCTTCAACCTTCCTTTGCTTCAGTCTTCCTTATTCAGGGAAATGGCGTAAAGCAATGAGAGTGAGATGTCTTCATACAGGAAAAAATTACAGGGTCTTGCCATGGAATAGCTATAACTAGCAAGTCAAGATATCCATGCCAAACAACGTGTTTTGTTGCTGGACTATATCTTACCTTAAGGGAAGCAAAGAGAGTTGTCATCTGCAGGTGAGAAGAACAGAAAGATGAAGCTATGTGTGCTGTGGAGATGAATGTGTCACATCAAAGTTCATTTCAAGCACAGGTTAGGATCGACTGGAGGGTGACATAGTGGCAAAATCTTTTATTCATCCTAATTTCATGGCTAGGTTTATGTAAGAATGAGGACAACAATTTTGAGAAGCATCACCACAAATGTGTTTCTTTATTTTGTTGCATTTTTTTCTTAAGGCTTAAAACTTGACACATTCAATCAATTCTATGTCTCCTGTTACATTGGGGATTAGTTAATTGCAGAAGCAAAAAAGGGTGCCTGATTTATTATGTATAGAGCTTTGGAAAACTACAAAAAGCAGAAACCTAGACAAGTCATACAACTCCTCACTAATGGCCTTCAGCAATGAGGAAATGAGAGTAACTCTAGTAAAAATGCAAATAAAAAGCAACATATGAATTCAGGCCTCTGTCTTCATTACAGAATCAATAAGAAATGCATGAATTCAGGCAGCCAAAAGTTTAAAGCCAAGAAAAGGAGAGCAAACCCCGGTCTTTCACATCTGTAGCCCTGGCAGCAAGTAAATCTTGCCAAATTCCTAACCACTTATGCAGTAATTTATACCTCCCATGATCCCATGTGGGCTCTAGTAGCCTATGTCAATGGCTCAGAGAACAAGTATCTGGAAAAGAAAGGCCAGTCTTGCTCTGGGCACAGGAGGAACCCCTCTTGAAGTCTCTTCCATGATGTGAGGGTGAAATTCTCAAACTCCATTGAACTGAACTGGAACAAAATTTAAATTGGAATTTCTGACCAGTCCAAAAACCCTTGCCACTTCTTCCCAGATGTTTCTCTTGCGGGCGCGATGCCTGTCCTGCTGCAAGAAGGGCTCAAGCACAGCGACTACACCCGCTCTAAGGGCTTTTCAGTCATGCAAAGGAGCAAGACTGATCAGCAGCTGCATGAGAAATTTTCTTCAAGGGTAAATTTCAGACACCCAATCTATTCTGGATAAAATGTAAGAACTCAAAAAATTCAACTGTGATACCAGCTGCTTTTGAGGAATCCATTACACAGGCATCAGCTCATGACAACTCTTGGCTTTTAAAGACTGAACCAGTGACACGGAGGAGAGAGCTCTACATGCAGCTACCTAACCTCAAAGCCCCTTCGTGGTGAAGCATCTGATAAAGCACTGAGCCTGTGCAAACTAAATTTAGTGCTGGGAAAATGGAGCTCAAACGCATACAAAGCTTTCACTCGCCGTGTGTGCATGTGTATGAATCACATTTCTACACTGCTCTTTGCCAATTAATACCTCCAGATAAAACACACCAGGGAGAGACTTACAATTTCAAAGATTTTGTCTGCTCTCCTGCCCTGATAGACATCATAGCACTTTACTACTGTTTTACATGTCCAAATATTTGCCTGGATAAATAGATTTAGAATAGTTTGAATAAGCTGCACTTTCTCTTAGGAAGCTGGATGAGTCACATCAGAAAAAAAAATATTCTGGTAAAGATCTACAGCACAACTACAGACAAGAAAATTAAAGAAGTTGGCACTAAACAACGCATCAAGGCTCGAAATGCCCAGACTACGTGAGACGTGAATAGCCTGTAGATTTAAAGAAAATTTGCCAAAGGAGGCATTTCCCCAAGCTCAATCTTTATGAAAACTGCTTCATAAAACGATCGATTGGATATATACCTTTTTTAAAACATAAAATATACCTGTGAGCTCAAAAGGCACTGACCGGTGGGAAAAATTTGCCAAACCGTAGTTAGAGCTAGACCTTTTCATCCCAGCAAGAGTCTCAGAAACCCCAAGGAGTCAATCCTTTAAGCTATCCACTTGGCTGGACTGCCATGGTGTTCCTGGTCCTGGATCCCTGCTAAGAGAGTCCCTGCAGCAAGGTGGCCTTAGCTCTGGGCCCAGAACTAGCCATGCAAAGAAAAAGAAATTGAGAGGGGTTTGAGTGGAAACCAGCCTGGCATGCTGGAAACACTCCTGGAAACGTAACACAAAATATCTGAGATCCAACAACAACAACAATGCTTTTCACTCTTTTTTTACTCTGCTCATACCACAAGGAAGCAAAGGACCAAAATAACACATGCACCATAAGAGAGGGCTGGAGTTATAATTTTGTGTCTCTCAGGACACAGTGAGAACCCTCACACGCGTCAGAAATCCAAGTGGAGATCTCACAGGTTATGTAGACCAATTGCAGGCACAGAATTAGGGAAGCAAAAAGTGATATTCACACCATTAAATATAGGTTGGAGCCTTAATAAGGCACAAAGTGAGGGAAATGAGAAGCTTTTAAATTGAAGTTATTATGCAGTGCAACTACTGCCAGAAATTATATGCTAATGTCATTCTCCTGCTTTTATTCCTCTCCAGTTCAGCAACAACTCACTCCCCTCAGCCTCTTCCTGCATCTGCAACTGCTCCCCTCTCACAGATTTGATACTAGAGTGGATGCTCCCCCATCAAAATGCAACATCCTCCCCCAAAATGCCCCAAACCCAACAGCTTCACCATGGATCCAGCAACCTTTCTCCCTGAAAGCTACCCCCGCCCCAGCATTAAGACCCCCAGGACTTCTCCATGCCTGCGCCACAGGCTGGACCATAATCTGAGATCTGACTCATAATTTCTTTCCTGCCAGCAGTAAATCTGTTTCTAGAAGGATCCACTTAGGTATTCAAGCTTGTCTTTCATTTCTGTATACAGAAAATAGTAAAAAAAAAAAAATATCAATTAAGACTATTGCATTTTCCCTCCTTCCTGATTTGCTTCATTTAAAAGTAAGACACTGTCCAAGGTTGGCCAACTGGAAACTTGCAGCGTGGCAACTTCCACCGCTTTCCTGCCTCCAGGAACACAGAGGAATAAACCCAAACCTTCTTTCCTCCTGATCTTCAGCTTCTGGCTCTGCACTACTCGTGCATCGTGCAGTCAACCTACTTTCTGTTACACGCCCTCATACCTCTAATTAAACAGAAGATAATTTCAGCTTTTGGCTGGTTCCTTCTACATGGGGACTCCAAGTCTACATTATTCCTTCTGCTCCATCTGCAGTCTGACACGCCACCAAGGGCAGAAGGATTGTGCAGGTAATACATGATCCTCCAGCAATGCTGGTCCTGTTTGGCAGCCCCTGTGTCATCCCCAGGCAACCAAGTAGCATCTCAGTGACGTTGCTTACTGTACAACAGAGGGTGTTCAGATATTACAGAATATAAACTGGAACTGCAACCAAAGTGAAGGATTGCCTGGGGAAAGGGGGTAGAAACCAATCCTGTGGGGTTGTTCACACCTAGAAGCTATTTAGAACCAGAGATAAATACAATAATGGTGTTCTGCAGCTCACATACAAGTGCACTGCGCTCTCCTCAGCCACAGGTAATGGTCCTGAATCCCCTCTGCAGCCATAGGTACCTTTGCTCTTCTTACCTATGTGAATGGCTGATGTTCTCCAGTCACCATGGGTGCTGGCACCCAAAATCAGGCTGTGGCAGACGTTCAATCACAGCGGTAGCAATAAGCATAAAAATGGTGTTACATGAAGCAAAGAAAGTGTGGAGAGAGGACAAAAAAAACCAAAGCAGAAAACAAAAAAAATAACATTTACAGGGGAACACAAGACCAAGGTGAAAAGCAGAAAGCCACACGATCAGAGGCAATTATGGGTGACTTTCTTGGCAGTCACAACTTGCAAATCAAGTCCACCTCCTGCCCCAGTGGCTGATTGCCAGGAACAAGTTAATTAACCATCACTAACAAATGCATGTCTAGTCTAGACTTTAACAACTCTACTAATGCTGGCTCCACCTCCTCTTGGCAGCTTCCCCCGAGTGACCTCCTGCGATTGCCCACGGGCCAAATTCATCCTTGGGAAAAGTCTTTTTATCTTTACCTTGCACCAGGAATTAATTTAGCTACGAAAGTATGCCCTGGCATTCTCTCCATAACCTAAAGGAAATAATAAAATCTTTCTTTTGTGGGTTTTTTTTTTTAACCTTCCCTCAACATCATTGATCTTTCCTGTCTTCCTCCAATCGCCTTGACGCCAAAGGCTCACGGCCAGCTCCTTTTCTCTCAGCTGATATTTGCAAGCATTTACTTGATTTTACATGTTGCTCATTGAACTTTTTCCAGTTCATGTGTCTTATTTTAAAACTACAATTCACAAAATAGCCTAATTCTCCAAATGGTGCTGAACTGAGTGGAATAATTACCTTACTTGTTTTAGGCCTCTGCTGGAGTCCAGAATTATACACTTGGAAAATTATGATTGTTTTATCTTCGTCTTTTTTTTTTTAGTTTCACAAGATGTGTGAAAGACAGGTTTTTATAAAGGACATAAAACCAGCCAAAACTGTAATTACCACAGACAGAAAAGAATTCAGAGAAAAGATGATTTTATGATTAAGGCATTGGAGTAGAAACTCAGAAATTTAGATTCGTTTTGTGGCTCTGCCAAAAACTCCCTCTATAACCTTTGCTGAGTGAGTTAATCCCTCTGTGCCTCGAATAAAATACTCTGGCACTTCCCTGTTTTACGATGGCTGCTGCGAAAACACATTCATTCACATTTGCGAGATGTTCAAATGCACCGATAATCAGAGAACCACAACGACTGGGACGCTTACAATCATCTGGCTGTATTTAATCATCTCTTGTCAAAAGCATATGCATCTTTAATCACAAGCACATGGGATACAGCAGCATCGCTCTGGAGAAACAAGCGCAGCACTGAAAGAAAAAAAAAACAACAAAAGCAAAAATTCCGTGTTCCTAACAGAAAATATTTTGCAAAGCAGGGCAGCAAATGTTTTAAATGTACATCTGAAACTTAGCAGCTCCCCATTTCAATTCCCCCAAAACAGGGACAGGCTCAGGCCTCTCACTAAAAAAAACCTGACCAAGATTTCAATTCTCATTCCATGAGAGATGTGTGAAGTCAAGAGCAATTACAGCAACTCCTGGGCTTCCATCTTGATACCAAGGAAAAGTACACAAAGGAAACATTACTAAAAGCACACACAGAGCCAGGGGGATTAGTTGCATACGTTTCCAGGACATGATGAGGACACTGAACTTTCAGAGTGAATTCCATTTAAAAACGCGGAGATTGAGCAACGACTGAAATGAGAGAGGAGGAAAGTCGAGCCCCCACAAGCAAAAGCAACGCAGCAAGCGAGGGTCACCGCAGGCACGTGTGGAGGCAGTTGCCTTCACCCAGCGCTTCGGCGCCTTGCCGGCAGCTTTGGGCACAAACTAAGGCAGATCCAGAAGGTCTTTTATCTGACGTTGCCACCATGAACTGGGCTCGTATAGAAACTGCTGCCACCTTGCTCTGCCCACCGCGGGCACCCTGCCTTGGGGGAAGAGGCAAGCTCAGGGGTGTCTCCCATCTTCTCTCTTCCTCCTCAAGCGCCAAAGACTAGGAAGGCTGCTATGTTAACCAATCCCCCCCCTCCCGGCTTCCTTTTTCATTGCTTTAATAAATTAAGCCGAGCAACAATAGAGATGAGAGAAAGCAGGACAATGTGGTAAATGTAGCAGAAAGAAATTTGAATTGTAATGAGGAGAGCTAATCAGGAAAAGAATGGACTATAGAAAAAGCACTAATGAGTTTCTAAATAAATTCAAAAGGTTAATATTGTTCTATCTAACAAATACGAGAAGAATCTTAATGTGAAATTAAAGGCCTCACTCCAATGGCCTTGTGGCCATACGTTATAACCACGTCCACCCACCCACTCAGTTTGCCTCTCCGGTCACCACAGCTGCTGCCGCCTCCAGAGATGGCTCTTGTAAATGGGCTCTCTTCACATCAGCCCCCTCTCTCAATCTCTTTTGTTTCTGGACATCAAATGCTCGAGCCAAAGTCCAATAAGTCAATGGACAAACTCCCTTTGTCTTACAGAGTCTGCATCGAGATTTTTGTGACTCGTTTACGTTAGCACTAACCCATCAGTAATCAAAATGCAGTTTTCAAACCATGAGGGATGTATGTGTGTGTGTCTGTGAAGTGCTGGACGACGCGGTTTTTCAAGCACATTTGTACTCACTTTTATTGTCACGTGGATTGACAGGGTGAGTAAAGAGCCAACGGAGGTTCACTGAGGAAAGGGCAAGTAAAAATAAAAGTTTATAAAAATAAAAAGCTGGAGGGTTTTTTTTGTTTTAATTTATAGGATGCCAGTCGTTCAAAATATAAAGCTACGACTTTCTATATATAATCAGAAATTAAAATATTCAGAGTCCTGTATGCATTCTATTACAAAACACGGTAAAAATTGTATTTCAGCCAAAATACGGTATTTTTTTAAGCTGAGGAAAGCAACCTCTTTCAAGAGAAAAAAAAATATCCAATTCCCAGCAAAGTAATAGACTCACAGGCTTTTCATAAGAATAGAAGATCTGTTCAACTATTTTCCTTCTTGAAGGAAGGTAATGGTGCCATTATAATATTTTATCCCGAGTGTAAAAAAAACCAAAAACTAGCATGACATCATTCTTCAGGGACAAGCCTGAGTATATTTGTGTACATGGCTGTCCATCTGTCTTCTGAGCTGCAAACAAAACCTAGAGGGAAGAGACGAGGGTAGCTGCACATTTATCTCCTGCCCTGGTCCCAGTGTGCCAGGAGATGAGTTAGGTGCAGTCCCAGAGCCGTGTAACCTCATTACGATCCAGCTTTACCCACGCTAATAAATCTATCTGCGTACATCACGGCAGGCACAGCCGCACGCTGTGAGTCAGACCCCAGGGGGTCTGCCCCACTCTGCCCCTCTGCCCTGCCCCAGCCAGCAGCCCTGGTCCCACCTCACACGCGGTCCCAGCAGGCAGAGCTCCCTTCGAGCTCCACCATCAAAGGATCCCTTCACTCCCTACAGAAAATGAACACAATTAAGACGCACACCTTTTTTTCTTCCAGGCATGCACATTCTTCTACAGCTGGAGTAATACTCCCGTGCTAAGACTGACCATCCTATGTATTATTCACGGGAACCTCGCAAAATGCTGCTCAGCCACTCACCTGCCATGAATAGTTTTGTTTGACAGGCAGGTTAAATACTTTAGCTTTCTAATCCTCCTCCTCCTCCTCGCTGGGAAGGTGGGGATTCGTGCACTGCACCGAGACACAGCGTGGGGAGGATGTTTAATAGAGGCTTCAGTGGAGTTTGACGCTGGGAGGCAAAGACTGAAGGCAAAAAAACTTGGACCCAAAAGAGAGGAGGAGTGGGAAATGCATGGAGACAGAGACTTGACAGTCCAGACATGTAAACTCTTTGCAAGTAACCCTTCGAACGCCTGTGGGAGGTATGCACTTACCCCCACATCAGTTACGGAGAGCTCACCAGAGCTCCCCAATGTCTCCAGCCCAACTCGCGAGGGAAATCAGATGGAAAGCAGTGGAGCACCTTATGCTCCTGCGCCCAAGCTAGAAGTCTCACCATGAATGTTTCTGGCAATACTCCATCTGTAAAAGCTTAAATGCAAAAAATCTTCCTGAGACAAAGGGCACTGCGATGAAATTGCTAACTGTGAATAAACAAGACCGTTGCACAGCTCATCATAACCCTAACAATCCTCTCTAAATCATGCAGACCCATCATCTAGATCTATTGGCCGCATTAGCAGACTGCTGAGTGCGGGAAATATGGAGAGGATCATTTTTAAAGGGTTTTGCGTGCCACGCTTATTGGGAACCCTTTGAGATGGAGTCTAAAGCAGATGGTGAAATGGGAAAATTATTCACGTTAATTCTTTAGCAGCCTAAAATAAATTTTAAAAAAATTATGAGATAATGAAATCCCACTTTTAGTTACAGTTTTGCAGCAGTGACAAAAGCCCCAACAGGAAGAATCCAACACTGCTGCATTCTGCACCACAAACCTGCTGCCAGTTAATTGGTTCAAGGGCATGGGAACAGAAATATCCTGTAAAAAAATATAAGGTCTTCCCCCTTCATTGGCTGTTGTTCAATGGCCTGACAAAAGAACAAACAAGCTGAAACAGCAAATGAACCTCACTGTACACAGTGCTGAATGCTGAAACCCTTTCAGTTTTCCTTCACGCACTTTTTCTACAGAACAACATCTTTTGCTTTGAGCTTCTCATCCGCTCTAAAAACTCTTACAATGAGACATTATTATGAGTCCCCCATTTTACAGTTGGGGAAACTGAGGCACTGCTTTCATGCAGAGGGGGAAGAGCAAAGCCAGGATTACCCCTTACACCTAATCCAACTCCAAGACTGAGTTTTCCTGCTCATTTTGCAGGAGGACCAGCTCATCAGCTGACCATCAAGGTCTCCTGAGCTGAACAAACTGTGGCCCCTGCCACAGCAATGCCAGGACTTGTCACCTCTCAAGTTTTCCCTCAGCCAGATGAGCCAAAGGACCTGAGGGAAGTGACACAGGGGAACCCCACTCCCACAGCAGCGCCTTACACAAAATTTTACTTGCCATCTTAAGCACAAGAAGCAAATAAAGAACACTGCAGAATTCATATGATATTTCTGTGTGAGAGCAGTACAAAGCTCTGTCATAATGCTGAAAGCAAATGAGGGAGAATGTAAATGTTCCATACTAAAAATGTGAAAGTTCACTTTTAAAATCACTAACATCAAACTCATCTAATATTAAGATACAATATTTGCGAAATGGAAATCTCTGACTCAGTTTTTGCTCCTGACACTTCACAGCCCTGTTGTTTTTTGGCTATTTTATTTCCTATTAATTTTTTCCATGATGAGTAAAACCTACCAAGGCTTACAACTGCTTGTAGCTCTAATCTGTGTTTCTCTAAGCTTCTGTCTGTCGTCCTGACGTTATTTTAATTTTATCCTCTTCTCTCTAATGCACTAAGGTGTGCAAAATGAGTTCAGCTCGCACAGCGAGAGCTGCCATCAGCAGAGAGCTGCTTCATTAGTGTTTTTCCCATCAGGTTAGTGCCGGGATAAGCAGCCAGCTGTTTCAGTGAACAAACATATGTGGACTTACATCACCTGAACAGACTGCCCTACCTCATTCCCCAGGGTCCAGCAACTGTGAGACAAAAGTTAACGCAACTCCAGCATTGTCCTCTGCCTGCATGGAGTCACCTCCGCAGCCCAGGCTTTGGGACAAGAGCCACCAGCAGTGGGACTGCCGGAGCAGCTCCCTCTCGTCCGATGTCTCCCAGGCCTCAAAGACTGGAGACGGTGCTTTAGCAAGATGTCACACATCAGCTGAGCTCTGGGGACTGTGCTTCTGCTCTTGGTCCATGGTTAGTGAAGGCAAGCAGGACTCAGAAGAGTCCGTGCTGAAGAAGCTAAGGCTCCACACATGCCGGCCACACACAGCTCTTGTAGCTCAGCTCACTACAGTAAGGCCACCACCTTCCCAACCCCTTGTCAGTACCTAAAACACCCCTGCTTCCCCAGCTCCAGCCACACGCTCAGAAAAATCCTTCTTTCCAGTTTGAAACATCTCCTGGGCTGCGGCTTTCCTGCCCTGCTCCCGAAATGAGGGCTGCTGCTGGAGCGAAGGGGATGGGAAGAAAGCTTCTCTGTGCTCCTCTTGTCTCAGCCTCAGCTAAGAGCTCTGAGCTCTGGAAAAAGCACGGCTTGGTAAAGGTCATGATCTGAATGCAGATTATTCATGGACATGACTTTATCTGATGAATTATTCTAAACATATAATTCAGCTGGCTCTATTGAGCATGTAGAGGACGCGCCTCTGCAGCTACTCTAAATACAAAGTGGGGCATTAAATAAGGACAGTCACTTGCTTGAAAGCATAATATTTTATTTGCCACAAATATGCTAATTCTTTAATTTGTACACTCTGTGCTAACTAGAAATACAACCTGAGCAAGATACGTTTTCATGTAGCTGATTACTAGGTAGCATATCACAACAGATATCTTCGATTTTAGACCCTGATTCAGTGTTTCTTTAGACTCTTACCTAATTTTGATCACAGAGGAATAGATTTTGAGTTGCTTACAAACATGTAGGACTATCATCTGTCAGCCGTGTCCCCGTGCTGCTCATTATTGGTGCCTACCGAGCAACTTTATTGGCAGGTTTGTCAGAAAATGCAGGTTTTTTTCTACTGCCTTCTATATAAAGAAGGAATGCTAAGAAGCAATGAAGAACGAGCCATTTCAGTATCTACCCCAACATCCTGATGAACCTCCTGGTTTCTGGACTGCAGTTTACTGGATTCAGACGATAAAAGCAAAAAGAGAGAGCCTTTATCATTTAACACATCTTCTCTTAAGCTTCACTAGTCCTGCCATTAATACTATATAATTCTTCATTTAAAAATGGATATTTTCTGTCACTATGATCACTGCTGAGCCTAGGCTCCCATATGGAGGGACCACAGGCATCATTTTCAGTAGGATCTGGGAGGTTAGAAACAATTTATTCTGTCTGTTGCAGGTAGATCTCGTTAGAGCTAATCTAATTACACAGGAATTACGGGAGTCGTCTCCAAGGAGGAAGGCACTAAGCCTCGGTCCAAGAGGAATAAACTGCAACTCACTAAAGCAAGAAGGCTCAGAGATACCAACCTGGGACTGCAGTACGGAATTCCTGTTCAGGGGTGCACTTGCATGTGGTTAATTATACTGACTTTAAGGTCTTTGCCCAATCTGGTGAATGGAAGCACATGTTTAAAGCTGAGCCTCACTGCTTTTAGGAGCCGGGACAACATGAACGGTTCAGCTTGGGTCCACCTCTGAAAGTTGCAGCTCTGTGGAGTCATCCCTTTCTTGGCATAAAAATATACAAAAAATATAAAATATTCTTATAATAATATCTCCACAAATAAAAACAAAATATATATAAATATAAAATATCTACGAAGTCTTTGATTCACATGGGATCTTTGTAACTCCTGTGGTATTTTGCCATGACAAAAGAGGGATGGGAAAGTTTGCTCCTGCCAAATTTTCAAGTGACAAATTTACTGTCGTCTCACGGTGTTTGGGACTGTTGATCATTTTAGCGCTTGAGTCCAACATCAGCACAGAGAATTTTAGGAGATGAAGAAAACAGCAAAACTATTTTAAAAACAAGTGCAAGTCTTTGAATGTCCTGAATAGTTCAAGTGCATTGTTGGTTCAGGACAAATATTCAATTTAATTCTTATCTTATCCAAACTCCGAATCTCTTTTGTTATCAGTTCTTTTCCAAGGCAATGAACAAGAGAGCTCTGAACTTACATTTAAAAGACACAGAAACAACACAAAGCTTCTGCTTCCCTCCCAGAGATTAGCCCATCCCAGACTCCTGACAACCTCTAGAGCCTGGGGAAGTTGAAACCCAGAACAAGCTGGAATGAAATCCCCAAACTGCAGAAATAAGGGCTGTATCTGAACATTACAAGTAATTTTCCAGACATATCAGGGCAGACCAAAATGCAGGAGTGCTCACACTAACGAGATGCAATTCTGCTGTACAAGGTTGAGAGCTTTCTTTAGATCTCTGTCAAAAAATGTTCAGGTATAACGGACCTTTTTTCTCACATGTTCTCTTCACCATCTCATCCTGTCACCTGTAAAATTGCTTCTCCGCTTATTCCACAGATGGGAGAAACCAAAACAAGCGGGACCTAAGCCAGGTGCTTTTCTTGGCCATGTCCAATCCATGGAGCTCATTAGAAAAGTTTGATGTAATCATCCCTTTGAAAAATACACATCTATTAAATGGAAGCTGATCAGAAGAAAAATAACTTTCATATATTTTCTTGACTTAAAAAAAATAAAAGTCAGAAAGATATTTTTAAAGTTCAAATAAAAAATGCTCTAAGTTAGATGAACCTCTTTTTTTTAAATTGCAGGAAAACATTAATTCTGTTCAAGTAAACAAAACTAATTGACTGGTTAGCAAAAATATGCAGATTCTAGCTCTTTCTTCTGATTTGAAATCTCACTCACTTTCCTGGGAAAAGGAAATAATTTCTCATATTATAATATCAAATCAGATATTGCCGTCACACTTCTTAATCTTTTCTTCATAATCGCTTGTTGAGAGTAATTTTCCCATTCTTAAGTAAATAATTCAGGTTTTTTTCCCCTCCACAAGTACCTGGCACAGACATAGTCCCTGCTTACTGCAGGGGGGTTGGACTAGATGACCTTTAAAGGTCCCTTCCAACCCAACACATTCTACAATTCTATGATTCTAAAGCACAGGTCACTGTTGGCTGACTATCATTTCCACATCGGCACACAACGCATCCCGCAACGCTCACCTTCTCCTGTGTTGCGTTGGTGGATCCTGCCCCGGCAGCATCGCCCCAAGGGACAGTGGGATGTACAGGACATGTTCCCTTCCCACTCAAACCAGGGGAGTGACCACAAGTGGACAGCAGTGCAGATCCTCGGGATGGTCCCCTCCTGATCCGTGTTTTCTATAAGAAAGGATCCCCGTACTTCTGTCAGCTGTGAGCAAGATGCACTTTTATACTGAGAAAAGATGCCTGGACTGACTCAAAGGAGCTACCAAAAGTCAAAAATCACCTCGGCCTTGTTGCCACAAGGCAAGGTTTGGGCATGCAACCATCACATTATGAAAAGAGCCTTCCCCTGTGGCCAAAGCCCCACCAGGTAAAGCAGTATTGGAGCGGCAAGGTACGCAGAGCATCCCCAGGCCCCGTGGGGATACTATGGAAAGCTTCAGCACAATAAAGTTACTTCCCCTGTTGGAAACACGAAGACCTGGGGCTTTCTATTCTAGATCTTAATTTTCCACTCATCTCCTCCATAGTTCAAGGACAAAATCGGTCCAGTGGACTTGAAGAAGGAAAACAAGAGAAAGAAAAGCATAACCCTTTGCACCTTTATTGCCCCCAAACCCCAAACTCGACTTAATAATTTCCACAGTGAGTCCTTCAAAATACAGGAGGCATGCTTAGACACATGCCAAGCCCCCTTTGACACTCCAGAGGACACCTGGGTCTTTGTGGGCACAAATCCGCACCTCCAGCTTTTGCACGGACCTAGGAGGAGGGGTGCAGAGGAAGGACAAGCCCGACAGATTTTGCATGACGTGGGACTTGGAACAAAACATCAGCTCTCGCAGTGGAGGTAAGTCCACAAGCACTGACAGGTTCAAGTCTCAGCAGGACACATTGTACTATGGAGTGCACGTGTGGGAAATAAAAGATAAACTGAAAAGATGAAACTGCTTCAGACAGCATCTTTATCCCACCAGCAGAAAATGAGCTGCTCAGCAATGGGCTTCGTTGGGTAGTTTATTTGTGAGAGCCGAGCAGCCCGAACCTGCGGCATTCTACTAAAAATACTCGGAGCAGGGCATAAGTACGGGTGCCTTCAGCACAAGCACTGTCAGATTTGAATTCATATAGGGAAAGGGAAGGAGGAAGGAAACAAATGCAATAGGAAGGAGTGGAACAGCAGAACGAGACGGCGGCACGGGTGAGAGGAAACAATTTATAACTTAACTTGAGAGCCTTTTCCAAGTCATCTGTTCTCAAACAGCAGTGGAGGTTTGTTTGACTGTATTACACACAGACGCATAAGCCCACATACATTCAAACCACCTCCTTCATCCCGAGCTGTGGGGTCGTTTCAGCAAGCCACATCTGCACTGATCTGTTTTGTTTTCGTGCTTAGTGCCAAACTGACAAGGCAATGGCAAAATAATTCAGATTATTATTGCCAGCTGAAAGGGGAAGCTGCTCTAATTCCATGGAAGCTTCTCTTACAATAAATAAATTATTATGAGCTGTGCTTCATGGCTTTTTGTGCAATATGCTAAACTCAGAAATAAAAATGCAAAAGAGTGTCCCTAAGACACATTAGCACCATTGTTCTGTGCTAACTTGTGGGAGAAAGACCGGTGCTTCAGCTCAGTAAATTCTGGATGACAGAGCTCTGGAGAAGTGCTGCCCTCCCCCAGGATCCTCCCATAAACCCCGAGCACTTAAACACTGGATTCGTTAGCTCAAGTGTCTCCTTGGATCTCATTAACCACCATGGTTTGGGACAATACGGTTCTCATAAGCCTTGGGAGACCTACTGAGTGCACTCTGCATCCCTTACCCTATGTTTTGGGCTGGGTCACAGTCTGCATCTGCAAAAACATTTGCAGCTTCTCCCCAGATGCTCCTGCCGACCAGGTTTGCCTCAGGGCAGCGTCAGTCCCCGCTACTGATCCGAGTTCAGAGCTGTTTCCTGCTCAGGTGACTGTTAACTAGCTATACTGAAGCCATACAGAGACTGAAAGCAGTGAATCAAGCAGAAAAACTCCAAGGAAAAAGTCTTCCTTCCCAGTGTAGCTGCACGGGAATGACATGTTAAATTTACACCCACAAAACCACATAATAATTACCCAGGCCTTCTGTTTGCACAGTAATTACAATGAAAGGGTTTAAGGAGGAGGAGGAGAGCCTTGCATGTCGGCACGTCTGGTTTTCTAGTCACCTCCTCCATCTTAAACTCCTCTTTCCTCCGCAGAAATGGAGACACTCCGGCTCATAACTTCCCCCAGCTGTGACCCTGGGGACCATCTGTGGGACATCGCTGCCCAGGCCGGGCTGTGGGGAGCTCCATACTCCGTACCCCACAGGACACTGAGACCACATCAGCGGGTGCCACCACGCAGGCAGCAAAGGTGCTGTCAGCTGACTAACAGCACAGTGGGCACCACTTCACGGCTCTCTCAAGAATATTTAATACGTTCTTTGGTTTCACCAGAATAAACCACCATTAGCTTTCCAGTCCCTCCCGTCTGTACAGGAGAAATCTCCTTGAGTCCCTAAATCAATGGACAACTGCTGAGTCAGTTCAGCTGGGACCGAGCACAGCGGCTGCACACGTGGAAGTGGGACTGTCCCCCGCCGTCCGCAGTGGCAGACGAGGAGCTTCAAAGCCTGTGGGTGACCACGCCTGACCTGCTAACATGCTTCATTTCAAACATCAATACAAACTCCCAGCTTAGAGGCTTTAAAATTTAATTACCAGGGACAGCTGGATCTGGGCAAGGGTCTGACTCTGAGGACCTGGAGAAAAAAAGCACTCCGTTCAGCAGCAAGCTGTCCAGCGCTGAGGAAATGGACTCAAGCCAAGTATTATTTACATGTCTTAAGGTCTCACAGATTTTGGTCTATGAGGCTTGGCCAGCCAAGCAACCAAACCCAGGCTTGCAGCCTGCGGGACACACCCTCGGGAACAGCACCAGGTCCTCAATGCAGGGGACCTGCTTTGCCATCTCCATGCTTTTTGGGAGGGAGTGGAGTCCTGCCACATGGGTGACCCACATTTTAGGGGGGAAACATGGCAATGGGACAGGAGGACACACATCTTGACCCAGGGCTGGCTACTGCTGCCGGTACCCACCAGCACCACCATTAGAGCATCCTCCATCCCAGAACCGGCTTCCAGCAAGCATGCAGGTGACAGCTTTCATATTTTCTGTAGGAAATGAAATTCAGTCTCTCACAAATAATTGTGTTTGTTTTCCCTACAGGTTCCAATCAGGCATAGCTAGCTATTGAAAAAGCCAAATACTCATCAAATTTGCTTCTCCTCTCATTTTCAATGCCATAGGTTGCAAATTTCTCTCCTGGATGGGTGGTGCTAACTTAAATACTGGGGCATCAGCTGTGTTCCAGTTTTCAGTGAATCACATCAAAACTGGGGGGAGCAGATATCTTTGTACATACAAACAGTAGTTTTTAAACCTCATTTTTGTTGCTATAAAAGACAGGAAAAACCGAGCAGTTCTGAAACTGAGTTTGCAATATGAGCTCAACAGAGTGCTTTACCCCCAGCAAATCTACAGGTGTTTTAAGGGATGCTGGTGAATTTTTTTTTAAAAATAGCACATACACCTTTTCCAGGCTAAAAGAACAGTGGTGCCATGCGATAGCCAGGGAAGCCCGGGCTGTCCCTGCGGTGTGGCACCCAGCCTGCTGCCATCCTCACCCCCGGCTCTGGGGCACCCAGGGGAGGAGCTGGGGACCCCAAAACGCACCTCCCAGCACAGCACACTCTCGGAAGGAGCTTTTTTCGGTGGGGGAGGGAGTGTCCCGCCGCACTTGCCGTGCGTGGGGCTTTGTCCCCCTCTGGTGACCGTCTCACGAAAGGACAGAGCAGAACCAGCCGCTCTGAAAAGCGCAGCGCAAGCTCCGGCGCAAAGTGGGGCTACCATTCGCCTGGGCTGGGCTCAGCCTGCCAAGGCAAGGCAGGTAGAGAGACAACATCACAGCATGGTGAAGAAAAAAAGAAATGAAAGAAAAAAAAATAAAAACAGGGAAAAAAAAGGAAGAAAAAAGAAAGGAAGAAGAAAGGAAGAGGAAAGGAAGAAGAAATGAAAGAAAAAGGAAAGAAGAAAGAAAGAGGAAAGAAAGAGGAAAGAAAAAAGGAAGAAAAAGGGAAGAAAAAAGGAAAAGGAAAAAAGAAAGGAGAAAGAAGGAGAAAGAAAGGAGAAAGGAAAGAAGAAAAAAGAAAGACAAAAAGGAGAAAAAGAAAAAAAACCTCATCTAAAACATGCGCAATTAAGAAAAAGCTTGATGCAACGTAACCTCTTCAGGGCAGGGACTGTGCCGAGGCTGGTTTGGCACTTGCCCAGGGGGAGTGTAAGCAGAGATGCTGCTCTGGGTCTGAAAATACCCACCATAAGCAGGCAATGCTCTGCTTCTCTGGGAAATAAATTGTATTTGTGAAGATTTTTGTACCTGCAGAACAAGATGCCCCTCATCAGCCTGGGGGGGAAGTTGTCACTGTTCCTCTGAAGGATGCGCTTTACCCCACTTCAGATTGGAGTCAGGAAAGGCAGGATAGTTCCCACTGAAAGCAAACACCATCCTCAGAGAAAGATAAACACCCCAGTTTTCCATTAAATAAAGTTTCATACTAAATTTTTAGGCCAGACCAACTTTTAATCTACATAAAGAACTGGAGATATGAACATTAGTGGAAGAAGTATTTCCTGAGGAGATTCCTCATCCATGATGCAACCAGGAAAAAAAAAAATATCATTTCACTTTCTACTGAGAATGAGGAAAGCAATGTGGTTTTTTTCTTTTTAAACAATGCTGTTCCAGCAGATTAATTAGGAATCTGCCTAAATGTTCTCCAAACTCTTTTCATTCCAACAAGGGGGAAACAAAAAAGAAAAAAAAAAGAAAAGTTTCAGAATTTTAAAGGTAATAATTAAAAGAGAGAGTGGAAAAGTTCCACCTTGCAAATCTCAAGTATCATCATTTTTTAAATCTTCTGTTGTACGTTCAATTTTAGGCCTGAAAAAGGCTGGAAGTTTGACAACAAAAAAATAACCTTTTTGGTTATCATTTTTAACAAAAAGATGCAATCAATCATATCATACATTTGGTGGGTTTTTGCCATCTTGAGGGAAATATTGAGAAACAAATATGGGTGAATTTGGTTAAAATTATCTGGAACGATGCCCCCAGGCTTGGCACAGCCCTGTCACTCACAAAGCTTCTCACATCAAGAACAGCCTTTGTGGGCAGGTACATTTGTGGGTATGTGATTTTGTTTTTCAGAAGCAAACTTAAAGCCATTTAAAAACACATTTTAGAGCTAGATGGAGCATTTTCCTAGATGCCTTTCCATTCCCTGAAATCCCTGGCATTTGAGGGTTTGACTATATCAATACAGAGAATAATACAGGGAAGTCAAGGGCCAAACACAAGACCCTGTTGCAAAGTAAAGCAACCAGCGGAGCCCTGCCATCATCCCCAGCAGAGCTGAGATTTCACATGATTTACATAACTTTTGTGGGATTAAAAGACTTTTAAGGAAGTCTCAGCGCTGACTGCTCCTCTGACATCCCCAGCACCGCACAGAGGTAAAAGCCACCTGGAAAAGAGGCAGCTTTTTCAATGGGGTTTCCTGCGGGTTCGCATTTAGGATTGCAGCGCCTTGTGAAACGACAATGAACTCGCTGCTCTAAAGACTTTTGGGTTACAGTCAAGAGCCCAAGAAGGAGGTTTTATGATCTGATTTTTCTGCAGGTGCTTCCTGATGATATCCCTCACAGGTGATTTTCCATGAATATTTAAAAAATGCTTGAAGTGGTTTTGGGGTTTTTTTTTTGTACTGTTTTTTCACAAGTGCAAGAAATCCTTGTACCTGGCTTGGATACCGGGTTTGTACAGGGAAAATGTTCACATTTGTGTCACCTCCCAGCCCTAATTGGTTTGTTGACAACGTTATCCTGTCTTTAAATCTGACGTTTGAAAGTTTTCTAAACCCTCCATTGCTCTTGCAACCACCTCTTTTAAGGAGAACCTGCAAGCAAGAGGGCTGCTTTACACTTCTGTCATCTTTCCCATTAGCTTCAGAAGATCAAGAGGTTTTTCCTCCATCCTGCCCTGGTAAGCTCTCTGTGCAATGTGTCCCTACTGTTCTGCAAGTCTGTGTTGGTCATGCCAGAAAGACAGTCCTGCATAAATCAGTGAAATTCAGTACTGAAGGGGTGGCAGGGGCTCACACGGTGAGAAATGTCACCTCACTCACACCCCTACGCTGCGGGTAGGGTCCCGGAGCTTCTCCAGCTCAGTGAGAGCAGCTCTGCAGAGCTTTTGGGAGAAGCTCCTCCAGGCAGATCTGGTCTAGCATCACAAGAAATGACAATAAAGAGGCGTTGCAAGGATTTGTGCATTCCCAGCCCATGTCTGCTGGTTGGCAATAAGGAGGTATTGGATTAGCTCCATCCATCCCCAGAGAATGGTAGGAAACAGCATTTCCCCATCCCTATCCTTTTTTTCCCAGTTTCCCTGTTTATGGCTCCGCCTGTTTGCTTCATGAGTCGTCTGGTGGCGTCCTCTACTGGTTCCTGCCCGCACAAGAAACACCATCTTCCTTGGCTAATTTGTGTCAGCTGCATTGTAAAAGCATTTGGGGGAAGGAAACCCGCAAACTTTTGACGGGACTCAAAGGAATAGAAAAATAGGTGACATTCTTCTCCTTCATTTACGTACTTAAGAGTTACAGCAAAATTCAGTCCTAATATTAAGGAAATTTTATGAAAGGTAACAAACAGCAGCATGATTCAATATTTTTGAAGTGATGGCTTTCTATAAATATAGAAAAAAAATCAGAAATAGCCAGTAGAGCTATTAATTAAAATGTGAAAGCAGATAAATAATGAATAGCAGTGTCATGTATTCATTAAGATTCTACAAATGAAAAATATCTCTCCCGGTTATTCCTTTGATGAATCTAGCCCAAATATACTTGAACTGCAACATAAAAAATTCAGGATGCTCGTATTTCATTCTGTATCAGCCATTCTCAGATCCCCAAATCTCAAAGCCAAGAAATGCAAATGTCTAATCACAGCATTGACACTGACCTCTTTCTCTAGCCTTAGACAAGTCATTTAACCTGCCGTGGTCTTAAGACAAGAATGTCTCTAATAAACACTTATGAAATTGTGCATAATTTTGTGAAGTTGAGAGACCCTTGCAAGGAGAGCAGTTAGCTAGTGTGGGATGCAGGGCTGTGGACGGAATTGTTTTGTCCAAGGACTCCTGAGAGCTGAGGCTGTATCTTGTTTTATTCAGGGGATCATCTTAGAAAGACAAGAAGGTTCCACATCTCCTGCTGGCTCTGGCTATTTCCTTCACGGCAATCCCATGGACTTGTAACTGAAAACTGGCAGGCAGAAATCTCTACTGTTGACCCTGTCCTGGCTCTCAGCAAACACATTTGCTCCTTACGCTGTTTTCACTTTGACACAGAGATACCAGCTAGAGCCAAACTGGCCGCACTGCTGGCCTCTGCCTCACCAGCAAGTTCAGCCACACTGTTGTGGTCCACCACTGCCTTTAATCCAGGGCTCCAGTTCTTCCTTACCATCATAACTGCAGGCTGTCACAAAACCCTTCCAATTTATAGGCGAATCCCTTACATTTTAGAAGTGGGGAAGGATTATAGCAAATTATTGAAGTTTCAGAAAGAGTGGACAGATCGTTACAACAGGAGAGGGACTGAGCCATGCAGCATGGAAGGGAACTACGGGGAAGGGGCGACTTGGACAGCCATGGAAGAGAAGGCTTCTCTATTTACTCTGCATTGTTCCCAGTGGTAGAGCTTCCCCAGAGCCATCAAACAGCATGCTGTCTTTCCTCTCTTATGGAAGTCAGATTACCATCGCTTACTCAATCGATGGCTTTTCTGTCGCAACTATTGGCAAAATTTCAAACCCTTACCATTGCCGGGGAGAATGTCATGATACCAACACCTACGAGACCTTTTGGAGACCAGCCCATGGCTTCATAGTGAGAATAGCCATGACACGTGGTCCTTGTCATATCGCTGCCACCCTCAGCAGGATTTGATTTGAAGACCCAAAACTTCAAGGTCCCTGACCCTTCTACAGACTACAACTTGTAGTCCTACTTAGAGGAATAACCACCTGCAGGAGATAGGGGCTTTCCCCTAACCAGCTGTGCTCAGCACAGTACCATCAGTGTACTGGGTGTATTTTGGGGCCCTGTCAAGCAAAGGGAGCACATGGGAGCAAGGATGGATAGCACTGCTGGAGGGAGAGGGAGGAGAAAGCTACAGGCCTGTAACTCCCAGAGAAGTCTCTATTTGTGCAAGGCAGATTAAAGACAGGAAGAATGAGTCCACTTTCTGCCTTATATAAATATATTTAAAATAAAACTACAGAGCTATACGTGTATAACACACTAATGTTGCTTCTTTGTTAAAATGTTTTCCAAAAGCACCTAAGCCCCCTTTGAAGAACCAGAACCCAGCATGTCCCTGAAATCCAAGGGCAGCTTTGGTCCAGAAGTCACCTCAATACTATAAAGAACCTCCCTCAAAAAAAACCCAAAACAACCAAAAAAAGATTTTAAAAAAAAACCAACCCAAACCAAAACCCAAAACAACTGCCATGTCACTACTCTACAACACAAGCAGCTACCACACACTATGACTTGTTCATGGAGCCTCGGCAGCAACTGTCACCGCAGGCTGGTCGCCCTCCCACCCCACCCGTGGGTCCAAGGTGCTGTGCAGAGGGGGAGCAAGAGGGCAAATGGGCACCGAGGCCTCCTGCCACGGCCAGTGAGTGCCTCAGCCCAGCCATTCTTTTTGCTCACACAGAAAACCTTTTCACTAAACATTAAAATAAGGTTCCTGAAGTGTACCAGCAGTTGTTAATAAAAGACATGCTTTCCCCTGGGGTTTGTCAGCTTGCACTTCAAAGCTCATTTTACACACAGGCCGACGCTGTATTTTAAAAAGGGAACGTTAACATGAGCTCTTTAGTCAGATGTATAAAAGTATCAGGAGCCCCGTCTCCTCCCCCTCCCATCAAATTAAAAAAAAAAAAAAAAAGGGCAAAAAACCAAAAAAACCTCAACAAACCAGCAGCCTCTGACGTATTTAATGTTACAATTGTTTTTCTGCTACATCTTAACTCCTGTGATTTGCTCCCTGGACTTGCGCTGCCCCATCAAAATCACCCCTCTGCTCTCCTGGCTGCAAATTCCCCCCCAGCAGGGGCAGCCCGCAGCTCCCACCTAGGTTTGTGTTTGAGGTCTGGGAGACCTCAACGGCCAGCCCAGAGCACTTCAGCATGGTCACCACCAACGGGCGTGCATCGTACACTTTGAGTTGAGACATCCCCAACACACCACAAAGCTCCTGAGGTGCGTTTCATTCAAGCAGGGGACAGCTGACATTTGCTGGCAGCAAAATTTAGGCAGCAGTTTCCAAGAATAGACAGGGTATTTGGCTGGTCTTATCACCATCCAAGTGCTCTTCCTTCCAATTAAAAGGGAAGTTTAAAGGCTAGGAAAAGAGTGTACTAGCATCCTGGTTCCAAAACAGTCACAGGGAGACATTGAAGGGAGAGGCAGGAAAACACCCATTGTATGTAGGGAAAATAAAAATCCCAAGCTCTATGAACAGGATTTTTTTGCATAATCGCAAAACAGAAAACAAGACCAGGTGACAGAGACCAAGGAATGAGACTTAATAACCAGTGTGCCCAAAGGGTGTTTGACTACCTCACTTTTTTTCTGTTAAAGAAAGGTTGATACTGTTATGGGCTATCTCAGATAGATGTGCTGGAGCTGGAAACTCCAGCCCAGACAGATGAAGGAATGGAGATGCGCATTTCCTGGTGTGCATTTAACTCATACCTCTTGTTTGGGTTGCTCTGCAGAGGCCATTATCTCATTGTCTTCTCCACCACCAGCCTCTCCAGCTGCTCCTGTTCACAGTGGATACAAAAGACAACACAGACCCACCATGCCAGCATGGGTATGGTGGTCCAGAATCATCTCAAACCCCTTGCTATGGGGTTTCACGCCTATGGGAACTCCTGGGCAGCCTACATCCAGCAACACCTCCCAGCGCTGGTCAGAATGGGACTGCTTTCTCCTCTCCCTTTTACCCTCTCTGTTTAACAATGCTCATCTTTGGACAAAGCCCAGGTCCCCACAAACATAGGCTTTCAGCTGAAGCATAGCATTAGCACGACGTTATGTTGTCCAGCACAGCTACTTCAACTTTGGGCTTCCTCACCAGGACCTTTTGGAGGTTGTCTCCCACCAAGATCAACGGAACCTCCATGGAAGTTGTCTCCTGCAAGAAGGTGCTGGCCCCAGCAAGCTGGTTCAAGAGGACACAGCTCTCAGCTTCCATGTCACTGGTGCTTCAGGCTCCACGAGCCACAGCCAGGGTGAAGACACCTGATTTAAGGGCTGCAGTACTGGAGGCAGCAGCACAATTCAAGCAAAACTGGCTGACTATGCACAAGGAAAGAGCCAGGCTCCTTTTATGACCAGAGGAGAAACCCCTCCCAACGTCAATTCAGAGCATGTAAATTAGGTGCTCTCTACTGGTAGGGATAAAATGTGGGAGAGATGTAGGGTCTCAAGCAAAGGACAACTCTTGAAGCCCTGAAATCAAAAGAGAATTAACAGAAAAATATATTACTTCTAGTTATTTGGACAGTTAATTACAATGATATATATGTATATTAAGCTTATATTTATTGTAATTACTGAATAATTTATATCACTATGCAGTTGACAGAAATTGTATAAAGAAATGAGAATGATTTTAAATTATTTTAAGTGCTTTGGGTGTGTGAGAAATATTTTTTAAGATATATTGAAAGATTCTAAATCTAATTATAACAGTAAGTTAAAGAAAGCTCTCTTTGGGCTAATGTTTTTTTCTAGCAATTAGAAAGTGGTTGATGATGCAATTACACTCTTATGTACAAGGTCTTTGCAACCGAGATAATTTTTTATTGAAAAATAATCAGAAAACATAATATGTGAGAAGTAGTTATAGTCAGGTTTTGTTCATTTTTTCCAGACACATTTTGTAGCTCCAGTGCAGGTCTCTGCACAACAAAAAAGGTAGGGTGAAGTGGAAAAAAAAGAAGGAAAAGAGTCAAGACAAGCAATTAATGCACGGTAACTCTCCTCAGAAAGGATTATCCCAATCTCCATCAGAGGAGCGTGCAGTTAAGGTTGATTTCAAATGGAAGAATAATCTCACACATGAGAGTAAGAAGATTAAAAAGGCAAAAGACAGAATAAAAATTCTTAATGACATTGTTTGTTTTCCAGATCTCATGATTTAAAGATTATGATGATTATGACTCAGTGGGTTGTGGGGGGTTTTTTCCTTTCCTTTTTTTTCAAATTCTTTTTTTTTCAGCCCTCTACATTTCCTGAGCTGGCAGCACTGTAGCTTTGGAGCGGCAACCAAAACCTCGTTGGAAAAGACAGTCTTTAGACAAAGGCCTCAGCCAAGTTCCCTCACTCAAATATCCAAGAACCTGCCGTGGGGCTCAACCTCCACCTCATGGGAATGAAGCTGGTCTCAGTCAGGCCAGCTAACCCCAGGAAACGGGAACAATAAAGGGAAAGGAGGCATCAGTGTCAAGGTCCAAAGGAAGCAACTCTCCAAGTCACTTTGAAGCCGGTGTATTCCTTCCAAGAGCTGGCGGGCTGCCTCAGTTCTGCCTTCCCCTCTTTTTTCTTTTGTTTTTCCACTTGGACCAGACTTCCAGCAGATCCAGTGGGCCAGGCTGCCCAACCTGTCTGAATGCCAGTCATCTTTGAGAAGGATCATTTAGATAATTAAGAACAGCTAGAATTTGAATAGTTAAGATTTATCATTGAATTAGGAAACAACAGATGAAAAATCAAAGACCATACTATCATTCACCAATAATAAACGTTTCTATCTAGAAAATGGAAGTCTTACGCAAAGAAGCATTCATTATCATCCATCACGGGCACTTCTGCAGAATCAGTCTTTACTGTACCTTGGGATGGCATGATCCCAGAGATGCAGCACTCTACCACTTGTTCTGAAATGAGCAAATTCTCCTTAAATCTTTATCCCACGCTGACTTCCCTTGCTCATTTACAGCAACTGCGTCTCCACTGGATTCCATAACGTTGTTGCTGTTGACTTCCATCAACAGGAGAGCGCTTCAGGCCTGCACAGCCAAAGGATCTTCAAGGGAGTCCCTGAGTCTCAGGCCTGTTTTACTGAAAGATGAAGAGAAGTATAATAAAATACTTAAGCAGCCACTTAAACACTGAAGCTTAGGGGATGCCACCAGCTTCGGTGGTGAAGACTGGAAACCAACATCAGGCTCCTCTCCAGAACTGTCTTTAAGCTTGCAACCACACGGATCTCTTAGGCATCACCACCTCCTTAAGCAACCACCAGTTGAGGGCTGCAGATCCTCTATGGCACATCTAGTCATGCAGAGACCACACCATGTCTGCACGCTCCACCAGAGCATCCCTTGACAGGTCCAAATTGCTAAATAAGAGCACTGCTCATCCAGCGGCTTGGCAGTTGGTGCTTGGCAGGTCTTGCATCTGCTGTCACAAGTATCCCTGCTCTGCAGTTCATGTAGAAGCAATAGCAGTGGCTACCAAATCTGGTCACTTTTGTTTACTATAATTTACAGCTTTAAATATTTACTTTATTGATGGGTTTATTGTGCTTCTGGAATGGTAGTGCTCAAGTCAAAAATATGCTGATTTACCAGAATAAAAAAAATTAGCATTTAAAAATCTACTTATTAAACAGTATATCCAGATTTCCACGTCTTACCATGATATACTCAGCTTTAGAAATAGGCAGATGTTGTTACCACAGTCAATGGTCGATATTCAGGTTGTTAAAGCTGGGTAGAAGAGGACCAACTAATCACACTGGCCCCTGTGCCTGGCAGCAATCTTTTCTTCTCCCTTCATGCTCAGAGACGTGACCAGTTAAGAAAAGACACAGGAAATTCGTGTGGTGAGCAGATCAGCTGGGTAACTAGATGGAAGCATTGACAAAATTTTCAAAAATTGTGCTGGCAGAAGTGCCCAGAGGCATAAGGCAGGTATGGAGCAGCTAGTGCGGATTTAGAAGGAAACATTGAACTGTGAGGAAAAGAAGGCAGAGGACATCTAGCATGAGCATGAGACCGAGTGGAAGGGTAATGTAAGGCTTCAGGGTGACAGCCTGGAAGCAAAGTGAGGAAGAAAAGTGGAGAGAATCAGAAGGAAGTGAAATGTGCCAAGCAAAATGTTCAGTGCAGTAAAATGAAATGACCCAGTGGTCATTTTCCACTGGTACCAGTGACACAACTTCATCTCAAAAGCATGGAACTGATGGGGATGAGATCAAACTCCAGATTTGTTTTAAGGTAGCACCAGCACCTTTGGATATATGCCTCCCACATCAGTGCAATGCAACTTAAGGAATACCACCAACTAAATCCCAACAGTTTCACTTGCTGACCGCAGGGAAATCCATGGTGCACAGAGCATCCTGTGCACTCGCAGAAACCAGGCTGGACCAGACACTCTGAAGGGCAGCTTCCCTGACGGAGTCAGGGATGGGAGTTTGAGATGCTGGGATGAATCAGGAGTGGCCTCTGAAAGTGACTGTGTGATTTACAGGTGGAAAATCAAAATTACAAGCAAGGTTTCTGCTTTTCATCTGCACAGTAGCATTTAGGGTTAGCTGGCATCTTTCAACCTTCCAACAGAGATGTCCTCTGCTTTCTTGTGCAAGGTTTTCTTATGCGCATTTTGTTAGGGAATCCAATCAAATACTTTTTCATTTTTCAAATACAACAAAACCCCAGAGGCTGTATAGAGAATGAGACGTTCCAATGAACTCTTGAAATTAAGTATGAGAGTGACCTGAACAGCAGGCAACCAGAAAATATTTGCAGGCAAAGGAGTGATGAGTCAGTCAGTTTAAATGACTCCAACCTTATCTGAATGAAGGTCTGAAGAAGAGTTAGAAGAATGTTTTTTAACAAATTGGAACAGATTGCCAAGGGATGCAGTAGCTTTTCCATCAGTTCATATCTTTCAAAGAAGATTGAATTTTATATACACATACACACATTTTCATTCCCAGTCAACCAGAAGTTACTGGGATGGATACATCACCGAGTGAAGTCCTATGACTCGTGTTATACAAGAACTTAGCCTGGGTCATAACATTAATCTCTCTGCTTCTCCTACAATCCTATGGCTGAACTAATAATGTCATTTGGAACAGAAAAACAAAAATGCCTTCAATTTAATTATAACAGCAATTCAGTCTATGAAGCTACTGTAATCTAAGACAAAAGTAATAATTTTCATACACATTAAATAAGAATTTACAACCACTGAAGTTTAAACAGTATTTGATTGCAACTGTAAATAAATTATGAAATGCTATATCATCATTTTAAAAAGCCACACTTATTATCTGATAAAGAGTACAAGCCAAACAAGAATCTGAAAGCTCCCAGATTCCTGAGACAACACATAGATTTTTACAACCTATTCCTGTGAAAAATAATGCCTATTTTAGGTAGAGAAAAAAAACTAAGGTTTTTCTGTAATGTTTGAGCGCATTTTCCTAACACAACACTAGAGACCAGTTCTAGATACTGCAGAGTTTCTAGGAAACTTTTCATATTTGCCCACTTTGAAGTTTTTACACCAGGATTTTTAAGTTTCATGATCTTTCTCTGTTAAGCGTCTAGCAACTTTGGATGACTCTGGTTTTGGTACTCAGCTCTGCAGTTGTGCACAGCAGCCAGAGTAGCATGAGGGCCACCATGAATCGTAAACAGTTTTACAGAGCATAAAATTTAACAGACCCAAGGAATATGACAGCAGGGGCCATAAATATAAAAATTAACTATGGGAGCACTCCGTCATTAAACAGGGATCAGGGAACAAGCTGAAAAGCTGGCGTTGGATCAGGAAGCTGTCACGATAATTGAGGTAATTAGTGAACTGTGGTGTCGACCGGTTCGCTGGCTCACGTGAACATCCCATGCGTGAGCTTGTGTGCCATGTTGGCTTTGTTGGCTTTGGGTTACACGGTCATTCTCTGCCTTGTATCAATATTCATGTTTCTGCAAGTGCACTGCACTCAGCACCTGCAATTTATCTTTGCAGAAAAGCTCAGGTTGCCATGAAGATACCAGAGCAAATCATCTCATTTTATTTAAAAAATCTATACATGTAAGCTTCCTGTGTGCTCCCTGTGTTTGAAAACTGGCTATAAAGTCTGTCATTGGGGAGTTAATAGGTAAGGCATGTTCGAGAAACTGGCATTTCTTTTACTGCCTGACCAGTTCAAAATCCAAATTACTTGGAAAAATCTAGCCCCATATTTAAATAAGAAATGCCCAGCTCTCCTGAACGAGCACTCACCCTACAACACCGAGTGGGCTGCAAAAACACAAACTTGTGTGCTCCATTGTCTGCGGCGCTTGAAATGGCACATCTTGACCCAGCAAAGCGACAGGACTGAGAATGAAAGCATTACGCTGGGAGACAAAGGTCACAAAGTGGCTGATATGATACAAAAAATGTGACTTGCCTGAAAACAGAGGTGTACCCAGGCTGAGATCCACAAGGCAGGAAACAATAGGAAACCATAAGGAAACAATGGGCAAACAGGCGGTGGTAAACAGGTGGATTTTAGCCTCTGTCTTGGATAGATGAAGGATGTTTAGATGAGAACTGAGTCCTCAGATTGTATGAGCAAGGGGAAAGTTAGGTATATCACTGAGGAAAGCACACCACATCTCCAGCCAAGTTATGTAGCAGCCATGAGGAGCATTTCTGCTGTGCTCTGCACTCTACCGGATTTCTCTTCTGAAGCAAACCTATTTAATAACTCTCTTCTATAGTGAAGGAAAAAAAAAAGTTTGTTTGTTTGTTTGTTTGTTTTCCAAAATGGTAAATCAGGATGCTGAGTCAAAATACTGAGTTTGGGAGTCCAAATAGTAAAGCTATGAAGATCTTTTAACAGGAAATTAGGAGATCAAACGTCTCAGAAAGCCACAGCTGGCCCAAGAGACTCCTACATCAAGATCCAGCTTCCCAGGCTCTTGGCAAGGAGATATTGCTAAGACGTCCTAACTCCCAGGCTGTGTAAGAGCCTACAACGTCTCACTGTTGACTGTGCTAAAAATCAGCCTCTGAAGATGACAGTATGCTCTCTTGATGCATTAGCTTTCATTCCTGATATAACAATTTCTTGTGCCATGTTTTCCATATAACTTTGTTCTGTGGGCCATATCTTTTAAGAAATGCTAGCGGAAATTGGGAGTCAACCCACGAAAAGCAAAATCATATCAGTGGAAGGCAGATGCAAATGAAAGCAGAGGAGAAACGCTCACACGGCTGTCATCTTCTGCAACCGAATAAAGAGTTTTATCAGGATGAAGAAAAGCAATAGCATCCCTAATAGTCTAAGGCATCTCTAACTCACTCACAGTGGTACCTGACCACTTCACAGCTCCGAGATAAACAGTGGTGTTCCTGTGCTCAGTTTTACAGGGGCTGAAAGGACTTGACCAGTATCACCCAGAAATCCCAGGGAGCAACAGGAAAATCGACCCTGCCTCTTCCTATAGGGAATGGACCTCCTTTTCTCCTTGGCACCACATGATGCCCTCCCACATGCTGTGAAAATATTCTCTCTGCCTCATGCTGCCTTCCCAATTTTATATGTATAAAACATTGCACACAAAATTTATCTTTGAAATTAATATATTCGCTTGTTATACATGATATGTGTGTATACATATGTAATCATATTTCCCTGAAACTACGAAAATTCTCTCTTGCCATGGCCAAAAAGCCAAAGAAACATTTTTACCCAGCAAGACCAGGGTGATGCAGCATTTATTTTACCCCACATGGAGTGCAGAGCCCAGGCAGCAGTGGGTCCCTTTCTCCTTTGTGGGATGCCACGAGTACAGCTCCTCTCTTTCCAGAAAACACAACATGACATTAGGAAGCTGAGAAAAGATGCTGATAGAGCTGGAAGAGCAGCTGCTCCAATCCCACCAGCCAGGAAGGCTCCTTTCAGCCATGAGAGAAGGCTGCTGAAAATGGCTCGTACGCTTATAACTGATATAAACACAGTTTCTACACCTTTTTTCCCTGACAATGACAAGTGGCAGAAGATGTTCCCCAGCCAGACAGAAAGCAAGTCAAGAAGATCATCTGGAAACAGACCCAGCTCTTTGGGAGCGAAGTTGAGATGTGCACCAGGCTGAGAGGAGACGGACCTAACGTGAAAGAAGCACCTGCAGGACACTGTCCTGCAGAGCCTGGTCACAGAATCACAGAATGGTCGGGGTTGGAAGGGACCTTTGGAGATCATCTTGTCCAACCCCCCTGCCAGAGCAGGGTCACCCACAGCAGGTTGCACAGGAACGCGTCCAGGTGGGTTTTGAACGTCTCCATTCAAAAGAGAGACTCCACCACCTCTCTGGGCAGCCTGTGCCAGTGCTCTGCCACCCTCACAGTAAAGAAGTTCCTCCTCATGTTGAGGTGGAATTTTCTGCATTCCAGTTTGTGCCCATGACCTCTTGTCCTGTCACTGGGCACCACTGAAAAGAGCCTGGCCCCATCCTCCTGACACCCATCCTTTGAGTATTTATAAGCATTGATAAGATCCCCCCTCAGTCTTCTTTTTTCCAGACTGAAGAGACACAAATCCCTCAGCCTTTCTTCATAAGAGAGGTGCTCCAGTCCCCTAATCATCTTTGTAGTCCTTTGCTGCACTCTTTCTAGCAGTTCCCTGTCCCTCTTGAACTGGGGAGCCCAGAACTGGACACACTACTCCAGGTGCGGCCTCACCAAGGCAGAGTAGAGGGGGAGGATGACATCCCTTGACCTGCTTGCCACACTCTTCTTGATGCCCCCCAGGATGCCATTGGCCTTCTTGGCCACGAGGGCACATTGCTGGCTCATGGTCATCCTGTTGTCCACCAGGACTCCCAGGTCTCTTTCCACAGAGTTGCTCTCCAGCAGGTCAGCCCCCAACCTGTACCGGTGCATGGGGTTATTCCTCCCCAGGTGCAGCACCCTACACTTGGCCTTATTGAACTTCATAAGGTTTCTCTCTGCCCAACTCTCCAGCCTGTCTAGGTCTCTCTGCATGGCAGCACAGCTGGTCCTGGGAACCAGCCAAGAGGTGTCAGCACTTTGCTCCCTGGGGATGAAGGGAGATCAGTGTCCCTACCTCAGCGCAGGGACAGGTTTCCAGCACAGCCCCAGGAGCAGAAGGAAATGCTCATTCCTCTGCAGCCCGGCTATTGGAGCAAGCACCAACGATCAGACAAACATCAAAGTCCTATTACACTCCCCATGATCATCTGCAGCCCAACGTGTGTTGACACATGGATCCAGGGGATTATTCAGCACAATAAATACACTCCCAGCTAGCCCTGCTCAACCATCAGTCCCATATACCAGGAGCTTTCTCCATTTTCCCCTTCACACATGGCTTTGCCACAGGTCAGTGATGAGCTGCCGTGTTCTGCCTCGGACGGTGCCCGGGATGAGGTGTTGTACCAAATGCACATTTAGAAAGCACCCTCCAATCTGACAAGAGATGCCCGCTAACTCACACTGGGCACTGAGCGATTATAGCACAAGTCCACAGTGATGCTGCATTAGCCAGCGCTATAAACCTGTGGACAGAATTTACTCTAAAATAAATAAATAAAAAACCAAACACAAAACGAAAAAAACCCTCAACGTAAAAGAAAATGGATCCATTGGAGCTGCTGAATTTGTGGTGTATTTTACAAGACTCGGGGAAAAAGAGGAGAGAGAATAAATCTGGGAGCTAGTAGCCACAGCAACAAATTGCATTTCTCCTCTGGATGGCTTTTCCCCCCCCCAATCAACAGCAATTACCAAGCACCTTAGGGTAATATAGCAAAGTTTATGTTGCTTCTATGGCAAAGTTCTTTTCACAAGACTAATTTATTCGACATCTGCAAGGTGCTGATTCATTACAGCACATTACTGGGGGTCTGATTACAACAGCCAGTGAAAACACAAAGGGAAAAGCCCTGGATGGAGCTCGTCCTGCTCTGCTGTTTTTTTTCTGGTACCAATTAAGAGCCCAACACACTGAGCTTGGAAAAGAGATGCCTTCCCCGACTCTTAGGAACAGGGGAAAAGCAGCAAAAATAAAAGTGTTTGGGGGAAGCAACTCGGGGTGAAAGGAAATGTAGGCTCGTACCTGGCAATGTCAGACTCAATAAAGGCTGTGGTTGAGAAACCACGTACGTGCTGTTTGAAAAAATAATAATGAAGAAATAGCTGTCCTTCCTTCTGCTCTTCAAAGGCCGCCTCGAAACCGCTTCACATTCTCTTTGTATCACCGCAGTGCCATCAGGTCTAACAAGGGGCTAGGAATCTGGTTTCCATAGTTTTTATCCAAAGGAACTTTGTGAAGAACCGAGGTTGATTTGCTTTCAAACCATCCACGCGAATACATCTCAGATCACCTACCTCCACACATTAAAAGACTCGTTTAGCAGTGGACAGGGTGTAACACGGATTGCTCTGTCCTAGGGCAGGGTGCAACCACCGAAGCATCTTGCCACGCGCTTTGCAAAGGGCTTTCAAACAGAAGCTAACGTAGAAAGACAGAGTGAGGACTAAACCATGCATGGCAGGGGCAGAGCCTCCCAGCCCCGACGCCACCCAGCAGCTGTCACTGTTGGGTTTTAACCACATTTGCTTTTGCTACCTTTTAGGCCCTCCAGGTTTTCTGTTTCCAAGGGAATGACCTTCAGGTGCCAAGCTCCCCGCTGGAACCGACGGTGGGACAACACGTTGCACGCAGGTGCATTCATCTAGCTGGTGGGAAGAGGACTGGGAAATCCTGCTGTCCAAAAGGAGATTTATCACCCCTGAAACAAAGTCCCTCCAAGATAGCGCAGCTCCCAGCACCTCTCAGCAGGTAGGGTCAGCTCTGCAGGCTACAAGTAAGGCACTGCCTGTCCTAATGAGAAGGCAGAGGTGGTGGAAAGAGACATCTCCACACTACATTTAATTATTAAAGTTGACAGAAAGGATTTGTCTAGTTTCTAAATATTTTGCAGGGCAGCTGCGAGTGCATCTCTGTGGGAAGCAGGAGGTGATTTCCATGCAGGATGAAGAGCTTTGTGCTCACATTCAGCAGCAATCATGTCCTGCCTGTAACTACAGAGAGCACGAGACATGCAGTGGCTGGTTGGTACGCCAGAAGGATATCTATCTTCATCCACGACAGCTTGACATGCTACTTTACTTTCCTTAAACACACTCTTGTGACTGCCTATGAATCCTAGCAGCTATCTCATCCTCCCACAATCTCAAAACACACATGGAGCTAACAGGACACACATTCATCCCTGTCCAGATGTGCCACTTGCTCCTCTAACAGTGTAAGATGATGTAGGACAGACCACCTGGAGGTACCTTGTCTCCTTATTTGGTGGTTCACACACCAGATCCATCAAACTCAAGCTTCGCCTAGTTTTCAAAACCCTCCTTCCTTAGCCAGGACTACCAGAATGGATCTCTTTTTCTGCTGCCTTTTATTACAACGGCTTGTTTTCATGCTATATTTGGAAAACATTGCGATTTCTCCAGGAAAAAAAAAAACCTTAACACTAGCCTAAATCAGGGTCCTGGAAATATGCAAACCTTGCTGAAAAAAAACCTGCTAAAAAGCATAAGGGCAAACACAGAAGCCTCTTCCCTGTTTGAACAGTCTCCTCAAACTACATGCACCCGAGCAATATTTTTCTGCCAAACTAGTTCACTACCTCTCTCCAAAATTTTTTTAGACTGCTTTAATCTAGAGCCAAAGCACCCTGCCCTGCTGCCGCTGAAATTAATAGATGTTTTGCCATTACATTCAGTGGGATGAAAATTAAGCCTTAAGAAAGCCAGACAATCACACTGCGGTCCATATTCATGTAGGGAATACTGCAAGCAGGATTTAAAAGGACCTTACATTTATCTTTGTACTGCCTGTGCTCCATCTGCATATAATTGCTTATGTCTACAGACGCTGCAATGCTCATCAAAGGCTATATTCTTACCCACACTTGGTCTCTCTTTCAACTGGCAGGAAATTCTCATTGCCTTACAATCTATACACAGCCATTTAGCATTTAATAATTCAAATTGTAACACAATATTTGATGGAAAATAGTCATTATGGATTTATAACACAATGCAGGTAGCTGAAGTACACAAATTTCAGCATTTCAGGAAATGGGTGCTATTTTCAAACAGAGCTAATCCTATAACAAAAAAAAAATCCATAATATTATCCATAATCTTTTCTTGCTGCATGCATCTATGGGTTTTGGTTGATTTCCTCCCCCTTTTTTTTAATGCTCAAACAACTGAGTTATAGCGGAACATTTTTCTACACTATGAAGCTTATTTACATACTGTAAATAACTGTGAATGCAATAAAATTGTGGTACAAATAACATGAAATAATGCCTCAATTTGCAGTTGTTTTACATCAGCATAGTTTATAGCAGTGTTTACTGTAGACTTAGGAACAAGCAAATAAATAAATAAATAAAAAGACAAAGAGAAAGACAAAAACTTCTCCATTCCCCACAGCGTGGCTTCTAACCCGCTAACCAGCACTGAGGTTACTCACCCCTTAAGTAACATTAAAAATCAGAGACCGCAAACGATACCAGATCCCAACCTGCATAGCGCAGTACAGAGAGAATACGATGACTGGGTTTCTATCTCACATCATGCACAATCCAATGCCCCAAGAGCTACACATTGCAGTAAATCTGGGGGGCACTGCTTAGACCTTGATAACTGATGGATCCTTCCCCACATCCCAAACCCCACGTGTGATTTAGGACCAGTTTCTCCCTCTCTGTTTTTCACCCAGGTTCCCCCGCTGTGCTGATATTTTCACCTCTAACTTGTCCATTTGGATGGTCTCGGTGGGATGCCAACTGCAGAGCACAGGGTGCTTCAGATCCTGACCCCAGCTCTGCTTTCTATCAGCTTTTATAACACACTCCAGACGAACAATCCTTGTAACTAATTCTTACCCTCCACTTCCTTAAATTGAGAGATCCTGGTGGCAACTGTCCAAAAGACCCTATTTTTGTCACGTAGCCACCAGAAGCCATCCACCTCCTGGGAGGAGAGATGTCTTGAAAGTCTGGCTGACACCCGATCTGCCATGTACACAGAAGGATCTAACATTCCCCTCCAACAACCCACTGCAAATTTGAGTTACTGATGACATGTAGAAAACCAGCAGCTTCCTAGCTGGAAGCTTAATGGTGGCTCCTAATTTAGATTTCTCTGCCTGGTTTGAGGTTTTGATGAGACAAGCTTCCACAGTACCTACGTGATGATTTGATATGCCTTTTATTAAAAAAAACTACCAACAACAACAAGAAAACTAACGCAACCAAAAAAAAAAAATCCCAACAAACCAGAACCCAAACAAAAACCCTTTTAACACATTAGAAGGGTTCATGGGGATCGTTTTAGGCTGTCAGCAGGGCTTAGCCAAGATAGGCCACGTGTAATGGTATATCTCATAGTCCAGTAGCTACCAACCCCAGCAGTCAGACAAGTGTGTCAAACTCGGGTACTCCCTGGAACAGATTGGTCAGGAGAAAGATTTCTCTAAATTCTTTTTTCCTCCTGGTGTATCAGAGAGCCAGAACAGAGCCTTGAAATGATGGAGTACAATTTTCTCCTTCCTTTAAGCACGCACTGAGACGTAAATAGTCATTTCCAAGAGCTTAAAACCCCAGGGAAGCAGATAATAAGCAATTACTCTAACCAGATAGCACTGATGTCTAAAAATTAATTTCTGTGCTAACATCCCACCCCTAAAGTTTTCAATTTCAAAGCAGAGCATCTTCTGAAAAAGATACACAGGTGTACAATTATGTTTCCTAGACATCTGCCTCCGTCTACTCCGGTGGCACGTTTAACCCTGCCTACTCGGAGCACAGCCAGCGCAGGATAGCCTCTCCACCTTCTCGGGGCACATGTGCCTCCAGACAAGAGCTGGTGCCGAAGTGCAAGGCACTATGCTGCTCAAAACAAATTGATCTTGTCACGGCAGCGTTCCTGACATGCTTGTCCCACTATAGGTTTCCTTTGTTATCTCTGCCAGTATTTACAAATCAATTTTTTTCAGAGAAGGTTGCTGTTTTCCTCCAGATCTGCTCAAGCAGTGAGCTGTCTCGCATCTTCAGAAATCATTGAAATGAGACAATAAAGCCATCAAAGTCAGAAGAGTCGGGAACGCGACCACAGGAACCTGGTTCCTCCAAGCAGCTCCTCTGTTCGCAATGTTTAACTCACAGGCAGCAGTTCTAAAGCTTACGCTGATGCTCTGGGGCTGCTGGGCCACGGGGAGATGATTCGCCTTCATGGCTTCACACCACGAGAGTATTTCTCCCCCTTTCTCTGAATTCAGAGATATCACCTGTAAGAATGGCATCAAGTCTTAATGGTAAATGTTACCTTCTTCCACTAACGTTTGTCAGAAAAACAAGAGCGGGTATACGGCTTCATATCCTATGAAATCACAGCACTCTATTTCATCCTATATAACCATTAAGGATAACCGAAATAAGTGAAGCAAAGATGAAGAAGCCATCTTTAACAGCAGCACTTTGGGTTTGCAGTACTATTAGTTGGATGTATTTATAATAAGTGAGCTCATCATGGTCAGTCTATCTTACACCTAGGGTCCTCTGAGACATCTACAAATGTGCCTAAATAATCATCCCAGGTACCCAGAGACACCTTTTATCATTTATTTGCTGTCACTCTTTGAAGGTAAAATACTAAAAATAAATATTGGGTGTCTACGTACGGATTTAGTGCCTACCTTAATAAATGTTTACATTTGGAAACAGGCTCCACAACTACTGTGTAGTCCTTAAAACAGGGAAAGGGGAAAGCTAGCTACTTCGTAGGAGTTCTGTGAATTTTCATTGACAAATATCTATTAATTTGTGGTATTCTGGAAAAAAAAAAACAACTCGGAACCAGATCCTGTACCAAAGCCCCCCACCTTGTTCTTCTCCCTGCTTCTTAACACTCATCACTAAAAGGTATGTGGCAACTGTATAAGTTGTAAGTTTGAGCCCTGAGATCTCCGTTTTAATTTTACTTCATTTGCCAAACCTTCCTTTAGAATTTTTTCCTGCAGCTCTGAATGTTTTCTGCCCTTCATTTCAATTAATGATATCATAGATCAGTATATTCTCCCAACAAACTATCAAATTAACTGCCACATTCTTCCTTCATTTTTTATTCACAGAAAGAAAGAAAAAATAACCGCAGCAAACTGATGCACTTAACTCTTTATGATTTCAAATAAAAGCCAGAAAAATGATGGTAATGTTTCACCAGTCCCACGGTTTAGCCAAAAAGCACACTGTACATCTTAGTTATGTCATGTTTTATTCCTCAGTCTGTGAAGATGCTGGAGAGTAATGCATCTAGGGTCAAAAAAACAAAATGAGAAGAACCCAGCAGCAACTTGGAGTCAGAGATTTTTCTGTTGCTTAACTTAACGCCTCCACAAATAACCTTGTTCTTCTCTCTGCCTTTAAAAACAAAGACGCAACACAAGGAAATAAAAAATGCCATATGAAGCTTTTATTTCCAAGTCTGCGGAAGCACTAGTTTTTCATCTTTAGCTTTCACCGTTATAATCCCCGTCACGTCCTTTTCCTGCCAGCCGTGGGATGCTGATTGACAGGGTGCTGTCTGCATTCATGCCACGCTGGGAAGTGGGTCAAATACTGCCCCAGAAAAACAGGCTGGAGGAAATTTCCCCTCCAGACCCTCCGTATTAAATATTTACAGACACTTTTTCTCATTAGTGGACCACCAAGGACAGAAAAATGTCCACCAGGTGATTCAAACTTTCCACCACCTCTTTTCCAGCTATTCTTTCTCCCTCTTCCGAGCAATAGTCCCTACCTCTCCCCCTTCTGCACCTTTTCCTTGTCCACGCTTTCCCTAGGCTTCCTACAGTCTTCTCAGAATCTCCTCCATCAAATCTTCCATTCATCATCATCCTTTCCACCTCCCACTCTACCACCTTTTGTTCATTTGCTTTGAAGGAAAATTTGGCCTTAATTAAGTTAAAAAAAAACCAGTAACAAAATATATGTCAACAATCAAACACACTCCTCGGAATAAGCAATGGTAAAGAATGTGTTGCCACTAAGAAACCCACAGCAGATCTGCTGCAAATTCACACCAGTACTTTCCAGGACACTCCTTGTTGATTGGAAGCTGCATCCATTCCCCCCACAGCTGAACTCAGCCTCAGGGATGTCTCTGTTGCTCATGACGACAAACACAAACACTTGCCAGGCTCTTCTCCAAAGTCAGCAACCTCTACAGGTTCCCATGTTTTTCATCACCTTGCTTTGTGTTTGAGCACTGCCCAGCAGAGCAGGACCCCAGGCCAGGGGCAGGGCTTTCCAGGGCCACCACAACACATGCTCCAAGCTACTGCACTGGAAACCATCTCCTCCACAGCCCCAAGGTCAGGCAGTCACACCTCCAGCCCCACACAGGACTGGACGCACACCTCTCCCATCTATACACGTGACTTCTTCCCAGACCAAATGTTTTATTCAGTTCTGTCAAGAATGGATTTCAAGGCTGTTAAGGAGCCCTCTGACCTACCCCACCTCACCGTTCTAACTAGTGATGAGCAAGCATCTGATAAATGGTTTGGGTTTGGGGCAATCCTTGTGTATTAACTGCTGATGAAATTCAGAGACACTGCTTTGAGCTCCGCAAACAGACCTCAATAATAAAGTCTATAACCAGGACAATGGTGAGGATGTGAGAGAGAAAAAATAAGACAGATTGGGAGAGAAGACACAGAAAATAAATTATATGAACAGTGTAACATTGCTTCTGGGTGTGTCGCGTTAACGAAGGACAGGGAAGAGGGTCCTGTTCCTCTCCCAAGCACCTTCCCAGGCATTGCAGCAGCTGTGGCAGAGTCTCCCCTCTGCTTCCAGGAGCGGATGCATCCGAATTCAGGCTTTCCTCTGCAGCATGTTTGCTTCCTCAATCCATAGTGTCCAGGAGCTATGACACAAGAGGGGAGGAGAAACCTGGTGAAGGTTTTCTCTACTACAATCTGCCCTCAGTTGAGTCCACAGACAACAAAAGTAGGTACAAGGACCTGTTTCTTCCTCACTCCACAAAGTGAAATAGTCACAGCCGTAAGTCAAAGCTTATTAAGTTGCACTCCAAGGACAAGCTTACCTCCCCCCAAGAGCTTCTCAAAAACCCACCAGAGGAAAATGCGAGATGCAAGTCAAAAGTTCTCAGTAGCAGTGGACGCCTTCACAACTAAGTCTGTAGCACAGGCAAACTCCAAAGCAAAAGCAAGATTTGTCCACTTCTCCTGTGCCTGGGCTAAGGGAACAGGATGCCACAGGATTAACTCCCATAAAAACCTGCACCAGCTCCAGGTAATGGCCTTGGCAACTGCACCCTGGATGGGGAACCAGACCAGCCACAACATCACAGCAATCCATACCGATTGCTGGCATAAGTGGGACTGAATTCCTGAAATCCAGCACCCGGGGACCCACGGGGGTTTGCTTCTCTTCAGGGCCCTCAGATGCAGGGGAGAAAACCCAAAAGTTATATGGAGGTTAACCTGAAGAGCTGAATCCAGAGATTCAAGAAATCTTAGTTTCTAGTACCAGAGGTTGCAGAGGACAGCTTGAACTATCATACCTGAGGACTCTAAATAGAGATGCAAAAATATGAATGTGTATATTTAGGGGAAACTTGCTTGCGTTCTATAGTGTCATGGGCAGGCAATACCACAGGGTCTGGCAAGAACCACACTGCACCCTCTCAGCACTGACCTGTGCTACACTTTGTCCAGGGAAATTGGAAATTGCCTGCTGTCATCAGGTTCATTTCAATTACAATTGCTTTTTGACTTTTTTTTCTTTAAGAAAAAGCAGGTCTGAAATCTATCACAGATGTTTCATGGCTATACACTCATTATTCGTTCTCCTGCTTTTTAAGGGCCATGACTCACGAGGTGGGTTGTCCTCTGCACGCTGAGAAATGGGCAGGAAGGACCATGAATCACTCCAGGCACCGTTACTCTCACAGGTATTGAGTAATGGGACAGAAGCACAAGGAGCCAACCTTTCCCGCAGACCGCACAGAGGAATTTGTTGCTGTCTGGGAGTTGCCACCACTTTGGTCACCCACCGTAAAGGAACAGACTCAGCAGCACTGAGTGTGTTCCTCCAAAGGCCCCGGTGACAACTGCTGCAACGCAGAAGACAACTCTGATGCCCCATTCCTTCGTTCCAGATGGCATCCAGCCATGTCTTCCAGAAGCGTCACCTCCATGAGGTGTTACCGCTAAAGGAGGCTGTCTCTGTCACACTAGTTTCCAGTGAACAGTGACAAATATTTTTCCCAGAGCTGACAGATTAATTATGAATTAAAAAGATTATTTTTTTTAATTACACCCCTCTCACAGCCTCACCAGTGGCACACGAGCCTCAGTTGCCCTCTCGTGGCTGGTTTGTCTGTAACAGAAGTACTGGGGCCAGAAAGACCTCTCAGGTCATCGAGTCCTATCATTTTTTATTGCAGACAAACATATTATGTAAGCCCTTTAAATAAATGTTATCAATCCCGCCTGTAAAAAACTCATTAGGTTAATGTGGTGCTATTTTTATTAAAGCTCAGAGAACTTGCGTTTAACAGCTATTACACTGTTTAAACATGAAACAACTCTAAAATGATAGAAGCCAGAGCTTGGTATCGACTGAAATTCACAGCCCCGACCAGCATCTCTCAGAGGCAGGCTGACTTTTTGGTTCTGCAATTACACCCCCAAGTTTTCTCAACAGCGACAGTGATTCCACACTCTCAAAGGACTCAGATCTGCTCCCAAGTGAAGGATTTGACTTCCAGCTCTCAGCTTGTTCTGCACGGGCTCCCCTGAAGCCCTACAAGATTCAGATGGGAGGCATTCCCACAACATCTCCATCCAGCACTCACAATGGAATGGCATTGTCCCCAGGAGGGTCAAGTACTGAGGCATTTGACCCAGTGTAGCACGTTACTCACCAGCTAACAGTATGAGAAAAATCATGGTCCTACGGCTAAAAGCTGCCTCTTCAATAAGATTTACAGATAAGCTGCAACCAGGCTAATTTTAAACACTGAAGCACCCTTTGTGGTAAGGTGTCTTCAGGGGCAGGGGAAGATCTTGCCTGCACTCTGGGAATTTCGCCTTTGTCTAAATGCTCTAAAAGCAGCCAGTCAGGTGGAGATAGGATAGGAGCTTCAACTAAGAACTCTGCATGTAGCAAAGAGAGATTGTTTCCTTCCTGCAAGCACTTTGTTTCATAATCTGGTATGTAAGATAAGTCAAACCGAAACAAGACTTCGTTCTGGATTCCAACAGCTGAAAACAAAGCTCAAGCTCCTTACCATTTGCTATTATAGGGCAGAGAGCCACCATCATCACAAGGATAAAGCACCAAGTGTCCTCACTTCTTTTCTCTCTGGAGCAGTTATTCCTAGCCCTGCAGGGAAAAAACAGGACTCATGAGCAAACTCTTCCACGCTCTTCTTTCCAAGCATCAAGAGTCATCCTAGAAAGCAGAAGACAAAACTCATCATCTCTCTGAACATCTGACAGGAGACCAGCAGAACTAGCATTTATCTGAACTTAAAAAGACATTATTTTCAATAAGAATTTCTATTTTCATCAGCATGGAATTCTTGTAAGGTTGTTTCCATATTCTATTAATCTCTCTAAAATCTCCATGCTCAGCAGCCTGGCAATTGTCACACACATTGCACAACCAAGAAAACAAAAGGCCATAGTTTAAGTAAAGTTGGTGCTGAGCCCTCATTAGTCAGGTGTTGGCAGGACTTTATTAATGGCAGTAATTAGTAGGAAAAAAGTTCAGTGGTGGCAGTGGAAAATTCAACCACTTAAATATTCATTATTATCGACTCCTCCAGCTTCACGGTGCAAGCTATCTTATTAACTTCCTTTGGGCCGGCCTCTCAGGTCAGCTCTGCTGGTATGCTTGAAGGTGAAAGGCTGGAAATGTTAAACTTCTTTCAGAAGTCGGCAGAATTACTATGCTAAGACAAATGACCACCCCTCAAATTCCCTGAACCTCCCCTTTGGTTCCCCAGGGCACCGGGGCAATCTGAGGACAGCTAACAAGTACTGCTCTTCACTTTGGCCTTTTAATTCACAAACAATAAGAAAGCAGTAAGGAAGACCAAGAGAGAAACAAAGCACTGATTATAGCAACAATGCACTAAACATCGAAAGATCACAGATCCATAAACGGCTCTGCAATTGTCTAATAGGACTGATTAATTAAGATCAGCAGAGAAATCTGGAAAGTTTTGTAGCAAAGGCCCTTTAAACACAAAGTGGGAAAATTTAAAAATCTAGGACAGAATTGTCAGTAAGTTCTGTTCTCCATTTGTGGATGTTCAACTTCGAGACAGTTAGGTCTAGGTTATCAGAGCAATCTGAATGCTCAAGTATGTTGAAGACCATGGGAAGCAGAGGCACAAGCCCTGGTGAATCAATAACCTGGTGTCCGCTTTTCAAAGCAATGCTCCCATGGAGCTCACTTTTGCCTTAGCCCAGCCATAGGAGATGAAGGCAGCTCAGAAGCACTGTGGTTTGGTGAAATCCTTTGGTTTCCATTGACCAGGGGTCAAATGGTCTGCAACAGAAGCAATTCCACCTGAAATCCTTTGCAGTCAGTATCTCAGATGGCCCTTAGTCCAATAGACATCATACACATTAAATCCATGACCTTTAACATATTCAATACGCAGGCACTCCAGGCACATGCATTGAAACTGAAATCTCTACTCTTATTCCGCGTACCCTGGAACTTCTGCCCATGTGCAGCTTCCCCTTTGAAGCACTTTTCCACTCAATAGCACACAACCTACAGAAGTAAGGCCAAGGACAAAGCCCATCAACTACAGCATGATGGCATTTATCTCCTATGGGTCTTTACATTAAAAAAAAAAAGAAAGGCAAAAGGAAAAGCCCCCACATGTCTCAGCTGACAGTAATTCTTCCATCAGCATGAAATTAGATGGATTAATGCCAAATTCTGTCAGCTGGAGGACCCTGGGGTTAAATTCTACTGGCCTAAAGCATTTTTGAGATAAGATCTGTGATTCTCAGAAGCCAGCCAGGTCCTCTGTGGTTTTTTTCTCCTACCTATGAACCTGGGATAGTGCTTTACTCTGTCCTAGTGGTGCTGTATATCATAACACAACAGCCGCTAAGTGCTAGAAGAGCTTTAGGCTGGAGGGGGAATGCATAAACCTACAGAGAGTTTTATTGCTTAAAGTAAATGGTAGTCTTAGTGCGGCACTTGTGAAAAGAGGCTGAGCAGATCTGACCTTTCTACAGTCCTATAACTTTTACTAAGAAGACTATCCCAAACCCAGCTAGCAGTGAAGTAAAGCAAGCTCATGGTATGCTGCTACAGCAAAGAGTGGTCAGCTCAAGAAAGATGGTGCTTATTAGAAAAGGCCATTCTAGGTCTATTTATAAATAGCTGCAGAACCCCAGTTCTTACAGAAGGTGTTGCTGCTTTAAGAAGCTTTCATAAAAAACAAAGTGGCATTTGTTGAGATTATTCCATTCCTGGAGCTGAAATATTTCCAAAAATCTAGCTCATTCCACATTTTACCCTTAAAAGTCTCCGTATGTGTGAAAGGATTTAAGGAAAAGCAACTCCATTTCCCACTGTATTAGAATATCCTGCAACACCTTTCTATTTGTTGTTCTGTTTGCAAGGGCTTTTCACCTCCCTGGTGCATAATCTGTTCTCATTTCTACCTCTGCCTTCACCCTGGCTAAATGTGGTCTGCAGTAATACCTCGACTTTTTGCTGGAAGGTTGGTCTAAGCGAAATGTAAAAACGGGAGAGTTTGGAAATCCACATGGTTCTAGCAAAAATGAAAAAGGAGCTTTCCCACTGTCACCTGGGCTGGAAAAGCAATGCTCCCTGCCTGGCATTAGGCATGCAGAGCACTGGCAGCAAAGCTCCTGAGACACCATCTGTGCACATAATAAAGAGCGGTGGGATTTTTGTAACATAAATGATTGAATTTGCTTTCTGCTTCCCTTGCAGTGGGAGTATGCCAGCTATTAAGTGCCATAAGAACTTGCCAGACTACCTTTGAATATAAAATTTATCTTCTCTGATTCATGCCCTCTCCCACCTCTGCAAGTAAAGCTGGTGCTGCTATAGGAAATACTGTAGTCATTTTGCCTAGGCAAAAGTAAGTCTACCTATCTGTCACAGCCACCTAAATTAGGAGTGTAGTTGTGAACTACAGAAAGTCTGAACTGCTTTCAGGACTTGCCTTATTCTTCATTGACAGTGGGACAAACCTGAAGTGACCACTGGGTCTTAATACCTCTCAAAGCCTTTTAAATTTTAGTACCAATTGTGAACCCAGCGAGAAGGTTGAAATGCAGTACCATCCGTCTTTGTCGGGAGCTTCTGACTCTTGGTTTAGTCCAGCACTTCTCAACCACTTCTCAAATAAGAGAGGAACTCCGCATCTCCAACATCTGCCTGTGGTTTTCTTCTATAAGTAAATAAATCGTATTTGTCAGCCACATGCATCACCATCAGGACCAGAAGCGCTGCCTGGTAAAAGCGCCCCTTGTTAGACCTGTTTTCATTGGATTATAATGCTAAATTTTCTACAAGATTAGAGTTTTGTATCTTGAGTGCCTATGTCAGGCTAAAAAGGTTTGAAATGTCTCAGCCAAAATGAGGTATTTCAGAAAACAAGACAAAACAAATGAACAAACAAAATCCTTCCTATGTTAAAGAGGTAACCAAACCAGCTAGCGATGCTTTTACTGGGAGCATTAGAGCATCCCATCTTCCTGGCGAGGACATGGAGTGATAGCAGGGAGCTTTTAAACGTTACCATGCAATTAAAGATGGTCATAACATGCATGTGCACAAGGAAACCGTACAAACCACTTTAATTCTGGCCTCTTTCTAACTCTGTTATGCTTGACTTTTTGCTCTCCTAGTATCTCAAATGTGTTGTTCCTGTGGTTATATAAACAAAACACAACCCATTTACGCCCAGGCAAGTCTTTTAAATTTTATGGGACTGTGGGATGTACGTGGTGGGAAAACTTAGCCTGTACAAATTGAACAACAAACAGGCAGCGGGAGGAACAGCAGCGGCTGTGGAGTAGAGGCAGCCTCACCGGTGCCGTGCGTGGGAGCGCTGTCTCCCCGAGCCCCAGGATTTAACAAGGAAATAACATGCTGAGTACACAAGGTACTGCGTTGAACATAAGGGATAGGAACGCGTCCCACAGCATCTGAGCGGAAAAGCCATTTGAGTTGTGCTTAAGCAGGTCCACAGGGAGGGAAATGGAGGTTTTCAATAACCTGTAGCATCACCTTTATGGCAGCAATGTGCGTGGTATCCACTCCTCCACCTCCAGGCCAGCATTAGCTCTGAAGCTAAAGATTAGCTGACAGTAATGCGTCAGTGGAGGCAATAACCATGGGGTAAGTACAAGCACGCCATTGAAGGAGCTTTGGGAGGACAACCTGCTTTCCCAGAATGAACTTTAAATCCAACATGCTAATAACCAACGAGCAAACTTGGTATGGATCAGCAAACCTAGCACTAACAGAGGCTTCCTCCCATCCTGCAGTCCCTGGGGCTGGAGCAGGAGATGCGAAGACACACTGGGTCCCTGTGCGGGGCATGTCCTTGGCAGCGCAGATGTTCTATGGCCACCCCAGTCTCCAGGCTTTGGCAGGAGAGCTGAAAGGGCAGCACTGATGTGGCCAGGGGTCATACAGCAACAGCGAGTCGTGCAGCTGATGCTCTCCCTGATTTATGACAAATGGGTTGAATTGTGAGCTCCTTTTCTGTTTTCTGGAGTGGAAGGCAAAGGGAAGCAAAGACACAGAAGAGAAGGCAAATCAATCCAAATTTGTGGTGGCCCACAAACTCCTAACTGGTTTGCTTTAAGGACACCTGTGGGACACTTCAGGCAGACACTACCATGAAGGACAGGACTGGCCTATCCCAAGGTCTAACCGTTTTCTTCACCGCAGATCTACACAGCTGGAATTTTCCAGCCTGATCACTGAGGTGGAGACCTTCCTTAAGGAGTACCGGTCACCAGGAGAGTGCAGCTGAGGTACTACATGCAAAAATTAGGGATAGAAAAACTGTAGGGTCTACCTGCTCTGAACTGCTGACGAGATCTCCAACTCACAGGAAGAGTAAAATCTCAAGGGGGCAGAGAGGACAAAGTGCACTTGAACCTGCCCGGTTCCGTATGACACTGATGGGTGAGAAAGCGTTCACTTAGTGAACATAATGAGAGACATAAAGATCAAAGCTTCGTCTGGGACTTGGAGGCAGTGGGACCATTCCTGCACAAATAAATGCTGCTCTTGTTTCAAAGCTCGTCTCTCCAGCCAAGAGCCAAGAAATATCTTTTTTCCATGCTTGTCGCAAAAACTGCTGCACCATGGTCATAATTGATATGTACACAACAACCAGTCTCCTTGCAGGGCCTTAGGAAGAGACCCCCTTTTTTCTTCTGCTAAAACTAGCAGACCACCAGCTCTCCTCTCCCCTCACCCACAGCAATCCCAACGCTTGGTAAATCCAGCTCTGCACAGGACCCAGCAGGCAGGCCTGATTATGCTGCAAATAAAGATTTAAATCCACAGTAAAAGATTTCTAAAGTGCAAACAAAAAAAGGCTACTTCAGTGCCTGTTAAGCTTCTGTGCCTGTAAAGCTTCAATGAAGAGCATTAACACTCCTATACATGCTGGCAAAAGCATTCTTCCCTTGCAGTATCTCTGCTTGTCTCCCTTCTTCTACCCTTCTCCTGCCCATTGCCAGCCCTGATTGACATTTTTTATGCTTATTTCATTACTGCATCTCCAGAGGCTTAGAGAGGGGTGAGAGGAAAGGAAGAATGAGAAAAGGGAAAAAATAATTACAACAGGATTTCATCGACAAGCAGGAAAAAAGGGAAGTGTCCCTCTGGGTTTGATCAATAATGCAGCACTTGTTATCTTGATCTTCTTAATAAACCACAAGCAACCCAGATATATTTCTATCTGTGAATCAATTCTCTGCAATGTTTCTATCACAATATAGCCAGTACATGCAACCACACAAAAATAAAATGAAATGGGATGGTTTATTGATTGACCAAACAAGAAACCCTGTAGTTTGCATAGATTATCAGCAGAGAAGTGCTGCCTGCTTTGCTTCTGTTTAATTACTTTTGCTTTGTTTCAGACTTTCTCTCCCCCCCACTGGGGCCATACACATTACTAGGCAACCCCTATGCCGTATCAATGGCTAAATCCTTCCAGCTTAACCCCAAAGACATTTGCTAAACCTGCCACAGGAACTGCTTCTATATCTGTGTCCCCCGTCAGAGAAACACCTGTAAGCATTGCTTTTCTTTCTCTTAAGTCAGGGGTGTTGGAGGCGTCACCGCATTTCACAGGAGGCAGAACTGGCCCAGAGTTCCTTGTCCCAGAGGAAGTTTAATTACACAGCTAATTATACGGCTGAGTTCACCTCCTTTCACCTCTTTTTTGTTCCTGTCTCAGAGCCTGCCTGCAAAGTTCACCCTCTCTGACCCATCGTTGTGCAGGCTACGACCACCCACCCAAACCCATGCCAGGCAGCAGTAATTGCCGGGCTGGGGTCAGGCTGCAGAGTCCTCCCAGGCTGAGCTGGAAAGCAGCTCTGTGACGCTCTGCTGACCCTCACAACACATAACCCATGAATAGAATGCTCAAAGGCGTTTTGTGTTTGGGTATTTTCAGCTCCCTGATGCACTCTCCAAATCACGGAGTGCCAGGACCTGCTACAATGACCTGGCCTTGGAGAAGAGCTCCCCACACCCAACTGCTGAGTGACCTGCAGCAATGCACCTCGTGGTTAACCACACAAGAACGGTAAGGACACCTACCTCACACAGGGCTAGATTATACTCAGGCATCATCTATATGTAACCAAAGAATGCTTTTAATCCCCCTAGATTGAATTGCAATGTCTTTTCTTTTGGTCTCTCAATTTTCAGTAACGCCTTGGGCCTTCTGTGAAGAAAAACTTCCTTCTGCAAAGGAAATTTAAGAAAAAAACCCAAACTAGTATAGCCTTTAAGATTTGACCAATAAAGAAATTACTAATTTTCAGATTTTGGAGCCATCTGATGGAAACAACAAGCACAGAAGTAGCAAGGTAACATCGCACTGTCTATTGATTCAGATACTGGGCATGATAATGTTTCCTGTGGGTCTGGTGGATCCATGCCACATCTTGCATTGATCAAAAGAAGGTCCTAAAGTAATTCCCCACCTTTCTTAGGTGTTTACCATAGATATTACTAAGTTTTGAGTAGACAGCCCCTGAATGTTATGTAGATGAACCCCCCTTCCCGCTGAGCCAGCGTAACATCCTTCAAGAAAAAAATGTAATTAAGTTAGACTTGTGAACGATAATGAGTTTCTATTACACCCTGCTGAGAGTAGCAGCAACATCTGAAAATTATTTTTCGCTGTCTACAACCAAGCAATACCTCCTTTATTAGAAACAGGGAAGGAGCTGATAGCTTGGACTGTTGCAGTTCCAAACTTACTTTGAGACCAAACACTTTTGAAAGATGATGCTGTGGATTAAAGCTCTGCAATAACGTCCACAGATAACAGAGCTTCACTCTGGCAGGACAGTGCTGGAAGTCTTAGAGAATGACTTGTACAAACCCTTTCCGTTCCAGTGTGGTAAAGCTTGCTAGCTGCTCTGTAGCCATGCTCAAGGCATGCAGCAGTCTTGGTCTGGCTCTTCTGTCTCCTGCAGCCACCACTGACCAGTGCCATGGGGACATGAGTAAGAAGACAACAAGCAGTGCGATGTCTCTGGGACTGGTGCCGCACTTGCTGCAGCCTCTGGCTCAAGGGCTTGCTGATCCAGAAGCCCTTTTTGATTTTTCCTCCATACAGTTTTATAGAATCAAAGAATGGTTTAGGTCAGAAGGGACCTTAAAGATATCTATTTCCAATCCCCTGCCCTAGGCAGGGACACCTCCCACTAGACCAGGTTGCTCAAAGCCCCGTCCAACCTGGCCTTGAACACCTCCAGGGATGGGGCAGCCACAGCTTCTCTGGGCAACCTGTTCCACTGCCTCCGCACCCTCAGAGTGAAAATTTTTTTCCTGATATCTAATCTTAATCTCCCCTCTTCCAGTTCAAAGCCATTACCTCTCATCCTATCACTACATGCCCATGTAAAAAGTCCATTCCCAGCTTTATAGGCACCCTTCAGATGATGTTTTGCTAGACAACCTTTTAAACTTCATGCCAGATTTTCATTTTGTAATGTCCTGTGCCCAGGAGCTCCACACCTCCGCAATCCACTCCCAAACCAAACCCTTCTTTGGGGTTTTCTGAACCTGCTGTTTTAGTCTGTGTCTGCATGGGTTTAGAAGAGGCAGTGAACTTCTCTTCTCAATTCAAGCCACTCCTGATTTTCTCGAGCTCTGTCATAATCTCCCCTCTGCATTTTCTTTTCCAGGTTGGACTCCTTGGCCCCTTCACCACTGGTCCCTTGGGGAGAAGCTGCTCTGCGCCCCTTCCCAACCTTGCTGGACACCCTGCAGGGGAGCCAGACCCCCGCCAGGCTCAGAGATCAGCAGCGGTTTGCACAGCACTATAACAAGATCCTCCAGTTTGTTTTCTGTTTATTCCTTGATAATTCCTCACACTCAATTCACCTATTTGATTGCTCTTGAGCACCAAACTTATGCTTTTTGAGGGGCTCTCTGTTATAAGTCCAACATCTCATTCCTCAGGGCACTAGTCATGTCAAGAACCACCTGAGTATATATAAACATATATATGTACGTATATTTATATGTATGTACACATATACAGTTAATACTGGGGGGTTTTTTTCCCATGTGCATATTTTATATTCAACTACATTGAATGCCACCAGCCACTGTATTACCAGTGACTATTATGAGGTCTTTACACTCAGCCTTGTTCACTTTTGGAGTTTGGGGTTTTTTTAAGAATGAAATGGAGAAAACCCAAACAATCTTTAGGTCTTTGCAATGCAGGAGATTGGAGTTTTTTCCTACATAGAAGTGACACTTTATCTAGGACCCCAAACACATCAGGATGAAAAACTCTTGTGAATTTTATCCAAGAGACTTCTTTGCCTTAATCCTGGATAATCCATATCTAATCCTTTTTATAATCTTACTCATCTACTCGCCTCAATAGTTTTCCACAGCAGGGAATTTACGTTTCATAAAAGGAATATTTTCCTCTCCCTTTTTTGAAATGAGTTTTATTATCATAGAGGTTTCTTTTTTGCAAGGGTTCTTCATCCAAACTGAAAATGAATCACCTCTTTTTGGTGCCATGCCTTGTAAAGGACTAAAGATTTGGTTTGTTTCCCAACAGGACTTGTGCTCCAGATGGCTTAAGGCTGCTACCAGGTATATTTTGGACCCAGGAATAGTCACAAATCCCTGAAACCCATGAATAGAGTAGATATATATTCAATATTGAACAGAATATATTTTATCAGGAGAAAAGCAGTCCACAGTATCCTATAATGATGCTAAAACAGTATATTTCAGGGCTGGCCATGACGAAGAGAGACAAGAAATCCTGTCTTTTAGACTGTGTCATATGGGACAATGACATCTTCCAGCTGCCTTTTCCAAAATCTGATACAATACAAGCATGCTAAAGACTTTCTCCAAGACACCGAGACTCAGACTCAATCTCTGCCAGGCAATCTGGACTGCCTGGCCAGCCTGCCAGCGAGCTCTTCTGCCGGTCAGGACCTTCGTCGGTGAGGATGCCTGCAGTCTGGGAGGCTAGAGGAGGTGGGCAAGGGCAGAGAGCTGCCCTGCTGCTCGCACGCTCCAGAGGCAGAAAGCCAAGAGAAGTCACAAAGACAGGAGAGATTTAGTTTTCCAGTCACAGCACTCACTGGTGTGGCAGGCGTGTTGATTTCTGGCTTAAGAATCTGCTTGAATTATCTCTGTTGTGCTTAAGGAAACAAGACGGATGTGCATTTTCCTTCTGTGTGTGTGCGTGTGAATGATTAAAAAAAAAAAAAGACTACATCAAAAATGTAGCTGCTACATAACATTGCTTTCTCATCCTGACAGAAACAAATCAGCCAGCCTTCAAACTTCTGTTAACCACTCAGGATGAAGGGGACATTGCATCTCCTCTGGAGTAAATAATGTGAATCTGGCAAATATTCAAAGCAGGTATAATACATACGACACAAAACACAGTATTAAACTGAATAATCTATTAACGATCAAAGAGCTGGAACCAAAACCACACTCTACAAATAACATGCCAGAAATGAACTACAAACTATATACCAAGATGGGTAATAACTAAGAGAAATAGGCAAATTTGTCACCAGGATGAGGGGGGAGCAGCTGTATTTTTTGCTCAGGGAACCTACAAATTGTAACCCTTCATAATCACAGAAGAAAACGTACCTTTCATTAAGCGGAGCATCCTCACTTGAAATTCAAATCTTTTTGCTCAGCTACCCAATTCCTCATTTTATTATGAATTTCAGAAAAAGGTCCTTTGCCCCCAAACCCTCCATGCAATTTCCAAACCACAGGCCAATAACACGCAGCTAACGAACGTGGTTGGCACCACACTGTACAGTGACACTGGCTTGTGCTAATGAAGAATCTGATCCTTACAGTAGGTACTGGGGAGCAAGAAGACAAGTGTCCCCTTCTCACCCAGTATATATAGTACCGCTTCGAAAATCCCTGAAGTTTTTTCAAGTTGCTGCTAATAAAAGCAGTTTCCTAGCGGTGCTGGATCTTAAATACAAGCAGATCACTTCCAGCTGCTCCTTATCTAATTTCCGTTGTCATCTGACACTGTTCATTTACAGTATATCAATCTAGCTTGGTAATGTTTGAAATATTAATTAGGCAATGGCCTCAGCTCGTTACCACGGATGCGTTTAGCAGGATGCATGCCTGTTTACAGGTAGCCAAACCGCTGTGCAGAAGAAATAATCAGTGCTTTCTCCCTTAGGGTACGTCTGTGCAGAACTACTCAAACTAGCTTTAATTGAGCCAGCTTGGGTGCTGGGCCGGTTCTGCGCTCCAGCCACGATAATGAGTTTTGGGGAGATGCAAGATATACTGGGATCTACTGAGGATCCTCTACAGCCCCACCTCGGGCTGTGCAGCAGACCTGGCCTGCACCACGCCGTGGTTTTACTTTGGCTTTATTCATGTCTGTCCGAACACTCAGTGCCCACATGGGTAAGCACAGAGATCATAGAATGGTTTGGGTTGGAAGGGACCTTAAAGATCACCTAGTCCCAACCCCCCTGCCACGGGCAAGGACACCTCCCACTAGACCAGGTTGCTCAATAATAACCCCTCTATCCTGCTACAAGGAGGAGAAGCGCCTCCTGTCATTCTCCCCCCCCAGCCCTGCTGGCTGGGATACAGGAGGGTGCTGCTGGCACCAGTGCCAGGTCAGGGTGGGCTGGCTGGTTGGTACTTGCCCACATTTCCAGCAGCTGAGCTGCTCTGCAGTTAGCACCCCATTTAAATCCAGCTCACCCAGCCAGACCCCATGGCAACCCTGCCCTCTCTTTCACCTCACTCCTTTACAGCAAGGCTGGAGCATGTAAAACATAGGAGAAGAAAAGCGCAGGGGGCTGTTCTCCACCTAAAAATGATGGCGCAGCAAGAACTGGCCCTTCCTGGAGGCACCCAACAACAAGACACCTGACAGCACTTCTCCCCCACCCCGCTCCTTGCTGAGGCTTGTGGCTATTATCACATAAATGAGAACAAAGGGGCTTTGCACAAGCCAAGCCCCACANGGGGGAGAAGAGGAGCCAGGTCCCATTCTGCTGTATCAACAACACTGCAGCTCTGCCCAAATACACCATGAAATACCGTGGCAGGATTCAACCCCTCCTGCGCCCGCATTTTTCCCTGATGAGGCAGAATTGAGGAGCCAGTCAATGAATACACGCAAAGATGAGCACACATGCACTAAAAGCTGTAATTTAAATGCCTGGAAAATAGCCTAATTTCTGCATACTCTATTGCTGAGATGCTGGAGGAAGATGGGCCAGTGACTGACAAAGTGAGACATTAACTCCATCAAGCAGATGGAGAACAGCATAATTATGAAAATAATAACAGTGATTGGCCGAGATATGACAAAAAAAAAAACCCTGTAGGAATTATTTACGTTTAGGGTTGTTGGGGCCTAATTTATTCTAGTGTTTGAACAGCAAGAGAAAACACAGAAATCACAGCTCCCGAAATGCCCCGTGTCAATGCTTATGATAGGTAGTATAGCCCAGAACAACGGCTACCAGCTAAAGTGGTTTAATCGCATGTCCTGATGAATGAAATTAACCTTTATTTGGGGCTGATGCACACATGTCATCCAACAGCATTTCTCGAAAGGCTCACACTTGCTTCCATCGCAGTTTATTGCTTAAATGAGTTCAGTGTGGTCTGGACCCAGCCGAGCTCGGATGCGTGGGGATGACAGATAAGAGGAATTAAGCTGTACCCAGAGGACCAGCTCTGGAGCAATTAAAGTCCCTCATCAACAAACAATTTCCAGGGAGATGGGGAAAGACCGATAAAGGAGTTGGTTTTGAATAAAAAGACAACACATGCTGCAATCCTGTTTATGCCTCCATGTTTCAAGAGGGGCAAATCTGGCCACATATTCATGGTGGCCGGCCAGGAAACCGGTGACCTTCCTAAATAAAACACTCTCATCTAGGAATTGAAATATGACTGTGAAGATTGTCGTGCTGCCAGGAACACTTACATTTTTCATACTTAACCCTAAATCTTTTCACCTCTCTGAAGGTTTTCATCAATTTCCCTGCCACATTTGCTATTTGTCAAAGCCAGTTGGCCCCATCTCACCCTGCTCTCACACTCCTGGAGCAGCGCCATTACCTGGGCGGGGTGGGGAACAGCTCTGTACATGCAGACCTGCCCTCTCCCCTCGTCCTGCCGGGCTCTCTCCTCACTAATTCCTGGCCCATCCTCCCAGCCCCCTCACCTGGGTGAAGGATGTTTGGGGATTTCGTCACACTTTGTTATCCACAGGACTCCTGCCTCATTTGCAGCAAAGGATAGACACTGCTCGGGGAACAGGGGAGTTATTCAGTGCTTAAATTCATTCTCATTCAATGGGGAACCTCTGCCTTATTTCTGCACCCCTCCAGCCCCCACGCTTGATTATTCCTGGTCTTTCCAGGGGTGTTCATCATTCTGCCTCACAAATGCTAATCAGCCGGCCGCTCTCTGCCTCTTCCCAGGAGAAAGCAGAAACCTGCTCTTGCCCTTGTTGCAAGTGGAGATGCCAAGGCAGAGGGACACCCGCAATGCCCAGAGGAAACCAAGTGCAGAGCTAGAAATCAAGCCTACGAGGATGCTCCCAACCTCCTTGGCTGTGGCCCATCAGCAGCAGCTTTGTTCCCCATGGGGGTGACCACCAATTCGGGTACCAGATACGCCCTCAGCATGAGGGAGTGCCACAGAGCTTCACCAGCGATGGACCCAGCATCACCAGCCCTATTTTTCGCTACTCTGCCTCCCCTTTGATACAAATTGCTCATAAAGCAATTCCCTCTCGATGCCCTTCCATGGCACCACCGCTTTTACTCCGGGCAGGTTCATGGGAAAGAACAGCACAGAGTCCGTAACTACAGGATGAAATGCATAAGCTAAAATGCAGCATTTCTGGATCTCCAGCCTCCTCCCAGCCTTAGCCACTACCATTCCTCAGCCAAGACAGGCTTCATTTCCACCTGAAAATAGCTGTTTTGCTTTGCTTGCATGCACGGCTTTTACTTTAATTATTAAACTGTCTTTATCTCAACCCACAATTTTTTTCTCACTTTTACATCTCTGATTCTCTCCCCTACCTCAGCTGGGGGGAGTGAGCAGGCAGCTGAATGGTGCTGGTGGTTTGGCTGGGGTTAAACCACAACACAAAGAGGAACTCTAAATTCAACGTTTCAGGTCTTTCTGATGCATCAGCCTCAAGTTTAACCATGGCTGCAAAACTTTCTGCAGCCGAGCAGATCCCGCCGTGAGCTGCCTGCTGCCAGGGCCAGGGAGGCAGCATCCCTGCTCAGCTGCGTACAGCTCACACAGCTGCAGTGTATGGAAGGGGTAGAAGGGCAGAAAATGTTAAAAGAAAAAGGGAAAAACACTGCTGTGAAACAGTCTTTTATAAGCCCCCTATCATGCACAGACACAACCCTTGATAAACTAACCGAAGCCTTGCTGTAGAAGAGACCTGCAGCAACCGAACACGGAGCCCTGGCGTAGGCTGTTGCACTTGAACAGGAATGAGCAGCGACCACAATATTTATGCACTAGTTTAAGTCATACACAATCCCTTAATGCGGCAGCATCCGGGGCCTTGTCAAACTCCACATTCTGCCACCCAAATGGTTTTGAGCCAGTTCCAACAGAGATGAGAAACTCCGGTAAAGTCGCCTCTTAGAGACACATGATGGTGCCTCCAAAAACCACCGTGCCTTTGCTAGCCCTGTACCTCCTCTGAGAAAGAGGAGAGAGCCGCAGCCATCCTGGCTGCCAGCCTGCTGCCTCTCAGAAGCACAGAATTCTCTCAATAAACAATTAAAGAAAAAAAAATGTTCATTTTTGTCTGAATTTTTCCCCAGCTAGGTTGCTGGTTTTTGCTCCATTTTTACTTAAGGCAGGGAAAAAAAAAAAGTATTAATTACACGCTGCCAAGATCTTTGGAGAAAAATTCAATATTATCTTTTACCACGAAGAAGAAATGAATCAAGGCTCCATTCCAAATCCAGCAGCAGTCCTGATTTGACGTGCCGAGGAAAATAATAACTTTCAGCACATACTAATTGTCTTGTTAACATGGATTATGCAGCCAGCCAAATAAATGTCATTCACACTTTTATGAGGAAGAGCATAAATCTAAAAATCGGAAATGCATAATATTTTCTAATATTTTCTTTTCTCCCCATTCCGCATTCATAGCCTAAATATATTTACATTTTTAATCCATGCAAACAAAGCAAGACTCTGCTGGAGACTTTTGAATCCTCCCAGGGGTCCCAAGCTCAAGGTGATCAGATTTTTAAAATAACAAGCCTTAAAACCAGTTTATACTTCCTTGGCACTGCAAAGCGGTTTCGAAATAAAGATAATTTACACTCAATTTAATTTATACTAACTCCCCTTCCTGCTGCCGGAGCAGTACAAACCAGTGCTGGGGCTGGCCTGGGTAGGGATGCAAGGATGCTGAATGCTCGTTTCGTTCCTCTGCAGGGGAGGGACTGGTCCAGACACCGAGGAGCAAAGCCCCCAGTTGAGATGACTACCTGACCCCAGCTGGCTGGTACCTCCCTGGGTTGAACCCATCTCCCTCCCACCAATGCCATTTACATGCTCAATGGTCAATTTTCTCTGTCAAAACCCTTGTCATAGCATCACCTTCACTTCGTGCCAGGAACAGGGGAGAGGCAGAGGTGACTTGCAAAGCCACCCATTAGCACGGGCTCTGGCTGGCAACGCAGCCCAGGGCTCAGCACGCCAGCAGCCAGACCCTCCTGAAAGGCAAAGCGGTTATTTAACTGAAGGGAGGAACGGCCATACAAGATTTAGACTAACACAGGATACTGATAAACTTCCCTCATGAACATTGCCTATGTAGTTATTAAAGTTCAGCATTTGCCTCTCGCCCATAGATCAGGCCCTGGAAAAGCAGCACCCACCAAGGGGACCTGCAGCACTGCGTGGTTTCTGACCTCCCCAGAACAAACTGGATCTCTCAACAGGAACTGTTCCTTGGGTTTTCTTTAACAGCAGCCCGGCAAACAGCACAGCTCTGGCACTACGCTAGACTAAAGCCCATGGGGATGAGCCCTGGCTCCCTCTCACCAGCCTGTTCCCATCCAGGATCATCCCTTCCCCAGCCCCAGCATTGCTGCAGCCACCCCAGTGCTGGTACATGCTAATCCAGATTCCAACTCCGGTATCTCCTCTAACACTGCTCCTTACCACCCTAGTCTGCTGGGATAACTTTAATCACCACTATCCCATTTTTCCTGATCTACTCTGGCTGGCCAGTGTCAGCAGTGACAGCACTCCCAGCAGTTAGTGGGACTGATCATATTGAAGTTGTCCACCACACAACTTCCCTTCTCCATCTCAGCAGTTGTCCCACTATGTACATACTCCATTGCCACCAACCAAGTCGAGGGAGGTGATTCTGCCCCTCTGCTCTGCTCTGGGGAGACCCCCCTGCAGTGCTGTGTCCAGCTCTGGGGGCCCCAACAGCAGAAGGACATGGACCTATTGGAGTGGGGCCAGAGGAGGCCACGGAGATGCTGCGAGGGCTGGAGTCCCTCTGCTGTGAGGACAGGCTGAGAGAGTTGGGGGTGTTCAGCCTGGAGAAGAGAAGGCTCCGGGGAGACCTTAGAGCCCCTTCCAGTCCCTAAAGGGGCTCCAGGAGAGATGGGGAGGGACACTTGATCAGGGAGGGGAGCCATAGGACAAGAGGGAATGGTTTTAAACTGAAAAAGGGGAGATTTAGATTAGATATTAGGAAGAAATTCTTTCCTGTGAGGGTGGTGAGACCCTGGCCCAGGTTGCCCAGAGAAGCTGTGGCTGCCCCATCCCTGGAGGTGTTCAAGGCCAGGTTGGACGGGGCTTGGAGCAACCTGGTCTAGTGGGAGGTGTCCCTGCCCGGGGCAGGGGGGTGGGACTGGATGATCTTTAAGGTCCCTTCCAACCCAAACCATACTATGATTCTATGATGAAACCCAAACCTGTTACAGAAGCTACACTGTGTCTGACCCCAGACTGGCTCTGAGCTTGTGCATCTCAGTGCTGCAGCGTTCGGAGATGCTGCCTCTGTACTCAGAAGATGAACAGCCTCAGCATGGGCCCGAGTCTGGATTATTGAGCACCAAAAACAGAGCCAAAGTGCTGTTCTCCTTCGGGGCGAGAAGCAAGCTGGCTCAGCGTGAACAAGCGTTGCTCTGCAGGCTGGAGACAAACCCCCCAGGCCATAAGCACCCGATGCAGAAAGTATGAAGACAGCCCTGTCTCTCTACAGGAAGGAGGTTGAGGGATTGATTTTTGTGCATCTCTGAAGCCCTGCTGTACTTCACAAAAGTAAAACCAAATCTGCCGCAAAAAGAAACACATACCGACACTGTAGCATCACCCAGCTCAGAAGCAGAGCTAGCAGGGTCGGGAAGCAACCTCGACAGAGCAATTCGAGCAAAGGCTTACGGGCAGACACAATTAAAATAAACACTATAGTTTCAATTAACTGTTCTCCTCAGCAGCACAGGCTTGGAAAGGACTCTTAATAGATCTCTTCCACTGCAGTGCACAAACTCTATTGCCATTGCTTCACCGATTATTGAAAGTTAGCAGAGTGAGGCAGTTCTCTCACAACACCTTCAATAGTCATTTGAGGATCTGTCTCTTATTAGCTGGCCATTTCGTGTACAGAGAGGCTAAGCAGGGTATAGAGTGTAACCATTTTTCAGATAGTTTATCTGCTCAGGCCCCTGTTTGCTGCCTTCGGGGGATGTGTTTTCCCTGCTGCCGCAGCCGTACCCCACACATGGAGTCGCATCCCAGCCTCCAAGGAACGGCTGGACCACACTGCGCCTGTCTCAATTAAATCACAGGAGCGTACACTTCTCCCATTGCCTCAGGTTGATTGGGAACAAGGCTCAGAATAATCTCTGATAGATTTTCTTTCTCAGACAGAGAGACATCCTGATGGTTTTAAGCTTTCTTTTTTAGCTGGCATAATACTCCCCCAGGAGAGCAGGCTCCTGCCAGCCCCACCACGGGGTTTTTGCATGTGACCCCCTAATAGGGCAGGGAGTGCCGAGCAGATTTATTTAGCCAGGTGTGAAGGTCAGCCACCTGCATGTCTGGCCATTTGGCAGCAATATTAAATTTAGCACCCACACTGTCAGTATGCAGAGGCTCTGGAAGAAATTCTGGCTTTAGGAGCCAGCAAAGCGAAGACCATCAAGGAAAAGCAGAGCTGCGCCTTCATTCTCCATCTCAAAACACTCTGTAAGCAGCACAGGGTTGTTTTTAATAGGAATTACTAACCTTTCAAACAACTGACCTACAGAAGTCAGAGATTCTCTAATTCTACAGTTTTGAAATCAATTCTGGCAGACTTTCTAAAAAACCTGTTATAAAAATAGACAATACCACTCAAGTTTTTCATGAGAAATGACAGCTACCAACAGTTTCTTCATTTTCTTTTCCTCTGGCTTCTCCTTGGCTACAAGGAAATGAAGCGTCCTGTGACTGAGGCTCAGAGACAAGAACCAGGAGGCTCAGAGACCATGTCTGGTCCTGGCACAGACTTTCCATGCCCTTGTGCCTCCACTTCTGTATTTGTAAAAAAGCAATGGAGACACCCACCAACTTTCTACAAAGGTACCACAGTGTCCTTGAATGGAAAGGATTACAGAACTGCAAGATATTAATTTTCCCTTAGAATTACATGCTCTCATTATTTCCTTCGTGTCCCACTGAACGTGGTCTTATCCCTTCTCGATCCTTCTTCCTATCAATGTCCGCTTTAATTTAGGTAACTACCATGGTCACCAAGGCCCCCAAAAGCATGGGACACCTTGAACATCCAACCCCCCAACCTCCTCCTTTCTTTTAGTAGAAAAACAAAGGCCCCCACACTTTAAGTTCCTGCATAGCCAGTAAAATTACAAAGTCCTACTTTCTTATGGAAAGCCCCCAAGCAGATTTTTTTGCATCCCCCAAGATGCGAGTTCATGCCGCAGGTTTCCTCTCACCCGTCCAGCTATTTTTACAGAGCTTTTCAGAAACCTGGTACCTTTCTAAGCTCTTTTCTGTCAATTGCATTGAAATTGGCCAATTCTTCAAAAGTTAACAAGAATAACCTAACAAGCGGACTCACGTGCATTGGGTATTCCCACAGCCCTTGTTCTCTCCAGTAAAGAAGCACAAAAAAACCAACAAACATACCTCCCTCCTGCCAGCCAGTCTGATCAGTCTGGTGCCGCTGGGATTAACAGCCCCGGACCACGGGGAAAGGCCCAGGTGGAGGCTTAGAGCTGAAATCACCCCTCAGGGGGTGCACCCCAAAATCAGAGGGAAGCGCACGAGGCAGATGGGGCTTTGAGATGTCAGCAGCGCTAAAACAGAGAAGATGCCTTTCCAGTTTGGGTCTAAATTGGGTCTTGCACTCTCTGAATCTGATGCCAATATCCTGGCTCCATCTGCCTGCTCTGACAGGGACATCACGTTGGTACAATTTGCACCATGGAAGAGCTGGACATCACCAGTAACTTCTGAGCAAGTTTGCACACTTCACTGCATGCCTCAACTACGAGCTATGTCAACTTTATTTTCAGATAGTCTGTGTCCCGCTCCTACCCCTGTCCTGGAGAAGCACTCCAAGATTTAAAGGTCTTTGAGAGCAATCCAGACCCACAGGAGACCTGCCACTTTGGTCTGTATATAGCAGAGGGCAGCAGACACTGAGCATCGTACTGGTTTGGGGCAGCTACCCCCAAAGCGGAACCCAGGGGAGGAACAGATTTCTGGGCATTAGGTAGCCGTGGTTGGACACCTCCTACAAACATCTTGCATCGCTTTCACATACCCGGGGGGGGAAAAGCACAAGAGAAAGTAAGCATGATTGTGTAGGGAGAGTGAAAAATTTCTCTTTGGATGAAGGGAGGTGACATTAAGGCCAATCAAATGTAATCAAACCACACTTCCCCTCTCCTACAAATATCCAAATGTAGATTCACAAAATTGCTGAGGCGTTATCGATGAAACTTAAGTTTCTTTCCTCTGAAATATCCACCTGTCATCAGGGGAAATCCCTACACAAATCCCAATTTGAAGCGTATAATTCGAGGTTTCCTGATGTAAACCCTTTCTGAATAGGGTCAGCATTCCTCCAGGCTGCCTGCACTCCTCTGTTCCCCACCAACACCCTGCTCCCCTTGCTTCTCTCTTATATTAAAAACCAAACTGGGTAATGGGTGTTCAACCCCTCTTTGTCTGGATCTATATCTCATTTTTCTACAAGGGTTTTGAAATATTGGACAATGCAAGACAAAAATCCTGTTGTCTTTTTTTTCTAACCTGAATGAAGTAATTTCACCTAGATGGCTGCGGTGAACATGCTGCAATAACAAGAAGATTTTCTAGAAGGGTAAATTACTTAGTGGTGGTACCAACTGGGAGCGATGCTGGTTTATAACATCAGATGTAATCTTTCAGCAACAGGGGGGAAAAATGCTTTCAGAAAAATGCTTTTTGTCATTGGCCACTATGGTGGTGCATCCAATCATGCTGCTTTCATTTCAGATCCAGGGGACACGGCTCCGAGGAGAAATCAACAGCCACAATAAATGTGTGTGGCAGGGACCCAGCCAGCAGGAACAGGAGCTCGTGTGTGCCCTGCTCCTTGAGACAGGGTGCAAAGTCTGTCCTGTTTCTCCTCAGCTCCTTTTGGGCTCCTCGGAGAAATTCTCAAGGCTTTTGACAACCGAAGAAGATGCCCACAAAGCGGGCAGGCTAAAGGGAGGGAGAAGCATTATGTCCTTCATTCGGAAGACTGAGTCAGCATATATAACTTCCTGTCTGGAGCCAATAGAAGTCTGCCCTAAAGTCTCCAAGTCTGTTCTGAATCTTACTAGTATATTGGCCTTTGAAATCTTTTTCTTAAAAAATCTTAAACTCAATAGAAGGCCCCTCTGTCAAGGAGCTGATGCAGCACAGAGGCTGGGCGCACCCTGGACATCCTCCGGAGACCCACCATCTCCATTATGAACTACCTCATCGATTATTCCTCCTCTTCCTACTCCATTGCTCTCCTATCTGCCAATATTATCTGTTATCTTTTCTAACTGTCATTCTCATTGATTTTTCCAGCCTTCTTCCCCTGCTCCAGACTCGCTGTCAGCACGTAGGAATTGGGTTGCTGAGGTACAAGTTTCCCTTATGTGGCCACAGGGCCACTGCTGTTGCACACAGCGAGGTGGCCAGCAAGGACCAGCCAGTGCCCATCCCTGGGGCACATGTCACACTGTGCACACAGGTGACATCAATCTGGTGGTATCATCAGCAATAGTTTTGTGTCAGCTGGCCAATGCAGACTCCGATACCTGTATTAGCAGATATAACCCACTCTTGGAAAGCAGCGTCCTATCTGCTGCAGCAAAGAGACCTTCCAGCTCACACCACATTGGTGGGTCTCTGACTTGTGCAAACCGGATCTGAAACGGTGCTGTGTGGTCCCCACAACCCCAAAAGAGGTGTGTGCTCTTGGGGATACACTCATATGTAACTTATAAATAACAGAGGGAGCTACAGGGAGCCTTTTCCAGCCCCATCAGCACACCTCCACACCTCGCAGAGCTCGTGGGGAGCCCAAAATAGAGATTTTGATTTAGAAACTGCTCCTGATGTAGGAAGCGCTTGCTTCTGTAGGTACATAATGGAGCAATTTGTGGGGGAAATGGTTGCATAATATTCATTTCTTTCTTTTCTGCCAATTATTACGATACATTTGCAAAAACATTTTTCCAATATTCAGCAAGCTTAACAGGTGACTGGAACTACATCATTTGCAATATTTTCCTGTCAGTCATCAACTAATGTATTCAGAGACAAACTCCCTTTCTCCTAGGCCAGCTTTATGTCAAATTTAGTGACTGAAAACAACATTAGCCTTATTGACTCTTTTATCAGAATCCTATTTGTTGGTGGGGAGAGACATCCCAGATTTTCACGTATAATAAGACTGATCATACTTTAAAATCACAAGAATCAAGGGGAGAGCAGGGCAGAGGCAGCAATTTCCATGGCCAGATTGGACCGCAATAAGGTCCAAACCCTTTCCATCACAGCTGAGTTTAGGTCTCGGTGTGAACTTTGCCACTAATACACAGAAATCTGGCTCTGATAACGGCTCTCATTCTCTCCCACCATGGCCTCCAACCACCCAGTTGTGCCTTCAGACCACAAAGCAAATCCTTGTTAAAATCCTTTCCTTAGCTATTGCGCACTTATTTCCTGATTCTGCATTTGCAGGACTTTCCCTACGTTTAAAGTCATACCAATACCTAAATAAATACCTACAAAACCCCAGCAGTTTGCATTCCCAGACTGGCACCAGTGGGTCATCAATCCCTTCCTGGGCTGCCGGGGGGTGCAGGTGCTCAGCAAACACGTGCAGGGGAAGATGAAAACTCAGATCTCCCCATTCATGACTACCAGCCCTACCCGTCAGCCCACACACCATCCTATTTTCCTCCTTGATAAGCAAGGCTATCCAGGTCTGCTCTCTGAAGAGTAATACCTGCCTGCCCAGTAGCCAAAGCTGAGTTCCTGCTCGATAAGTCACAGCCACAGCACAGTTATCTGCCTTCAACACCTGTAATCTTCTCTGTCCTGTGCTCTGCGCCCTTCCTTGGCAATGCAGATGCGGATCAACATATGCACAGCTCTGAAGAACAGAAACAAATCATGTACATTTGGTTCCTAAACAGTAGCATTTTCATTTAATTTCCTTGCTCCTTATTGTAATCGCCCTCTGCACAATTTCAATCAAATCACATCCATCAATCTGCCCAGCCCAAAGCTTAACGATGGTAACACTCTCACGTGTGTTCCCAAATGCGGTATGTAATTGCAAATTGCAGCAGGCATCAGTTATCTGATCCATGCTCACTCTTCATTGATAACCTTCTGATCCAGAGATGACTTGCTGTATTGAATTTATCTCTGGGAGAAGCTCGCTGGTGTAGGTAAAGCTGTCTCATAAATTCTCATATGAAGGTAAACTGTAAAAGGAGAGAGAGACAATTATCCACTTTTAAATATGGCGAGCCAGTGAGGGAAGTCATATCTCCAATTGCATCTCTCTTTCCCCTCGTATCCCTGGCTTAGCACTACCTCTTCTCTCCAGAACCATATGTGTTTTACATGTTCATAGACAACTTGGTAGACCCACATCCCTCTGAAGACCCGGGCAGGTCACTTTTACCCCAGCATTTTCTGGGTAGTTCCAGGTGCCTATTGGGGGTCAGGACAACCTCTGCTTTGTCTCCTCCAGGATCCTGCAGCGCGTAAAGCTGTTTCAGGTCCTCTGCTTTAGCCTAAACACAAGCTTTATGCACAGCCTATGCTAGTGGGTCTGTGAGCTCTCCAAAGAGGTACTTTGTGCTATCAATGTTTGCGCATCGTTCAAGACAGTGAAGAAAAACTCATATCAGTATCGTTTAGATTAGTCAGACCAGAAGAAGTCTCAGCCGGGATGTGTTCCCTGGGAGAAATGGGATCCACAGGATTCATACCTAAGTCTCAGCTATCTGAGCAACTTCATGGAAACCACCTTCACCCAGCACATGCCTGAGGATGCGTGTGCCCACCACAACCAAGGGTGGATCTGCCCCTAGGAGGAACAGAGACTAAGACGCACTTGGAGCTGCTCTGACACTTTTGTCCACCTTAGTTATGCCCAACTAAGAGTGCTGAGGAAAGGAAGGGTACAAATTAAGAGCCATGTACCAGACTTACACACACAGTTGCCTTCTATACCATGACAATTAAATTCACTCTGGGTGAACTATACCACATGAATTACACCAAAAGAGGTTCAAACAATGCCGTCTTTCAGCATAGACACGGCCCCGGGACACTAGGATCCAGCCCAGCTGCTGGGCTTTGCCTTTCCAGTGACCCTGCAAGCTTTGACAAGAGCTGTGTGCAGAGGTGCAAAGCAAACTGACCTGTGCATGAATGTATCCCTCTTCGTCTTCCAAGGCTGCAAGTCACCCCCAAAGCTGTCCTGTGAGGAATGGCCACAGCACATGATGGCGAGGCCCCACCACGTATCGACCCAACCAACCCACATGTAGGTGACCAACCTACGTCCTCTGGGTTCCTCAAGGACGGCGTGAGGCTGAAACACCTGCCATGGCTTGGCAGTGCAAGAAAGTTGGCCACCACTCTGCTGAAAACCGTGCTTCTCAAAATCAGCCCAGCATTAGGGGACAAATCAACTCCTTTAGCAATTTTAACGGCTTCAGGTCTTGGCTGTGCCTGGACCCAGCAGAGTCCCTTCTCCTCCTCCTGCCACCAGCACGTTCAACACCAACACGGAGCAGATCTGGTTCTGCAGTAGCACAGCAACCTGCTGCTAGCAACAGGGCGTTATGCTGCAGACAAGTAACGAGAAAACTGGGAATAGCGTGGAAGAGAAGATATTATTAGATAATAAATTATCGATGCACCAAAAACTGCTCTGTACATATTTTTCCCCCCTTACAGGTTCCCTAATGTCCTGGGAAAGTGACAATTACACAATTTAAGGAGGCTAAGTTTATTAAAATCCTTTTTTTATTACTTTTCTTCTAATATATGGTCGAGATAAAGAATCTGATTAGATGACGGTCACAAAATAAAATATTTAATACTCATGGAAAGAGCAATTCATCCTCCCCTCTGCATGCAGCAGAAGGAGAGAGGCAGGGGGTCCTGGTGACAACTCGTTGCAGAGGCTGCTCCACAGAGACCTTGAGCAAGCGAGAAAGTGCTGCCAGCAGCCGGGCCCTGCTCTTCCCTGTTGGCTTTGCCACTTCATGGCAGCCCTTAAAAATGGTAAAACAAGCGACATGTGCAGCAAAAGAGACAGACCATCTCTAAAGAGGGTTTACTAACACCTCCCTGACCTCAATATTGCTTAAAAAGAAATGAAAAATTACATTCAACAGCCTGGAGGCATGGTGCCCACTCCAACGCCATGCAGATGGACACTGCATCCAGAGTAAGACCAAGGTTTTAACTCTAGTCCTGTGCCTCGCAGTGCCCCAGCCCAGCACGTACTTACCGCCAATGAGACACCTCATTTCACTACACCTAAACTGCACAGCACAGACCCCTGAATTATGGGCTTTCTCTTGCCACAAACTTACAGTCTATGCCAATTTGCACAGTGAAGTTCATTTCTTTTTCTCCATTTCAAGCATTTAGGTCATTGCAAGGTGTTACCTGACAGCGTATAACCCTGTTATAGGAGCTCCTGAGAGGCAGGGAAAAGTTTGGTTTGCAAATCCCAGCAGAAGCAGGCCAGGTCATGCCACGGGGCCAGGGAACAATCTCACCTTTCTTTTCTACCAGGAAACAAAAAAAATCAGTCGTGTTCCATAAACGGTCCCAAGGGAACCGATTTGCTAAAGGACAAAAGGCTGTTTGCCCACCCAGAACTCGTTGGGGCAGCCCCATCACTCCTCTTCACCAGCATCCACCCCCCTCCATCACCTGCTCCCCTCTGCCCTCTCTCTTCTCACTCATCCACAACCCTTATTCTAAATTAAATGCTTGTGACATGCAGCCTGACCAAATGGAGAAGTCGGCTGCTGTTTATATAGAGCATAAAGCACTGAAAGACATTACCTCTGGTTTAGATAGGGATCTAGTTAGGGATGAAGCACCACGGTGAACACGATGTGACAGGAGAGAGCGGTAAAGTTCCCGTCAGGAGCAGCTGAGCCTCTAATTAGTTTTCTGCAAAACATCAATAAAGTAATGACTAAAGGGATGCCAAGTAAAGCACTTGGCCTTTATAAAAACCTTTGTCAAAGTCTTCACAAGAAACTATTAAGGGGAATAAGGAGACTGGAGGTGAGAGGCACAGCCCTGCCACTCATTAGGAAGGGATAGCAGGTGGGTAGGACCAGCAGAGTGGTGACCAGGGCACAAGAGCGTCAGCATGGTGCTCCACCACCCAGGTGTCTCCCAGAGTATAACACCAGGGAGGCCAAAACCACAGGTGACACAGAATTGCTGAGAGATCAGAAAAGGCCAAAGAATTTCAGAGGCACCCATTCACGCTCAGCTGGGCACACAGGGTGATAAAAGTCACTTTCACCAATATGAAATCATGCATATAGAGAGGCGTACCTTCCACTGTTTACACTCACTCTTAGGCTCCGATTTAAATATTACAAACTGGAAAAACATCCTCCTATTCTTCAGGAAAATCACATCCCCTTCCTCACCCCCTGCTCTGTGGGAGCTACACAGCCGGTATACAGCTCCAGCCACAAGCGCCAGCCAGATTTTGCAGGGAACATGATGGCAGCAAAACTGAAAAAGCCCCTTAAGCCTTTCTAGTGATCTGCCACCCCCAGTAGATACCTGCTGCATGGTTAAGGTCCTATATAATGTCTGATTTTCCAGAAGCTGGCTATTCCAAGTTTTGCTTATTGCTCACCTCTTATGCAACAATGGCAAATGAGCAGTCAATGAGCTGTATTTAGCTGTCAGACACCACACAGAGCCCGGTATTCGGGACAGGACCCTGGAAGTCACTCCTTGCAGACACATCAGTTTGATCTTTCCTAAAAATTCCCCTGTGGAACCGATTTTCCACCTATCTTGACACATGCTGACTCCCTTGAGTCTTGCAAGCCAGGTTTTCCCTGGGCAGTGCAAAACCCGAGAGCTTCTCAGTGAAGATGGATGGTGAGAAATGTGTACTTTTATGAGACTGAGTGTTCTTGCATGTTCAGGGGTAAGAGGCCAGTGTCCTACACAATAGCACCATCAAGCCATCTGGGTTAATTTAATAATAATGCTTTCCAAATGGTCCTGTGTGGCAGATAGCAACTCCTTTCTACATACTACTTGCAGAGTGCTGTGAAGCAAAGAGAAAAAAAGTATATGGATTGTTAACTACACTGCAGGTGAGAAATAATACCCCCAAGCTCTCAAAGCTATGTACAAACATTGTCCAATTACTGCTTGTCAACATTCTTATGAGCCAAGTACATACTTTTATTGCCCAAAGCCATTAAAAAAAAAAAAGAATTAGTATCCCAGAGGTCATTAGAAGTTAGGTCCAGACTTCTAGCCTCAAATTCAGGCAGGCATTTAATGTGCAGGATCCAGCCCTTTCAAGCCCAGCAGACACCTGGACAGCAAGAAGCACGGCTGATGTTCCCCAGCCAGGGAAGTGACGCCCAGGGAGATGGGCTGTCTACTGGGGGCTTGAACTCCCGTTTCCAAACCAGGAGTCTTCCCTCGGCAGGGAAAGGGCAGTGGTTGCCCCTGTGCTGCTGGGAGCACTGGGCGAGCAACCACCTGGAGACAAAGGTGCCGCCGATTAACACCACAAATGGGCGAGATGAAATAAAGTTTCATCGTTAGCAATGGACCCTGTATGGCTCAGCAGACTGGAGATGGATGATGCTGCGAATCACTTCTGAGTTACAGACACAACACAACGACAGAAATGAATAGAATTCCTCGTACTTGAAACACCAGGGCATACGTTTTAATTTAGAAGAGCTGAAAGTAAAAAAAATCATCTCATTGCCACACTTCCAGGTTAGCATTTGACTTATTAACTTCTGCTTTGGGCATACATAAACGAACCAAGCCACGCTCCATGCAGCTGCCAAAGTTACATAGGGTGTCATTTTTTTTTTTAACAGGGTCATTAAGAATTGCTCCTGTGTCTGGAAGGGGCATCGAAAAAAAAGTCTTTTCACTTAATAATCAGGCTTAATCTCTTTAAGTTTTGTTGAAGTCACTTTCCCAGGGCCTTAGGCAAAAATCAATCTTAAAAGCTTTGTGAAGCTGTACCGTGGTACTTAGATAATTTATTATTCCATAACTGTGGGTCTTAATCTAATTAGAGATTGTATCTAGGATTCGCTTCAACATCTATTTATTTTTCTACTTTTACTTGCAAACATTCACAAAGAAACGACTTTGTAAGTGGGAGAGAAGGGAGGTATGCTGCGTTCTTCCTGTTGCGCTCTCATATTTAACCCCACATTTAGTTATCAGAGACCAAGAAACAACAAGACCCAGACTAAGGGTCATCTGCAGAACTTCAGAAACTATCATAAAAGCTTCCCACCGGCAGCCTAGAGGGAGAAACCAAAGAAAATGTGTCCAAACACAAATTTGTCCTTCCCAGAAGACACCATCACCCCACCCTTCTCTTTGCTCATCTGCATGGTATGCATTACCATCAGGTAATTTACCAGGTAAAACACATCGAGTTTGACAGCTCATTTGCCCTGGCCTGTGGTGTGGGGACAGTTCTCTCCCCCAGGACTGCAGAAATCAATCACCAGGCTGCCATGTGCCGCCAGGGTCTCACGCCGCTTGGAAACAGTACCTTGCTTGCTCCACACCCTGTGGGGGATCCCACAGACAAGGCGTGATTTATTTGTTTAAAATAACTATCGAGGTACCTCTCAGAGCACGTCAGGAGCCTGAGATAAATACCTGAGATGCAATGAAGTGCAAGTAGGAGAAAAAAAAGTAATCTCATGGCATATATTAGCATAAAATCATTGGGGCAGCGTGGAAATAATCTAAAGCCCCTTACTTTGCTCCCACGAATGTTTATTTTCTTCTTCTGCAAGCAGAAATAATGGCTTGTTTTGGAAAGATTTTGCACGAATCTTTGGAGCGTCGGCCTTTCCTATGAAAAAGTCTAAGAGATTGAGTTGATAGTTTCGAAAAATAATAATTCAAGTTTCTTCTGGCCTATGCTGTCTAAAAGAAAAGTTCTTATGTACTACAAATAATACTCAAAAGCTGCCTTTGCACTTGCAGGTTGGGGCAACAAGTGAACAAAAACCCATCATAGACATTGAACATCACACACACTTCATACCTAAAGGAAAGCAAGACTCCTTTTGCAGGCACGGTGTCTTGAAAGCCCTTCTACTCACGGTATCAACAGGTGTTGTTTGTTTGGTTGGTTTTTTTTAAAAAAAGACACTTCTGAGAGGGACCGCCTGCTTCACTGACCACCAGAAGATCACCCAGCATCTTCATGCATTTCTCTTCCCCTCTTGTAGAAGAATTGCATGGTTAGTAAGACTCCAGTGCATTTCTCCCGCAGCTCTCGGAAGGAGCTTTTAGGGTCCTTTGTTTTCACCCCACCTTCTCCTCCTCTACCTGCTCTGTCAGAAAGCTCATTCGGGGCTAGGCAAACCTTCTGCCTTTAACAGTTTTTGCAATTTTAGAACCGTTACGTGCTACTTCTGCAGCATGTTCCTCCTGGGTTCTTGGAAGCAAGATGTAGTTAGACCTGCAACCCTGGGTTTCCTCCGAGCAAGGAGAAGAAGGTCAGGCTCGGGAAGGAGCTGGTGGTAGCACTTTTCAGAAAGGAACAGCTAATTTGCACCTCCTTGGATACTAATTACAAATTCTCTCTCATGCCTTCATTGATACTGCAGCGCACAGCAACAGGAAGGTCCGCTGCCTCCCAGAGTTTGCCGGTCTCTCCATCAACTCATCCTTTCTCACTCCACTGCTCAATCTCCATGGAGGAGGACACGTCCCATTTTCTATATTAACTGTCAGCGCGGTGCTGTCTACCTGAGTAATCATGAAAAATGAAGCAGTAAGTCATCTGCTTGCATGCAAAGGCCTTTGGCCTCCTTTGCTCTCGCTGCTGAATTTAAATCTGCTGGGGACGTGGGGCCGGGCACGGCACCGAGGAAATGAATTGCACTGCTAATGGAGTGTCACTCCCTTCTCCAGAGTTTATGAGCCAGGAGCTCTGGGTTAGGACAGCCTGGGATCCCTCCTGGCTTGCAAGAGGATACCAAAACTTTACCCAAGCTAACACTGTTTACAAACTGGCATAAATTTCAGTCAAATTAGACACTGAAAGCATTAATCTTTAAGAAAAGTTCCTGGGTCTATTTTACAATCATCTTTGCCCTGTTTATCACTATATGGGCACTGCTATAAAGGCACTCATAACATCTTAGGCAACTTTTTTTAAAGGAATAGCTAAATCTGCACATTTACAGCTCAGAAGTGTCCTTCTTCACTAATGCAGCTATTCATAACTATTGATACCTAACTGTGCACTTTAAATTAACCATATGCTTAACTATTCCCAATGCGGACCTCGGAGGACAATCAAATTAATAATGTTGAGACACAAGTAAAGGAAGCGGATCTAAATCCCTTAAGAGCCAGGGAAGTTCTTTCTTTCCTTTAAGTGTGAAAAATGAAGCTATCTTTTGAACGCATAGGAAGGTAGGAGATTTCTGAAGCTGTTCTCCAGTAAATCAGAACTAAAAGCTTTAACTGCTGTCCCCATCCTGCCAGTATAACAGTTCATAGCTGCCAGGAAGGACTCACACCTCTGCTCTGCCTCATCCTCCATCTCAAGGTGCCCCTGGAGCCCTCAGACCTCCAAACACCTCTCCTACCAAAACCCAGGTTTTTTACCCCCCACTGCTTTAATGAGTGGAACCAGCTCCTGGAGTCACTCAAGGAGTCCCACAGCTAGTGTAAGGGGAGTCGTGGGAAGAGATGGCAGGGAGCAAGGAACGTGCTCTCCCCTTTCATCAGCAGCAAGGTTCTGTCTGATCCATCCACCCAGAGCACCACCAGACAAATCTCCAATAATGCGGGACCCTGGTGCCTGGCAGAGCTCAACACTCTCATAATACATAGCAAAAGGTTCAGGTCCATCTACTTCTCCAACTCCCAGATCTGCTCATTATCTAATGTTAACCTCAGGAAAAACAAAACCAGTAAAAACAGAGAAAAAAAAAGTCAGCAAAACCCACCAGCTGCCCATAAAAATTTTGCAACCAGATTTCTCCGGCAAAGATTGGCCCTGTAGATAAGATGGGTCCGTACAAGAGTTACGTGGCTTAAGGAAGACAGAAAAAGGTTATGCAGACTGAAACAACGAGAAGTTGTCTGATAATCTGCTGTGAGAGTTCAGCTGACTTTTGACTAATCACTGCATTTCCCTTTGCCATGGGAGTTGCATTAATTATCACAAAATCAGAAAGGGCTTCATCCAGCTCTCCTGTGAGTCACTAGGAAAAAAATTAAAACTTATTAGCTTCTATTTTCTTCGCTGGCTCTCTTCAAAATCTCATAACAGACAGAAATCCAGATCAAAAAATATGACACACTCCAATTTCCCTTGATTTAATTTCCTCCAGCTGACTAATTTAATTGCAATATTTGCCTGGTACCTTGAGTTGTGCTTTCTCACTTTCTTCCCAATGCTGAAACCTGCTCCCTAGCCCCTCTCCCTAAGCTTAAATCTGCACAGATGTTCCCAAATTTCTATTTGTTAGAGACTAATTACCCTCATTCCCCAATGGATCAATCCATAGGGATCAGATATTTCGATGACAGACGTAACACGCACACATCATATGGTTATCTAAAAGAGGTTGGGTAATTAGGTATCTCAAAAAGGATAAATTGTTTAAAGTGACACAGATTAAAAATGAAATCTGGGTGACTTTTTTTTTTTAATCTTCTATGTGATACGAACCTGAAAGGTATAGTTGGCTAGCAAAGCTACTGGAGCAAAATTAGAATTCAGCTTAGCCACGGAGAACTCAAACATCAAGGTGATGTGATATTTTAAAAGTCGACAGAATAAAAAGCTATTAATGGATTTCAGACTTTATCTTTCCCCTTCGTTATACTTTTGAGTTTAGAAATAACAAAAAAAAATAGTGGCAGCAGTGAAACTATAACTCAAAATGAGGTCATACTTTTAGATAGGCGAGAGAGAAATGTTTTATTCTTTGTGGGTATCTGCTCTCTCTCTTGCCACCGTAAGTCAGTTGAATTCCCTTCACCAGAGGCATTCCAACCCTGCCATTCTGTGATTCTGTGAAGGGACCTCTAGTCCAACCCCCTGCCAGAGCAGGGTCACCCACAGCAGGTTGCGTCCAGGAGGGTTTTGAATGTCTACAGAGATGGAGACCCCACCACCTCTCTGGGCAGCCTGTGCCAGGGCTCTGCCACCCTCACAGTAAAGAAGTTCCTCCTCATATTTAGGTGGAATTTCCTGCATTCCAGTTCGTGCCCATGACCTCTTGTCCTTTCGCTGGGCACCACAGAAAAGAGCCTGGCCCCATCATCCTGACACCCACCCTTTAAGTATTTATAAACATTGATAAGATCCCCCCTCAGTCTTCTTTTTTCCAGACCAAAAAGACCCAAGTCCCTCAGCTTTTCTTCACAAGAGATGTGTTACAGTCCCCTAATCACCTCCGTAGCCCTCGGTAGTGTTCAGGGCTTCTTGTCTCCCCTGTCAGAAGGGGACACTGTATCAGAAGGGATTTGCAGCTGTGCACTCTAACAGATGCTGCCACACCAGACAAGCCCCTATTCTCTCTGTTCCCAGGAATTGTCCTGGATTTGCCTTATCTACAAGGCCGTTGCCACCCCTTTATTCCCAGAGCCCTCAGCCCCATCTCAAAGCAGTGGTGCACTCGGGGGTTTTGCATTTTCTTGTGGGCAAATTGCAGATAGAGCCTCAGCTGAAGGACCACATTATCACCAGATCTCTCTCTTAATTGAGGGTGGCACTCCTCCGTGGTGTCCTGTCTGCTGAGACAGGAGAGGCACTGCCATTTGCTCCCTTGTGCCCTGCTCAGCACAAGCAACCCCACTCGGAGGAAGCCTCGTGGCACCAAGAGCATCAGTACTAATAGGAGTGGTCTGTCCATCAAAGGTGAGAGCAGAGAGGAGGAGAGGGATTGTTTTAAGATGCTGACTGGAATATAAATGGAAAACTCTGTGCTATTTGCCCAATCCTGAACAGGACATCGTTGCATCAAGGAAATTAGGATTCAGCTTGGCTTCTGACTATGAACAAGCTGGAAATTACTAGTAATTATATTCATTATTATTTTGCTTACAGAGCCAGCCAACCTGCAAGCCTAGGCTGGGCCCTATGGAGACCTACCAGCGGTAGTGCTTAGACATAAACCTTTCAAATCCTGAAAATTTAAACACAGCGCATGTCTAGCGGCTTGATGCTGCCTTCACCAGTTACTCTTGAGACAAACCCTCACACACACACTCATTACTATATCTCTACTCGCATGCAAACCCCAGAATACCTCACTACGTGCCAAGCCTTAAAAGCTGAAGACTTTTGCACTAGCTGTAATCCTACTGGCAGCACAACAGCGGGCTCTCAGGCTTCAGACCGAAGGTGCCTGTTTGAGATCTCAATAACAGCCACCAGGTCACCGCAGTCTTGACTCTATCTTGATGACTTTTCAAAATAAACATTCTCCGTGATTGGATTCAGGCTGCATGAAAAGTGAAGGAAAGGAAGGTTTTACACCACAGAAATAACCATTTTCTTCATAGCGGTAGGTCTTTTGCTCTTGGTAGATACTCTGCATAGAGCTGGCCGCAGAGAGACTTGGGCTTTTTTTTGTTCATAGTGGAAATGCAAAATACTATTTTTCCCCCCCCTTTGTTAAATTTTGAAATGCCTTTCCAAATGGAAGAAAAAGAATCTGATCAACTGCTATGTTTCTCTTCAGTTTTGACTCTTGATTCCTCCTGCCTCTGCTGTTTCTGTATTTTGAAACAAAAGGTTATTTCAAACAAAAAATACCAAAACCTGTCATTCGAATCCAGTCAATTTCCTTTTTCCCTTGCAAAGTTAAGCTGTCAAATCAATACCATTTCTGCATGCCGCACATGTAGAAACATACAATTTCATCAAACCACCATCTTCCAACACAAATCTTTTGCAAAGAAACATTCAGATGAGGTTCAAACCTGCTATTTGGCACAAGCAACCAGGCTGGGGCAGAGATGATACAGAGCCAGTGGATTTCTGCAAGCGTAAAGAACTGCAAAAAGTAGAGGTAAAGAATCACTCTGTGGTACTCTTCATTCAGTTTTGCAGGAATACATTAATACGGTACTAATTAGTTACTGGATCTTTGTCCTTTATGGAACATAAGAGGTCGCATAAAACTAGGCAATTTTCCCTTATTTTGGGGTGTTGTGTTCATCCAATTTGCCTTCCAGGTCTACTTCCTTGGGCAAGCCAGACCATGACCAGTTATGGTGCAATCAGGAGGGACCCATCTTACCAATTGGCAACATGCCCCAACCTGGCCACCTTTTTCTGCTACTCTTTCCTGCAGTCCCAGTGCTACCAAATCTCAAATGAGCAGAGGGACCAAGCCCTCAGGTTACTCCTCTCTACCTCAAAGCTTCCCCCAGGAAGAGAAAACCATTGAGAGATTCCAGGAAGCAACAACTGGCAGCATTTCAGAGGCTGAGATTGCCCACAGAGAGGAGGTTGCAGTCAATATTTATACTTACGCAAAAGAAATGGACCTAACTTGCCAGCCAGAGAGGTAGAAGTGACAGTGCCATCACATGCAGGACAGCAAGGTCAGTGCTCTGAGCTTTCTCGTGGTTTTGCTCCTTGGGAAAGCGCTCCTACAGGTGAGGAGCTACCTGGCTCTGCCAGGGCCTTGGGTTCATCAGCAAAGCTTCTATGCAGAGAAAAGGGATCTTCCTGCAAGAATATAAAGCAGAAAACTGAATGATTCATGGGAAGAGGCATTTCCCAACACAATCCAATGTTTATCACACATGTAGCCTCTCAGGGGTCACACTTGTTCATCTCACATTGGGTGCAAGAACCATTTGTTTCATTGGTTTTGTTTCCCGTCCAAATGTCCTTCAGTTAAAATGATTCAGTTTTATTGAAAATGAAGTTATTTGAAAAATGTTCTTTTCTGTCAACTGCCATTAAGAAATTATGACATATGAGCTGATCTGGTCTCAAATTTCCCATTAAGAATTTCAGTTCAGAATTGTGAAATTTTAGTTTCAATTCTGTTGTACAGCTTTGGTGGTTGTTTTTTTTTTTTTTCCCCATTTTCTGACAAGTCCACTATAACTTATAACACATGTTACTGTGACTGACAAGTTCTACCACGATGGAATGTATGAGTTGAAACACTCTTGACTTTTTATTTAAAAAATACCAGGGACAACAGGTATCAAATACTTCTTCTCTAGAATGAAGCATCTCCTGCTGGTTCCAATGAAGCGAGTTGAAGCAAGTTGACACATAGATCAAAGTGTTGCCGACTTGAAAACTGTCAAACCATTTCATTGCAAATGAGATGGGAAGCACTTTGAAACACAGGAAAAATCTGATGTTTCATTCAGCAAGCCAAATCCCAGCCATCCTTAATGCAAGTAAGAAAGACATCAGTGTGATTTGCTTAACAGGTTGTCATAGTATACCATTATCAGTGAAGTCTGTTCTTCACTATTAACGTGGTGCCACAAAATGATGGTAAGACAAAACAAAGATAAAAGTAAGTGTAAAGTATCAGAGTTCCAAAGTGAAAATTCTTCTGGTCTATTTTAAAAGACATGTTTTCACCTGAAAAGTTAAGGTATTTGGGAACGACAGCACGTTTGCTGCCCTGGCCCTGTCCATGAGGCATTGTGGCTGGTGGGACAACACAGGGTGCCCACCCCAGCCATTGGCTGCCGGAGCCTGCCAGGGCACAGCAGAGGTCTTGTGGCACATTAGGGAATTTCTATCATCTCCAGCATAAAATCTTCTCACCCTCTGACATACCTGCCTTTGAATCTCAAAAAAAAAAAATCAATACTCCGAATAAAATATAGAAAAGCATCTGGTAAGGACCACATCCTGGACCACAGACAGGACAGAAGAATATAGGTTGTAGAAACTGATTCAAATGGCTAAAGACTCTGTAAATGAGTAGGGCATGCATTTAGGAAATTAAAATGAAAAACAGGTCAAGTTCTATATTGCTGTAGAGCTTGTAAAGAACTTAAATAATAGCAAAAAAAAACCAAAAAGTCCAATTAGTAATAAGCCAATGACCAGGAGAAGAGTTCCTCCATTATTCAGCAGAGCTGTTACTGACCATCATTGCAGAGGGTAATGCTTCACTACTAAAAATGATGGATTCATTTGTATAGATATTTCAATTGTTATTTGTGACAAAAAGGTAAGAATTCAGACTACAAGGGGGAAGCAATAGTCCAGAAGATATTTATATAAATTACATGTTTTCAAATCAGCTAGGTCTGCTGAGATTCACTACCAGGTACTTAGAAGTGGTGGAGGCAATCTGAGGGCTGTTAGTGCTTATCTTTGAAAACTCAGGGACTGCAGTGAGTCCCAGAGGAGCAAAGAACAGCAAACATAGCAGGGAATTACAGGCCAGTCAGCTTAACTTCAATTCCCAGAAAAAAAATATTGCAACAAATCATCAAATAAACATTTTCTAAGCACCTAAGAGATAACAAGGCAGTGAGGAACAGCCAACATGGATTTGTCAAGAACAAACATCAAGTCAGTCCCATGTTCTTCTCTGACAGGGCAGCAGGACTCACAGAGAGGGAAAGGTGGTCACTGTGGTATACATCAACCTCAGGAAGGCCTTTGACATCGTTTTACATGATATTGTCTTAAGCAATTAGGTGAGATTGTTAAGGTGGTAATGCACAAGGTGAAAAACATACTCGGAAAGCTGCTTTCAATGACTTATCAAACTAGAGGAACGTACCTGTATGCATTGGGCGAGGATTTGTCTTGGGCCACTATTATCCACTATTTTCACTATCTGACCTGGACAAAAGAGTAAGTTTGGAGACAACATCAGCTGCAAGCAAACAGGAGACAATGGGCACTTGAACCAATCTTAACAAACAACAGAAATACTCCACAGGAAAAGCAGGCTGTGGTCAACAAGGTCCTGCACAGAGACTTATGGTTAGGTAGGAAAGATCCATCATGTGGCCATCAGCCAAGGACCATCCTGAGACAAAACATGGCCAAAGGCAAGGAAAGCAGGGTAGGGCAAACCACGGAGCAGCGATGAGGCTTTCTGGCACCTGCAGACTGCCCGTGGTGCACTGCCATCTAGGAGGGGCATGGATGGATTGGAAAACCAAGAAAGGGCAGCTAAGGAAAGACGAAGTACCTGGGATTCAGTTTAGAGAGACATTGTGGAGGGAAAAGAGCAGAAATCCTTAAGTTAGCGTGATGCAGCCTCAGAAAGGGAGATGGACAGATCATCCTCCATATCTGCTACAGATAAAGTGATTATGAACATGGCTGAAGTGCAGCAATGCACATTTAGGGTCAGCGTCAAAAGAAATTGTTGAATTCGAGGGTTAGCGAAGCACTAGAATTGACTGTCCAGAAAGCATAACAAACATCCATTGCTGAAGTTTTGAGGAAAGGTCAGGCAAATAAATACAGGGGATTATATTACTTACAATGCCCCACTAGGAGGGGTGGGTGGGCAGGTGGAGCCATCCTGAGCTCCTCTTCCCTGCACCCACCTGCCTGTTTGGCTGCCCAGCGAGATGCACACCATACGCTGCATGTCAGGAGGATGCTCTTTGTCTTATTTTTTTATTATTATTATTCTTTAGGCAGTATTTATTTTTCTTTAAGGAAAAAAAATATCTTGTAAGGAAGCACTACACTCATCACTATTAGTGACTCATGAAAATACCACCTCTCTGAACAGGACGATTAATTCTCCCCAATGTACTCTGCTGTATGGAGAGATTCATTCTGGTGTCTAATGAAGATGGTACTAAATGGAAAATAAAATACACTTCCATAGCAGTCACTGTAAGCTGAGTCCATTTAAAAAGAAAAAGAACATTGACATTTTCCACCACCACCACCCACCCCCAAAAAAAACCCCAACTCTTTGGGTCAATAGCAAGGTGCTTGTCATTTTCATGCAAAGCCAAAGATGCCGATTTTCGCTTCACATTGATTTCTCTAAAATATCACCTACAGATTGTGCCCTCAGAGGAATAAAGAGGATGCTGATACAACATAGGAGCCAGGAGCACTTACGCAGCCGGGTTAGCCAAGCTGGGGGAATGCATGAATCACCCCTCAGTGGAAAATTAAAAGGAGCAGAGAAAGGACAGGGGAGGAAATTGGGATCCTCCTGCTCCTCCGGACAACAGCAGGATCCAGCCAACCCTGAACAAACACAGACGCTCAGCCTCCCAAATGGCACCGCACTGTAAATCCTCAAGATCAAAGGCATAAACCAATCACCCACTTGTGTCAGGCCAGGAATAAGTTCCCCCCATGAGAAAATATTAATCAGCTGGCCAGGTGCACTAAGCGCTGCACTCAGACACAGCCTCTGAGAACAGCAGCGCCAAGAACAGCATGTAGACTTTTACAAAGTGCAATTGCCAGGATGGAGCATTTTGCCTGTATTCTGGGACTTCCTGATGTATCTCATTCTCATCCCAGACCCCACACCAACTCCTTAAAATAAGATTTTCCCTAAGCCAAGACTCACAGAGATGCTGGTAAAGCAGAGATGATGCCTTCCTGAGCCCCAAGAAAATTTTAACTACCTACTCATTTCGCCTGTTTTATCCCAAAACAAAGACAGAGCCACAGAAGTACGGCACAGCCTGGAGCAAGCACAAAAAATGGATCGATATGTTTTGGCCCTGTATATGAATGTGAAAACATTGGGGCGTTGTCAACCCTTTGCCTTCTACTGATACCTGCCAGGGACCTGCATGCCCTGGGAAATGTGGGCCATACCTTTATATTGCGTTGCCCAAGGTCCCCAGATTTCTTATCTGCATAAGCAGAACACTATTCGTGACCTTGAGACAAGTATTGCTCCGAAAACAAAGTTTTAGCTGAGTGACTGCTAATACAGAGCAAGTACTTGGGGTTTCTCCAGATTTCCACCATCGGTGTGCTGTATCTGACCCAAAGTCTGGTAGCAGATCTACGGTTTTGGCCCATATCTCTCTTCTATTTAATTTATATTTCTCTTCACAACCTTTCCATCCCATCAGAGCTACTCCCAGCTTTGCATTCAGCAAGTCACTAATTCCAGGCACGTGAGGTTGATTTTTCTCTCCCCATGCTAAAAATGCTCCGGTTTCTGCTCTCAGCCATCCTGTCCCAGTCTCAACCAACTGACCTGACTTCCCTGCTGTAATGCCCGGGCTCCAACAGCAGAGATAAGGCTGCGATCTGGCTCTGCAAATGCAAACCAGATGTAAAATGCAACCTCGAGGGCAAGGCAGTGAAGAACTCAGTTTGGCAGCATTTTATCCCTACTTAGCACAGGTGTAAATGGCTCCGTAAGGGCAAAGCAGAGGAAACTCAAGCCCAGAGTAGGAGATTACTCAGCTGCTGAGGTTTATCTCCATTCCCCAATAGCTTACCAAGTTCCACTTACAATGATCGCCTACAGCTTGTGCTGGGTAGAATTTAGACTCCTGTTGGCTGCATCGCATATTAATAATTTAAATATATGGGACAATATATCAGATATATTTAAAACAGTACAATCTTGCCACACTTTTTATGGTATTTTAAAATTTATGGCCCCTGGTTTAAATACAAGGAAAATACGAAATAAAGTTACACCTACCATACTTTGCCATTACACCATTTTTAATTATCAAGAACATCAGGCCAAGTTTGCAATATTTTTAACAGAGTTTTATGTATTGTCACAAGTCCCTAAATTATTGACGTGCAACACATTTTATTAAGCATAGCATTTCACAGGAACCAAGTTTCAGGGATATAATTTTACTAGAACTAAGCTGTTAAGGCAGAAGGAGGAGCCTCCAGAAGCAATTCCTGAAAAGGGAGGGAGGTGGGTGGAAGCAAGATTGATTTTGCACTTCTCTTGGTGTTTTGGAGGGTGAAGACCAAAAGATCCCAGCTTCTTTTCCGTGGGGAGGAGAGGAGATGGGAAAACAGACATCATCCTCATTTTCCCTTGATGCCAAAGAGAGTTCTCCAAAAGGGCAATAGGTGCTTCCTTTAATTGAGAAAGGGACCAAGGAAGAGATTTGCCTCCTTCAAGAGCAACTGTTCCCAACAGCTCTATCTGGAGCAGGCAAGCAAGCTCCACATCTGTGGAGCATTACAAAGCCTAACATACCCCATCTCACCCTAAGCACCTTTGGCCTCCCAGCCCTCCAGCAAGATTGACCAGTGCTGTACCAACGTTAGACATGGGAAACCCAGGCACACAGGCACCAACTGAGAAGCCTCAGATGATGCAGGGAGCCAGAAGAAGAATCAATGAGGGCATCCCCAAACCACTCAGACACAAGAACCACACACGAAGTGCCGGAGCATCTCTTAGCTCCTTTCCTCCTTCTAGTTATGTACCTACATAGAAAGTTATGGCCGAACATAACCTGATGAGCACAGCAGAAAGAAGAAGGACGTGAAGAGCAAGACTGAAGCCAGGTACAGTAGCTGAGGCTCAAACCCAGCTGAATAATCCCATCTCAGTGACCCAGGCTCACTTCAGCACAACACCCTTAACAAAAGCTACAAGAAACACCAATGCCACTCTTCCTCTCCGGCTTTTCCCTGTTGTTTTTTTGGTTTTGTGTGTGTTACTGAATGGACTGGCTCTGCTGGGCACAGTTATTTTTTCCTCCATGACTAAAGTTTGAAGAAGCTGCCCTGGGGAGTAATTTTTGGAAGCAGCTGCAATGTTTATTATCAGTGCGGGCAGGTTTTCATTCCTCTGGCAGCAATCTATCATGCCGTGTTTGATAAGTTGCTATTTCTCACTGTTTGCCCTCAGAAGGGCCGGAAGCTCTTCTTTTGTGTCCTCGAGCTGGAGAAAACATGGCAGTTTCAGCTCTCAATTCTAGGGACCACAGCAGCCTCCCTGAGGTCTGTCCCCTGCCGGACTCTCCAATAATGGAGAGGCCTTTTATTCCTTCCCTAGCAGTGGTGGGTTGATTTATGTAAAAGTATTTTAAATCAGGAAGCATCACTGGTCTCAGTCCTATTTCTGTTTGTACTTTTGAGACACTCTTGAGCAAAAAGGTTCATTCTCATTGGTGGGAAATCATTAAAACATGAACTGCAATTAAATTTAGCCTTGGCATTCAATTCACTGCTTCATCTGTATGCATTTAAGCAAATACAGATACCTGTGTTCACTCAGAGTCTGAATTTTTCCCATTTTTTGCCATGTTAAAAAGTCCTAAGTGATGCCTTTACAATTTACTAAATGTTAGTTTATTTTTCACTTGTGTCAAGCTGTACTTGGACAGCAACTGGAACTGAATGAAAATGCACAAATCAGCATTTCAAATCGCTTTCTACCAATTACAAGTTCTTCATGTGTGCTAGGTAATAAAAATATTGTTATTAAAACATGCTTTGCATTTAAATCTGATTTACTATACAATAGACGAATTATATTCAGTCGATAAAATTAAACTGATTGTTTCTAATAACTGGGGCCAAAACATTCAAGGTGTTAGAGCTAATAGATATTATCCTCTTGCGCCTGATTTTTATTCAGAGATTGCAGAAGGAAAGCTGTTTTCCTGGGATGGTGTTGGCTGGTTTGGTTGTTTGTGGGGTTTTTTTGTGGTTTTTTGTTTTGTTTTGTTTTTTCCAAAACTTGAATTAATTTATTTTTGAGCTTTACTACTAGATAAAACTTCTATAAAAAAAATTGTTCTTTCTGTAACTCCTGAAGACACCTGCTTTTACAGCCGAGGCAGCCCTTCAGCAAGGTTTACTGCAGGCATTTAGCCAGGTTACATCTATCCTTTAAGTGGTTTGATACATCAGAAAACTTCAGCAGTAAACATGTTGCTTCAGCATTTTCATTTAAGTTATTTAAGTATATTAAATTAAGATCTCAATATAGATGGTCAGAATTTCACACTTAATTTTTTTATTTTAAAAAAAATCTGATTACTTTGAAGTAATCTATTTTTATCTGTCACATCTCCTGTAAAGGCTCCTATGCAGGCAGAGCACACATCAGGGCTCCCAGGAAAAGAAAATTAACACCCACAGCTGGATGTAGTGGATGTTCATCCACCGCATCAGACAGGGCAGCCACACCTAGATCAAGAGAAAGAGCACAGAGGTGCAAAAGCTCCTGAAATTTTAACATATGAAAATTAAAGATTCGATTCCTCACCCTGCACAGTACAGCACCACCTTGATCTCTACGTGCCTTGTTTCTCCTGCACCCCACAGAGGTGAACTGAAGGTGGATGGATGCCAAGGATCAGGCAGCCCCTTACCCCCAGCCAGCAGCAAGCGTGGATGGCAATCCCATTTTTTTGCACTTTAACAGTGACAAAAAGTCTTGTTGTGTCTTTCAGAGTTGTGGGTGTGGGTTGGAGAGGCTTCATTTCCGTTGCAGCAGGACTACCCCATGCCTGCCCATTGACGGATCCCTATCTCTGGAGCACATAGCCCAGAGGCCACGAGTGGGGGAAGATGACAGGTGCCCCCAGACAAAAAGCTAGACAAAAGAAGTCATAACACCTCTTGGGTATGACAAGGAGCAAGAGCTTTGCTTTCCTCCAAAAAACCAACAGTTGTTGGTGCATTTTTGCAGCCTTGGACCAGGAAGAATGACAAATCACTAACATTTTCTGCAAAATCCCAGTTTTTTCTCCAGAGATCTCCAGTCAGCTGAACCACTCAGTAGAATCCAATTTTCCAGAGCAGTGGAAGCCAATGGACAGCCCATTCAGAGAGCAAGGCCCGTTCTGCACCCACTTCTGTTATTACACCAGTCTATTGCTGCCTTTAAGCAACGTTGTTAAATTCCAATTGCCTTTTTTTGCCAGATCATTGATATCTACCAGAAAAATAATTTGCACCCACATCAAGGTATGTCAACTGCTACAAAATAGTACCAAACAAGTTTCATTGAAGAAAGAAGCCTTCCTTCAGACCTTGTTCCAGAAGTCACTGAAAGTGTATGCCTGCGCTCAGTACTGGAGATGTGAAGGGTGACTTCAGGAATCAATGCTGATATTGTCTCCAAAGAGGAAATGAGGCAGACGGGACAGCAAATTGACTTGGACATGAATAATTACTTAACTTATTGGTGCCCTTCTGTGTAACGCCAACTAAAGTGGAGATGGCAGGGAGCTCAGGAAGAGCCTACAAGCAGAACAGCCACAGCACGCACATCCCAGGTCCTGAGTGGCCTGGCACCATTTGGACCCCTAAAGAGCCCTTCTAATGCAAATTTGTTGGTGATCCTTTCTGTGCACATCCCTCCTTGCAAGTGCAGTCTGGTAGGCAAGACTTGTAGAGAGGCAAATTCCTCCAAAGAGCAAAATAGGGTATGTTGTGAAAAGCATGAAAAATATGAGGTGTATGATGGAAGGGATGGTGTTTGAGATGCCCAATACGAGCAGGCAGATGCAGGCCATAGATGCAAAATACAGAGAGGTGGAGGAGTTGCCTCCCAGCCAGTGCTCTCTCTTTTTCATGTGATTATATTAATAAGAAAGCCCATGTGCCCACACATACGAAAACACAGCATACTGCAGTTTTGGCTGCCCCCTGTGGTGATGCACCACTGATAATGTCACCTAGTTTGGGGACCAGTTTTGCCTAGAGCTAAAAATTAATTTATGATGAGTTTAGTGTCCCCTACAGCTTATTGAGCCCCTCTGCCCATGCCAGAGACAGGAACACTTTGGGCTTGGCTACCAGATAGGAAAAAAGCTCCAGTGCACCAACACAGCTGGGAAGTTGTACTCATCTCACCAGAGCTCAGGAGCACTGAACTTCCCCAAGGAAATCATGCTCCACCGTAGGTGTGGTCTACCTTGACTTAAGCAAGGCATTCGACGGTATCCCACAGCATCCTCATAGGGAAGCTTAGGAAGAGTGGGTTAGATGAATGGACAGTGGGGTGGATACAAAAATGGTTGAAAGACAGAGCTCAGAGGGTCGTGATTAGTGGCACAGAGTCTAGTTGGAGGTCAGTGACAAGTGGTGTTCCCCAGGGGTCAGTACTGGGTCCAGTCCTCTTCAATATATTCATCAATGACCTGGATGAGGGGATAGAGTGCACCCTCAGCAAGTTTGCAGATGACACAAAGCTGGGGGGGGGTGGCTGACACACCAGAAGACTGTGCCNAGGCCACACCTGGAGTAGTGTGTCCAGTTCTGGGCTCCCCAGTTCAAGAGGGACAGGGAACTGCTAGAAAGAGTGCAGCAAAGGACTACAAAGATGATTAGGGGACTGGAGCACCTCTCTTATGAAGAAAGGCTGAGGGATTTGGGTCTCTTCAGTCTGGAAAAAAGAAGACTGAGGGGGGATCTTATCAATGCTTATAAATACTCAAAGGATGGGTGTCAGGAGGATGGGGCCAGGCTCTTTTCAGTGGTGCCCAGTGACAGGACAAGAGGTCACGGGCACAAACTGGAATGCAGGAAATTCCACCTAAATATGAGGAGGAACTTCTTTACTGTGAGGGTGGCAGAGCACTGGCACAGGCTGCCCAGAGAGGTGGTGGAGTCTCTCTTTTGAATGGAGACATTCAAAACCCACCTGGACTCATTCCTGTGCAACCTGCTGTGGGTGACCCTGCTCTGGCAGGGGGTTGGACTAGATGATCTCCAAAGGTCCCTTTCCAACCCTATGATTCTATACATGAGGGGACAGTGGGGTTCTGCACCCTGATGGCCACACAGCAGACACACCACTGCACCAATGGCATGAAGATGGTGCAACCACCCCCAGAACCACCACAAAGGGATGCTATGCAGCATGGGGAGGAGCAGAGATCACCTAAGCCAATTCACACAGGTGGAAGAGAAATAATAGAAAAACTCCTCAAAACACAGGGTACATCTTCAAAGCATTGGCCAGGAGGCACAGAGCCATTTGGTGGGAAATGTAGGCCAGCCCCCACATGAGGGACATACATTTTTCAAGACCTTCTCCATTCTTGATATTTCTAACCTTCAAACATATGTAAAGAGGGGTTTCTCCTCTTCTCCCACCAGCTGCGCTTTGGCCCTGCTGAACACAGGAGCAGCTCAGGTTGAGCAGGGAAGGAGAGGAGTCACGGAGGATCCTGCACTCCTTGGGAGGTCAAGCTCGACCCTAGAAAGACAGTAAAAAGAATGAGTCCTCTTTGAGATGGAAAAAACAGAAATAAAGCACCCTGCAAAGCAACAAAATGCTGTTTGGAAATGAACAAGCAAGCAACAAGAGGAGGAATTTATCTTAAAAGATGTTCTCATTTTAATCCATCAAACAGGGAACTCACCCTCTGCCCCCAGCCTCGGAGACCACCTGTCTCGGGTGGACAATGCAGAAAACATCAATAAATGAGTGTTCCCAACTGGTTGTTTTTTCATCTCAAGTATTTACCACCCCCTCCTGTGCGGATGAGAGGTGAGATGTAGAAAGCCTCAGGATAAAGAAATGAAAACAAGGAAACCTCCAGTTCTATTGGGAGAACAGTCAAGTTCATTTTTTGATGAGGATTACACCAAAGGAAGGAGGGCAGCAAACTAATAGGTTTATACCAGCCTCTTAGGTATAGGAAGAGTTTCACTTAATACGCACTATTACCTCTGTTCTGTCTACGTTTCACAGCTGCTGACACCTCACATGCTGTAGCCGCACTGTTTAGCGCTCGCATCACTTGCTCAATTTTAGAGAGCATCAGCTGAAAATGCCACAATCCCTTTATGCAGCCGGGAGACAGGAACCAGCATTGCCTGTTACCAATGCCCGTGACAGCCCAGCACAAAGCTGAGCTCCAGGTCTCCATCTGCACCCCCCAGAAAGGAGGTGGGGGGTCAAGGGGTGGCTGAGGAATGGGCACTCCCCAGCAGGCTTTTACAAGGGAGTTTGCTCAGGTTCCCATATCCATAACAAAATAGTAACTGCCAGAAAAAAATACATAAGTACATATGGGGTTTTGGGTTTTTTTCTTCCCCTCCAGACTAAATAACGGATTGTGGAGCATTTTCTAACTTCTGAACTTGCCCACATCCACCACCTTTGGAGCAAGGACAGCATCCCCAACATATCCCACACCAGTAGCAAGGCCACAGATGAACAAGTTCTCAACCCTTTTGTAGAGGACAAGCTGCTCCTGAGGTCCCACCCTGCTCTGTGCCTTATAAACACCCAGCAATCTCACAGCGTGAGCCCCATCTATGACAAGCCTCATGCAGATACCTAATCTGTCTCATACAAGTGCTACCAAACCATGACTTATGGGCTCTTCCAGGCTGTGAAAGATTCATCCTGGGGACACGTAGTTGAGAGCTGCTCCCCCTGCAGCTGTGACTGAGGCCAGTTTCCGGAGAAAACATTCATTAAAGGAAGCACTGATCTTTCTGAAGCTTGCAGGATAAATTGTCCCCTTTTCTGGGCAGGATAGTGAGATCTCCCTTGCAACTGAGTGTCAAATAAAGGCTTGGATTGCTGCTCCCTGAAGGGGCACCTCCCATTAACCAACTGTACATCTCAACCACTGCTATGTTTTGATAATGCAAGTACAACAGCCCCCATACACCTAAACATAAGGTTTCTGCATGCAGAAGTCATTTCAGCAACCCTCCCCAGAGCTCGCACTCCTAGACCCGTTTCCCCACTCCCCCACATACACATGATGATGTGCATGAGCAGCATTTAAGTCCTCCGGCAGAAAAAGAGAGGTATGTTTGCCGCCTCCATATGGGCCACGTGCAAATAACCCATGCACGTACCCAGGACAGCTGCAGCAGCATTTTGGGCTCTGCTCCTGGCCCTGCTTTGTGATTCTGTGAATAGAATATATCCCCGCAGCAACAGGAAGCCCAGTGCAAGGCAGCTCTCCTGGAAAGCAGGGTAAGGAACAGACCTGGGACCTCTGCAGCACATAAAGGAAGAAATTTTAATCACTTCAGCTCGAGATCAAAGGCAAAAGGATAACGTTCCCATGCCTTGCTGCCAGCTGGGGGCTAAAGCCCCAACTTTGATGCTGAAGCTCCCTCTGCGTGAGATCCCTGGGCTAAGCCTGAGCTCTGGCTTCGTAACGCCCTGTGGTTGGGGACAATCCAGGCACAACTTGTCCCCATGCCCTCCTGCTTCCCACACCAGCCACGGCTCACCCCTCCCTCAGGGCCGGACACCCAAAAGGTGCCAGTGGGGTGGCATATCAGTTGTTTTGTGCGTGGTGGGATTTTTTTTTTTAAAACCACAAAAAAACAAAAAAGTGGCAGGGAGTAGGTGATACAGAAGAGCTTATATCAGTAAAATGCCAACAAATAGTTCATATCAGCCAATATGCTAAGTGACAAGAGCCCTTTCCCACATCCTGATGTCTTAATCGCCAGCTGCTCTGCACCAGCAGCGTTTGGGCTTTTCTCAGCACACCCAGGAGCCGGTATTTAGGCACCAAAAGAAATTTTCCACGGCAAATCCACAAGAAACCCAGGACTTGAGACCACAGCAGGGTCACGACAGACACAGAAATAGCATCCGTAGAAGAGAGGGAGCCAGAACACCAAGTTCCTGAGCACCCCGCTCAGTGAAGCTTTTGCCAGGCTACAGGGCATTATACAAGAAAAATATTACTGTGATTTGCTGTATAAACAGATTGCAGTTGTGTTCATTACACAGACTTGCATCTTTATTCAGCCATAGCACATTAAATGCAAAGAAAAGAGGAGTAAGTTAAGTTGCGGTTAGCTGCGCGGTGCATCGTAGGGAAACTTGTGCTGATTAGGGGCTCACAGAACCATTTCCCAGGAAAGGAGCCAGAGCTCCCTAACAGCCCCTGGCGCGAATTGCTATCCACTTCTGCAAAGCTCGCCAGGCTTTTCCCCTCTTTCCCTTTACTTTTGGAACCGTGAGCAGAAGTCATGTGAATAATTACCTCCCACTTTAGCAAACATACCAAAGAGCCAGCATTGTCCGCTGTTGGGTTGTTGGGTTTTTTTCTTATTTATGGCTGACAAATTAAATGAGAAACACAGAATATTAGCACTAGCCTTTTACAATGTGCTGAACAAAGTTGGTTTGCAACATTTCCAGCAGCAGAGAAATGAGTTTAAGGTAAAGTATCCTAAGAAGCTAGCAGATTGACTCTTAGAAGCATGAAAGTCCATGGTGCAATAGACCTGGACAAAGAGGTTCTGAGATATGGATGAAACTCTGCTGCAAGGGCACAAAAGCTCATAAACTGGTGCTGGGGCACTCATAGCAAATTACTATTTGAGGAACACAGTGGTCCTCAGCTACTTTTAACAGCAAGGTAAAATTTGGGCAATCTGAAGCATTTCTGGCCATTGCTGCTACTCATACCAGGTCTTAAGGCTGGAAAACATTTTTGGGTTGATAATGGTGGAGGCGGAAGCTGGACACCAAAGATTAACCGCTATAGAGAGGTTTGCTACCCATGCAGGAGGTCACCCGCCCATCCACCAGGCCCATCAGGCAGTGCCAGCTCTCATCATTTCCCTGCCCTTACCAGCTAACAGATAACACCCTCAGCTGGCTGAATGCTTCCAGTTCAGCAGTATTTGAAAACAGAACAGAAAAAGAGACTTGCAAATGCATCTGCATTTTTTCCCCTGCATTTTGCGCTCGCACTCTCTGTCCTGCAGTTATTTTTAATTATAATTCACTCCAAAAATAATTTCCCAGACATTTATCTGCCACACACTGCCCTGATTACCCAGCCTGCACTTTGTTGTAGAGCAGTGGCAGCTGGCCCCGGAGCCAATCGGCACTGCTCCGCCTGGCTCCATCTGCGGGGCCAGATACCCGCCACCCCCATGCTGATCCGACTCCTTTTAAATACAATTATTCAAAGGAAACTTTGCCTTTGCAACAAATCTCACTGCGGCACAGAGGATCCAGCAACAGAAGCAAAGGGCGCACATTATTCCTTGTTGTTTCATTTGTAGTTCAAGGATATGCATATCTGCCAGAAGGCTTTTCCCCCTGCCCTCTTCTCCTGCCAGCTCTTTTATCACCAGCCTATAACCCCTCGCACTGATGCCAAGCCGATCGGAGCAGGGAAACCATCCTCAGCAGTCCCAGAGTCTCATGGCCTGTTCAAAGCCACACTAGCGGATGACATCTCCCCATGCTTCACCACCACCTTTCTCTTCCACATCCCCATGAAGTGGGAAAAGAAAAATCTCCCCCAGTTCACTAGCAGGGCACCCAGCCCAGGCATGGACCTGCTCAGCTGCTCGCCCAGGGACAGGGTGGCCAAGGCCCCCACTCACCCCCCACAGCTGGGTCAGCTCTGTCTGAGAACAATGAGAAAACTCGGATAAAAATGTAAAAGTATCAGTATTTTTAGATTCAGGAGCACTTTCCACTTTTGGACTTCAGCTTCTCAGCTCTGAGAGAATAAGAATACTGCGGTGCTCCATAATTATTTTTTTATCTTAATTTTCCAGATTAATATAGAATCAGGGAGATTTGCTTTCAAATGTTAATTTTTTTTTTTTTTGAAAGTACAATCCTCTGAGCTGGCTGGCTCTGACTGTTGGAAGGCTTTGTTTTAAAATTAAACTTCCCTCCGTATAGATTTCAGTAGCCACAAAATTTCCATGGCTTCGGTGAGCCGAGAGCAAAGATGACCCCAAAGACCTGTAGCAAACCAAGCTGGGTTTTGCTTTGTGCGCCCAGAGAGGCAAGAAATAGCCTGGAACTAAGCTCGGGGAATGGAAGGCAGGACGGTGTGTCCGGCAGTGCTAAAAAATGCAAACTCACCGGGGAGGGCATCTCCTGCGTAACTCATCTGCCTTCGAGCATCAGCTCAGCAAGAAGAGCTGCACGTACCTGGGGCAGCAGCCAAAAGCAAGCAGGCCAGGGCAAAAAGAAGGTATCTGAGGAGTCTCAGGCATCCCAGCTTATTTTTCCATTTTACCCAATCACAAAGGAATAACTTGGAAGGGTGCCCAGGGTCCTTTCTACACTGCAGTACCCTCAACACACAATTCAACAATATTCTTCGGTTTAAATTTTCCTTCAGGTTGCTTAAACCCTTGCAGAGGCACCTTTTGGTACTGTGGTACCATCTGCTCTACCCAAAGATGGCGGAAAACTAAAGTTGCACAAACTGCGATAGATGGAGGGTGGCCCATGGGTGGGAGCTGCGTCCTGGCCATGGGGAACCGGGCTCAGCTCTTTGGTTTGCTACAGAGTCTGGGCAACCTTGACCAAACCATTTCAATTTTTCTTTGTCCCCATACACTGTAAAGTGTAGATAATCACACTTTCCTACCAACTACGGATCTTGCAAGCATGAAGGCACAAAACCAGTGAGGAAATCGCATATCCAAGCATTCAGAGGTGATCTTAGAGCTGCAGACCCTACTAAATAGCTTCCAAAAAGCCAAGCTGTGCCGAGACCTCTCATCAGCAAATGTGTGGGTTCAGCAATGACCAACTCCACCTCCCAGAAAAACACACAAAAATGCTGTGCCCTGTAATCAAAAAATACTGCTAGCAGTGGTCAGTGAGCTACCAAAAAACCCCCAGAATGTTTAGAGTCATTTTAATATTTCTTATGCAAAGACAAAAAAATGGCTTGAAGAACAAGCTGTATAAAGCCAACAAACCAACACTTTCCCCTTTCTTCTGGTAAGGGCTATTCTTCATAAAATTAGTTACACTCAAAAAAGCCTCATCTCTTTGCTTGCCCTTTGCGTGTTCACTCCATACCTTTTATTGGCCAGTAAAGTGCAGCAAGTCCTTTTTTGCTAGGTTTGCAGTCAATGGACAACCAGAAAAAACAAGCACTTACTTTGTTTGTGTTTTTAATGCTGCCCAGTAATTACAAGGAATTGGGTGGTATTTCAGGGAAACCCCACATTACATCTTTCTTTTACTCCAGGGAACGGTGGCATGCAGAACCTTCTCCTTCCAAGAGCCCTTCTGCAAGTCTGACACTGAGCAGGCTGCAGCATGAATCCATCCCATCCGCGGGTTCAATAAACCAGTGGCCTCTGTCTCTGTTTGCAGCGGGAAGAGCACAGGGGGAGTGTTTTGGGGTTAACAGACCATTGTGCTCCCCCTCCTGATGCCAGGCAGAGGAAGGGGAAGGCATTTATCACCTGTGCGTGTCCCACAGGTAAAAGCAACCGTGGATCCCAGTGCTGCCAACTTGTCAGCATACACCAGCACCATATTGCCAGGAACGAGAAAGGAGAAATAATTTATATTTTAAAAGAAATAAGCTCTCTGCTGCTGTTGGTTCAGTAGAAGCCCATTGTACAGAACCCTTAATTACGAATACGGAGCCATCATAAGCCAATTTATTTCCTTTTTTCCTACCTCCCAGTGGAGCTTTGTGGGGAAGGCACATTTCTGTAAAGAACCGAGCGCATTTCAGTGACACTCGCCCCATTAAGTGAAATAATGCACATACACACACACCCCCTCGCTTTATACAGCCCTGCATGGAGCCCAAAGCCCGCGCTACAGTCAATGCAGAGATCAAGGATCACTCCTAATGGAGACAACATAACAGAATTCATTTAATATTCTCCTTGGATTTGAAATAATAATATTGTCAACTAAATAAAAGGCAAGCATTCATTTGTATGTAAAACAGTTGGTTATATCAGGCCTATTTATGTCTGCTCTGCCTTCCAGCTACAAAGATTTATGACTGTACACCCAAGGGACCTTTATATATCTATCCAAATTCATGCATTTTTTTCATTAACCTGTGTGCTGGCATCTTGTACAACATGGCATGAAACAATAATATAGATTATTTTCTTTCCTTGCTGTTCAGACAAAGGAAGAAAATACTCCTGCCAATAACAGCAATAATAAATAAACTCTCTCTGAGCTGGTTTATCATATATAGATCTGTATTTATATGCATGTATATGTGTATGTAAATGTGTCACAATGCACACAGACACATGTTATTAACACACATGTGTGTCTATACACACTCAGAGGGGGCTTCTAGTCTTCTCTCTGCCTGGTTTTTTCCATCTCCCATTTCAATTCTCCCCCAGCCTTCCCACCTTCTTGCAACACCAGACGACTTCTTTCAGTATCTCCCTGGTGACAGGGCAGAAACAGCTGCAATAAATTACTCAGTGTGCTTTTTCCATTAAATATATTTTTAAAAGTCAAAGTTTGAAAGACAGAAGTGTATTTGTATAGAGTAAGAACAGCCGCCTTTATAACCCCAGGAAAATTACTGCTGGATAAAAGAGGTGGAAAACTGCAGGATGAGGAACAAAACCCACCTGCTGTTTAGACTAACACTAACAAAAAGTTTCTTAGCTTGACCACTTGTTTGTTTTTTCTAAATCTTATCAGTTAGGCTATGTTACTTACCTTGTTTATCTTTTAAGCCTCACGAAGCTGTGCCACCAGAGAAACTTCACATCTGAAGTCCCTGAGCCAGGGAACGGGCCCCAGCCCCATCTTGTATTTGGGGAGCCCAGGCACTGCTTGGCCAGAGCAACACTGGTGCCTCCTGGGGCAGAGGAAGGGAAGGTGAAAACCTGGGGCAGGTCAGGAAAAAACCCAGGTGCCTTCCCCAAATCAAAGCATCCACCAGCATCAGAAGTCTGGGATCTCCGCTGTGCACTGTGGCTAACAGACCCACCAGGACACCCCCAAACCACCTCTAGAAAATGCCACTCTTCCGGCAAAACGCTTATTTGAGATGCCAGCAGAGCAGCCAGGGTCACTGCAGCAGGAAATGCCTCCCCAAGCCCCATGGCTTCACTGCTTCGTCCTAAACTTGCCTGTCATGAGCAGCCTCTGCTACCTGAGCGATACCCCTGCCTGATGGCACCCCACAGACACTGCAGGTGCATTTCTGCCCCCTGTGTGGGATTATTTGGGGATGGGAAAAAAAACACAAAAAAACCCCAACACACTGTCTTCTCCTGGCGGCTGCTGGGAGAACTGAGAAAGGTTTTAAGGCAAGAAGGAGCATACTGAATCCAACAGACATCCATAACTCCCATTGCCTACTGAATTGCATAAGATTTCAATTTTTCTACTTTTAAGAGAACAAACTTCCCAAGAGATTTTTAGTCTTCTTTCTTTTCCACTAGGAACTGCCAATGTTTATTCCCTGAGGTTTGGTGGGGGGAACACAGGCAGGAGGTTGAGGTCTTTTTAGACCAGCAGAGCATCCAAGTTCGCAAGAATATTTGCACCCCACCAGTCCTCAGACCTAGACTTTCCTCTGCCACACATGGACTGAGGGCTACTGCAGAAATAGCTCTGCCCAATTACTGCCAGCCACAGCAGTCCCTCTTCCTTCCCACCAGCAGCCAGGAGGCATTGCACCTCACCAAAGCACTGCGCCTTATCATTTAGGCAACAGGTTTCTTCCCCACCCTCTGCCTCCCACCTCTTCCAAGACATAATTGAGCCCCTTAAGTAAGCAGTAAAACAAAATACAGAACCTGGGTGGAAAAGCTCAAGCGTAAATCTTCGGGTTTTTATACTAGTTTATTCCCTTGCATCCTTGTATTTTTTATGCTTAATAACACAGGCTGAGGCAGAGCGATCAATCTCAAGTGAAAAGCCCAGAATTTCCAGGAGTAGCTATGTCTGCAGAGTACTTGCTCTCATGCCTGAAAATTTTAGAGTATCCTGAATTTTTTCTAGAAGTGGCTCCTTAGGGTACAATTTTCAGCGAGGCTTCATCCCACACATGGGTGCAAGCTAGCGGTACAGCATCCATCCTGGTGCCTGCAGGGGAATAAAGAGGAGAGCCAGCACCTGGATTTGAGAGTACAACAGTCTCAGAGAATTAGGACGATGGCTCAGAAAAAGGTCCTCCCAACCCCATGGAGTCTCCTAGGACCCTAGCTCCTATACGGCTATCTGAATTAGGCCCTGACCTGCCATCCATGCCTTTGAGAAGTCTTCCTAGCATCCACAGCTGCCATCAGTTGCTTACAAGTGCTCAACAAACTGGATCTTTTAATGGGTCCAAGCAGCTCTCACAATCAGTCCCAGGTTAAAAGGCAGCACAGAAGAATCTCACCTTTATGCTGCCATCAGCCAATTCTCCTCTTCCCACGGAGAAGGTTTTTGTCAAGTCCCCATCCAACAAGCCATCTCAGGAATGCTCAGCAGGACATGGCACTGCCTTTTGAGAGATGCTTGTGTATCTTAAGTTAATGAGACTATTGCCTAGAGGGTCTGGTAAAAACCAAGTACTACATCTTTCCTTGGTAGACTTCCTCGGTCTGTAGGCTGTTGTAACTCTATTCCCCACCCATCATGGAATATATTTTGTACACTAACTCTCGGAGACTAAATTGGACCTCCAGGGGAAACTTCGTCCTCAAATTTAGATATTCATTGCATAGCAAGCCTGCCCCTGTGCCCATGCTTCCCTGGGCTAGGCTGGTGATGTGGTTGACTCAGAGATTTCCTGCGCTGGAAAATACTACCCTGTCACAAGGACAGCAGTAAAAAAGTCAAAGTTGGAGTCCCTCTGACAGCCACTTACCCCTGCAGGGTGTCAAACTATACAGCAGTTAAGGATGGTGACACATCACCCCTGGAGGGAGCTTTGTTGTCCTTCTTAGGATGGCGCGCTCTGCCCAATCTCCCCACCGAGCAGATGGGGATAGTTGCAGCAGATAGAGATGCAACTGGGGAGCCTTTGCTTTTGCCCCCGCCTCCCTGGTCCCAAGACCACCGGCAAACACTCCCACATCATCTGTATTTCCTGCAGTTTGTCCAGTCACTTCCTCAGATTGCAAGCTATTAAGATCAAAGGTGTTTCCTCCATCTGTAGACAGCCTGACACAAGGGACCCATCTTGTTTGCCACCCCGGAGCAGGCTTTTGCTGAGCTTTGCTGTGACAGAGAGTCACAGCCCCGGTAGGCTACGTTCAACAAAGTATTAACCATGGGGAGCATTCACTCCCAGGAGATTTAATGAGTTGGGAACGCAGTTAACAGCTTGCAAACCATTTCTCACCAGGCGTTCATTGCAAAAAAAAAAAAACAATGCCAAGTGTAGCACCACTCCCTACCCACTAAGAGAAGCAAGTCCTGCCACCTAGAAGACACCAGGGGTGATGGTAAGGAGCCAGCACACAAGGCTCAGAGTGTCCGCATCCAACAAAACACAAGGTTAGCATTTTACAAGTCACATTTGCAGCCTTCTCAGCTGCTCCTCATGTACAACATACCCCTGAGACTTCATAATAAATGTGCTGCACCATTCTCTGGTGCCGCTTTCCAGGTACACTGAAAACAGTGATTTTCATGACTAAATGGAAGGAAGAGTTGCAGAACATGATGTCAGCTTGCTAAGTGTCTCATCTCAGAGTTACACACACAATTATTCTCTCAACAAAAATCAAAGGCGATCCATCAATTACTGTCTTTTTACCCTACCTGCTTTTCTATTATTTTGTACTTTTAAAATATTGTATATATTAACTACACAGAATCTACAGCGCACGCATTGATTTTCTGTTAATCTTGCTTTAGCTGGGTCCTAAAAAAAAAAAGTCAAGCCATTTTTCTGCCACAAGTCAAGCATGTGCAATTGTTAGCAGCATAACTGAGCTCTTTGTAGACCACTTGCTGGCCACCAGTGGCTAACAAAAACCTGTAAGCAAAAGAGGTTTTTGATATGTGAGTATCTATAGAAAACACTGGAAAGGTACATTAGAGACCAGATTTTCAAGTGCAGACTCATAAGCACTGTCATCGGTATATGTCCTTTTTAAGGGAAAACACCACTTTGGGTGGGGGGGAAGAGTAAGTATTCAAAGCAATTAGCTTTGGAAGGGTCTGGTTTTCTCCTGGGCTGTGCAAATGTGTCTCCTTGCAGTCCAGAGCTAGGGCATTGTATGCAAACACACACATAGATGAAGACAGGTTCATCTAGCCACACAGGAACGGGCCACAGCTGTCCCCAACAGCCTCTCACATGGTGTGGGAACAGGCACCAGCATCCCCACAGTGACACCATCACAGCAGCACATCTCCCCCCTCACTAACCACTTTGAGATTTCTAGACAAAAAAAGCTGTTAATGCAGGCTAATGCATAATTAAACACGTGATTTGCACACACAAGCGATTTGACACATCTCCCACGAATACATAAATATTTTTAAACATCCAGAAACAAAGGAGACAGAAGTAACACAAAAGCCTGCTGCTCCGGAAGCTTCCCACCACAGTTAATGCTGCTGCATTCCCAGGGCCACCATGCAGCTTGGGACACAACCATGCCACTATGGATAGGAGGTGCCACGACTCAAGGACACAATGCAGCAGCAAGACCTGGGCCAGGCTGAACGCTCACGGTGACCACCCAAGTGCCACAAAGAATCATAGAATGTGTTGGGTTGGAAGGGACCTCTAAAGGTCATCTAGTCCAACCCCCCTGCAGTGAGCAGGGACATCTTCAACTAGATCAGGTTGCTCAGAGCCTCATCAAGCCTGGCCTTGAATGTCTCCAGGGATGGGGCCTCCACCACCTCTCTGGGCAACTTGGGCCAGTGTCTCACCACCCTCAGTGTAAAGAGCTTCTTCCTAATGTCTAATGTAAACCTACCCTGCCCTAGTTTAAGACCATTGCCACACATGTACCAGCCAAGACAGACAGTGAGTCAGGCTGGAAAAGGATTACACCAGCCTCCATCAAGTAATTTTCTTTTTTTTTTAAATTATGATTATTCTATCGTTTGGTTTCCTGGTGTGCAGTGTCCTTCCCCAGATGGAGCGTGGTGGACCAGGGCACTGAGCACTTTGATGGTCCCTGCCCAAGCACCACCTGAGAAAGCCCAATAGGGAGAGCGTTGAGGGGCACTTGAGCTTCCTCAATGATGCTGCAGTGACATTTGCCAAAGCAAGCCAGGGAGGCTGCCTGCAGGTGCCAACCATCCCTGCTCACACCGATAAATTCAACAGCAGCAGGTACAGTGATTATCCTGCCATGCAGAGAGCTGCAAGCGCACCTTTGTAAGGGCACAAGTGAATGTTAAATGCTTTTTCTTGCAGTCCTGGTACTCCACACCATCGTTAGGAGAATGGGGACTGGGAGGAAGTCAGGGAAGGTTGTGTCTTCTTGATCCCCCGTGTGCTGAAGATTAATTTAGAACATATTAATTACATTTGCATATGCCTGAAAGCTAGCAGAGAAGTGAGCAAGTGTCCTGAAGGTAATTGAGTACTATCACAGGAAAGTTATTTTGGCAGATTTTTCTTTGCCAAGCACAGTAAGGTGGAAGACAGGAAGAGGGCTGCACAGGGGCACAGCTCAGAGCATCCCTCCTGGACACCGTGGCTCCAGGAGCACTATGGTCTTGCCCCTGTGGGATGCAGTGGCTGCAGCAAAAGGACCCATTCAACCCACAGAAGCAATCTGCCTCCCAAGGGGCTGGCAAGGGAATGCCTTCAAGAGTACTCAGAAGAAAGACATTCATCCTCAGGTGCCCTCTATCAAAACACAGGCCCCTCTGTTTTAGTGGCCAGCCCAGCCCAAACCACTACTCTTTCATACAACTGCTCTCCTTACTACATTCCTACTGCTTCCCCTTCTCCTCCAAAGGATCCCGAGATCAAGAAAATCTGGTGAAAAACCTTCTCTAAACACAGATGAAGCTATAGCTGTAACTAGATCAAGTCTACGTCCCGTTTCAAAGCAGTTCGCCTTCCCACCTACCTCCACCTATTTTATCCCCCTCCCCAGCATAAACCCTCAAACACTTCCCATGGAGCAGAAACATGTAACAGAAGAATAAACTAGATTTTGCATCTCTATCCACCGAGTGGTGTTTCCACATCTTCAGCGGTCACCTCACAGATCACGTACGCCCTAAGGACCCCTTTAGCTGCTCTGCAGAAAGGGAAACCATGCTGGCCTCTCAGCTCTGCTACGAACTTCAGCCCTTGTCCCAACAGCCCGCCTGCTAAACAGGATCCAGGATGTGGATCAGTGTCAGTGCCCTGGGTATGCCCCTCAGTACTTCTCTTATTTAACTCTGCTGGGTATTTCAAACACTCTGCAGCAAGCAGCCAACACCTGCCCTATACTTCAAGTAATAATACGTTGAAAAAAAGATATCAAGTCTAGCTCCATTCTGAGAAGCTTTTTTTTTTTTAAGTGCAGGTTAAATTATAACTTCTATAGCAGTTATAATAAGGAACATAACACTTTTGCATACTGGGAAGTCTGCTGTTCTTCTTTAACTGTTGAATAGCTGCTTGGATTGAATAAACCTCCCAGCCTGGCTCTGCACCCAAAAGCCTGACCCTGCGGCACAGGGGGTCAATATGTCCAATTTTAGCCCCTGATCACTGCAAAAGAGCCAGAAATGCACAATTCAGCCTCTTATTCTTTAAGACATCTCTGTCATGATAGATACGCAACCCATAATGTCTCATCACAGGTGTCAAATGGTTAATTATATTAATTGGTCAGCAGAATTAAGTTGGACTAGCTGAGATCCATCTAGCCACGTCTCTCACCCCTGTGCCGGAGGACTAAGTGTCCTGCCCAATTTGTACCCACTCCTGCAGTATCTTGCTGAGCAAGGCTGGCATGTGTTTTGCAACAGGAATTGGTGTCTTTGGTTGATCTACTTTACTGCAAGATACACTCCCAGGCTGGAGAAGAGTGAGCCAGCTGCTTGCAGGACCTCAACACTTAAGTTTTATTTGTTAACTCTGAAAGTTAAGCAACTGCTAGTACAAACTAATGCCTTGACCACCTGGAAGAGATGGCTCAGGGAGAGGTTCCCCCAGCTCCCTGTGGCAGAAAACAGTGACAGTGCTCCCTTCGGGCCCAGGCTATGGAGCACAACCTCCTGGGACAGCCAGCACCTAATTTCAGAGAGCTTCAATGGAAGAAAATGGGAACCAGGAGGTGAAAACTGAGGACAGCACTTTTTGTCATGAACCAACTGGTCAGAAAAAAAAGTTTGAAAAAATTGAAGTCCCTGCTCTCACCTCCTCCAAAAAGCCAACAACCCTGGAGCTTTAGTCCTGTTAATTTTCAATGAAATGCCCCAAAACCCCAGCTCCCCCAGTAGGCAATTTAGTGGGGTGTCTGGAGCTGCTAAAGCCAACCTCCAGTGCTTTTTTTATGCTAAAATCTGCTCTGCCACAAGTAATCCAGCGCTGTATTAAGGCACAGCTATCAGATCATGCACCACCTCCACTCCCTTTTCAGGGTTGCCGTTCTAGTCCATAGGACCACTTCTGGGGGCCTTGATGGTGGCCGAGCAGGGCTGGTCACCATGGGCATTACATAGAATGGTCAGGGTTGGAAGGGACCTCTGGAGATCACCTAATCCAACCCCCCTGCCAGAGCAGGGTCACCCACAGCAGGTTGCACAGGAACACGTCCAGGCAGGTTTGGAATGTCTCCAGAGATGGAGACTCCACCACCTCTCTGGGCAGCCTGTGCCAGGGCTCTGCCACCCTCACAGTAAAGAAGTTCCTCCTCATGTTGAGATGGAATTTCCTGCATTCCAGTTTGTGCCCGTGACCTCTCGTCCTGTCGCTGGGCACCACTGAAAAGAGCCTGGCCCCATCCTCCCGACACCCACCCACCCTGCACCAGCCGCCCTCCACTCCTCAAAAATGAGCACAGGGACCTTTGCATCACTGCACAATCTCCATAAAGAGGTGGAAACCTGTGGTTCAGGTAAGATTTTACGTAAATGTTCAACAAAGTAAGGAACACTTTGGAAGGAAATAAAAATTAACTCCTCCCTGCCCACCAGGCAAGGAGCCTGCTCTTCAGGCAGTCCTCCCCTTGTGCTCAGTAGCTACTTAGTCCTTTCCTAAGCTGTTCCAGTTTTCCAAAATTTTTTTGAATTTTGTACAAAAGAAAAAAGTGCAAGTTCTCCTCCATTTCTTGACCTACATTCATTTATCAAATTGCGACTAAAAATAGAGCAAACTATGCAGAAATGGTATAAACTGTTTGCGCACTTTCTCTCTTTCACCAGCTATTTTAAGGCTGTTCTAGCACTTTTCAAAGCTATGGGTAAAACAGAGGAGGGCTGTGTGGTGGGTGGAGGAGAACATTGCCATCACATCAGTGAGGCCACTGGTGGTCCAGACCACAGCTGCTCCTCCAGCTCAGAGCCTGGTCCCCAGCAAGAAATGGATCAACATGACTTTTGCTCATATCCCAGAGACAGGGTTGAGGTGAACACCTGCAGTTCGGAAGCACTCAGGTTTGGTTTAGATGGTGACCCTGCTTCTCTCCAGGCTCAGCTTGAGCAGAAGCATTTCTCCACCCCTTGTCTCCACCAGGGGCAGGAGAATTCTGTTGTCACCTTGGTGTTCACTCATGGCAACCTCGAGCAAACATCATTTCCCTCTTGCTGCCTCTTTCAGTGGCAGGGGACTTCCACAGCTAGCAGCGAGCCATGGGAGGCAGGAATCCCCCAAGTCACAGGGCAAAGCATCCCTCAGCCCCAACAACTTCATAACATCTCCAGCAACACCCTGGACACCTCTTGAGCTCTTCATGGTGCAACACCTTTTCCAGTGTGGAAACAAGTGTAATACAAGCTTTTCCCCCACACTTAGCAAACTTATGGGTGAAGCCCTTAGGAGCATTTGTTTGGATTTTAGATGAAGGGAGGAACTTTTTCTGGTGCCTGTCCAGCTCTTAGAGGCCAGTTGACAGCACATTCACAACCCATGAACAACTCAGCTTGACAACCATTTTCTGACAGCAGAAACCTGCATTGTTTCCACACAGAAAATTAGCACTCTAGGGAGAGCAGAAAAGGGAGAATGACCACCTGAGCCTTGCTCAGAGAAGCAAACCAGTGAGTATTTGGCCATAAAGGCTAGAGAGAAACTACCAAAGAAGTAGGTTAAAAATAAGTACTTCACATGGAAAGAATCACAGAATTTTGAGCAAGGCAGCTGCTGAGCTGAAGCAGAGGAGCTCTGGCAGGTCCATTACTGATCTCCCAGGTCCTCACACTTCTTACTTTTGCCATTGGTTTTGCAGCTGGTGGCAGAGCACAGGAGGAGGATCTCAGCCTGCAACAGGGCCGGGAGGAGCCATAAAACCTGGAATGATCTTACACTTGCACTGCAGCAAAGTGCTTGGCGCACCTGTTATTACAGCTGTACAGCTGGGACTTTTAACCTTTTCCTTTGGTTTCAATCACCTGGCTGCTATCCCTAGCTCTTTATCTTCCTTGAAAGCTCCGGGCTGTTCCAGAGGAGCAGAGGGAATCTGCCAAACTATTAAGCACAGGAGCTTCAGCCAGTCTCAAGTCTGGTTATGAGCACTGGTCAGCACCTTGATGCATCCATAAAAACCACAGCAAGTTTCACCACAAAGCAACTCAGCATCCCAGTTAAGAACACCAGCATCTCATCTAAAGCTCTGAACTTGTGTTCCAAGTGGTATTAGCCTTATCACACACTCATCATCCCAGGTTTCATCACGAACACCCACAGCCCAGCCCTGCCCATCAAACCTTAATTTCCAGCTACTTAGTCCCCTCCCCAGCTCAGTGACACCAGCATCCCAGGCTCTCATAGGCACCCAGCCAGTGCAGAAAGCAGCCACAGCCCCAACAGCAGCCAGATTTGGCAACTAATCATCAGGCCAACAAAAGAGAGAGCAAACTAAAGTGGATTTCATGGTCAGGTCTGAGCTGATAAAAGCAACTGTGGGCATCATTCAAGACAACATGCATCTGAGGCCAGACACTGGAGGGACAACCACACATCTGGCCAGGAGAGGAGCTCATGGAGGTGCAGCAGCCCACACGCCTGCCCAGGGTCCATGCCCAGCCCTTGCTTTGCACAAACCCCACCTGGCCAAGATATGTCCAAGCAGCCTGCCCAAAACTTCCTCCTTCAGGGCCACAGTCCACGTCCACGGGAGCAGGCAGGACCAGTACTCCCAGCAGCAGACATCTCCCCACAGCCCAAACCTCCGGCACTGGACTGGGAGCACAGCTGGTCACAGAAAGTAGCCACAGCATGTGGGCAAACACCAGGTTCAATAGAGCACTGTCAGGTGAGACAGGGAGAGATGGGGGGACTAAACACTCTATGAGAGCAATCTCCCACGTATTATTATAATATTTATTTAAAGAAACCAACCCTTTCAGTTAGCAGCAGGCAGCATCTCATTAAATGTGTTGGGTTACTGAGTGCACCAAGCACCTGCTGAAGTGTTAGCTTCTTGTCACCTTATTACAATCCTCCGCCAGCTGCTTCCAGCTCTCCTTCCTTCCCCTCTGTTCATCTTTATTTTCACACTCTGTGCTTCCTCAGCCCTTTTCCCTCATTGTACCCGTCCCTCCATGCCCCCATCAGTAGCTGTGCTGCAGAACGCGTCGCAGGCAGCCGCTGGTGCTTTAAAACTCTGCCAGCAGCTGGAAGCAGAGTGGGATCTCACTCCAAGCCCTTAAAATCAGCTCCTAAATCCTGCAGCAGCCTGGCACTGCCAAACCCTCAGTCTTCAGAGGGTGGGAACAGCAAGAAGAAAATATGGGGGGGAAGCTAAGGAAAAGCATTTCTTTACTCTGGGCAACTTCCACGTCCTGCAGAGCGGGGTCTGCACAGCACAGCAAGCGTTGCTCACCTGGAAATGGTCCTGAGGGCACCAGAGCTGCCAGAGTCACAGCAGTAACACATGGACCTCACAAGAACCCCTTCCACCTACACAAACCCATGCCTCCCCCCTCCCCAGGGTCTGCGCTGATATTTTCACTGCTGGCGGGTGGCTGCTCACCTAGCCAAGCATCAGATGAGACAACTTCAGGGAGAAACTGCACTGCATCTTGAAAGCATGTCTTCCATTAATAAAAAAAAAGCATTAAACAAAAAAAAAACCCAAAACAAAAGCTGACCTACCTGGGGATGAAGTGTCAAGAAGCAGCAAGAGGAAGCAGCTCTGCAAAGGAAGATGCACCAGGAGCCGAGGGGGACAGCAATCTCACCAACATGGGGCTCAGTGCCAGAGCAAGGAGAGCCAGTTTTGGGACAGTGATTGCCACCATGCAGGTCCATAACAACAAAGAAGGTCCAAGGGCAACCCTGAAGCCAGGGCCAAGGGATAAGATATAGCACCCACACAGGCCAGCCAATGGAAGAAAGAAAGGCCAAGAGCCTGAGCTTAAATGCAGCCCCTGGCTAATGGCTGGAGGTGTGGGTGGGTGGGAACAGGCCCCAGGTGAGACTGGTTAGGGTGATTAGAGCCTGGAGGTGCATGCAGACCTCCAGGAGAGCTTTTCTTCCTAGTCCTGGGGGTTTGGCCCTACCCCTTTAGTGCTGATGCTGGGGCTTCACTGCTCCCCTCCCAGAGCAGCACGAGGCACCTGCCATGCAGTGTGTAACCTCCCCCGTCCCATCTTTGACCCTCTCCATAAAATGTATTTAGGGGTGATATCACAGAAGACCCCCACAGCTGTATAGACAAGATAGTGTTTTACACTTGTGCCTTCTCCTAGGAGCCAGGGTCCCACAGCCACCACAGTGGGAGGCTCCAGGAGACCATTAAGCTCCTTCTATACCTTGAGAGTTGGTGTGCTCGGTCCCTGTGGTTAATTAAAACCTATGTGCCCTAATTACACCCCCAAATTCCACGTTTGGGAGCTGAGTGCGTTCCCTGCATAAGCTGTGCCGAGTCCTGCCTGGACAGGAGCATGTCCTTCTGCTGCTCCCCAGCTACTGCTGTCACCTGGGAGCCACCAACATTTCCAGCCAAGAGCCATGGACCAACATTGCTGTTAAATGAACGAAGGAGATGGTCCCCAGGCACCTTTTTAGTCCTTTTGCTGCCCTTGTGTGTTGCTGGAGCAATCACTCTCCCTGCCCATGCATGGCCAGATGCAAAGCCACACTTTTCCCAAATCCAAATGTCCTCTCCCAGCCCAGACGGGAGAGAGCACAGACCCACAGGTGGTGTGAGGGGGACGACGGGACCAGCAGAGCATCCCCAGGGCTGGCAGTTGCCTCGGCAGAGGTTTGAATGTGCCCCACTGTCCCAGAATGGGACACCCATTCCCCCTTCACCACAGCCATACATCGTGCTCCACAGGGCTCTGAAACGTTGCCGAAACCCCTCTCCTCTGGACACCTCTCCCCCGGCAGGTTTGTATTCATGCTGATCGTTTCCACTTGTGCCAAGCTTTGCTCCTTTACATTTCTTCTCTCCTTCGCTTTCTGGGCCCCTGTGAAACTCATCCATAATTAGCAGCTGTTGGTTTTCAGGCTGCACGTTTGAAATACAAACAGTCCAAATTCTCCCTTTTCCTCTAACAGAAGATAAGTAAATAAAAGGAAACAAAACCCTCCAAGCAGCGAACAAAATAGCTTTAAGGGGAATGGCAGGTTTCAGGCAGACCCAGAGAAACCACCCCAGTTTCTCTGGGTCGGGAGAGGGATAGGGCTGGGGTCCCCACGCTTGGACCAACCACCCTCAAAATGATCCTGCAGCTCTTAATGACAGTATGAAAACATGAGGCTTTGTGTTTAGAGAATTCTTCCTTTTAAAACCCTTTGGGTGCTTTTAAGGGCTCTAATTCATTAACCTTTCCTTGGCTGAGAGCGGCAAATGGATATCCAGAAATACAAAAAAGCAATTAGACAAATTCATGGGGGAGGGGGGAAAAAAAAAAGTCCATCAACTTTATTAAACACAGACTCTCAGGAAAGCGCCAGAGCTGCAGGTGGGGAGAGCAGCTGTGGGCTGGGGAAGTGCAGCCACTGTTTTCCTTGAATTCAACCCATTCCCTTGTCCGTTTTTGGAGGTGAGGGTGCTGGGGTGGATCAATCTTTTCTCTCACGGGTAACCACCATCCCCCAATTAATCTATTATTGATGGAAAAACCCTTCAGAGCCCTCACTCAACACAGAAAATATTAAAATTTTCATGTGGCCACAAGCCAGGTCCTACTGAGAAGGAGACCTGCTGGAGAAGGTCACTTTTGGGGTGGCTCTGCCAGGAACAGCCTGCACACGGGCATCACGTGTGAGCATGGTTGCCTTCTGTTATTCAGACATAACCATGAGAGATATCTTCAGGCTGGACCTCTGTCTTCCTCCATACTGGAGAAATTCATGTCCATAAGGACACAGCACCACATGAGTGGTTGTGAGCTTGAAATTCAAGGATGACGCAGGTTAACGGTGACAGCACTAATCGCATCTGAAGGAGCTCTCTCTGATGCGCAGGACCTCTCCAAGTAGACCTGCTACAAAGCAATCCATTCATGGAAATGGGAACAAATGAGCAATACTTAACATGAACACGAGCCTTCAGCCCCGACCCAGGGCATGCAACAGCACCAGCTTTGTATGAATTCTCTGTCTTTCTAGGAAAAAATAAACCACCTGCAAATGCACAGCCTGCTCTGCCTAAGTAACTCAACCGTGATGGACCTGGGGCGTGTGAAGAGGAGAGGGAGTGAAAATTAGTTGAATTTCTAAGGTCTTTTATGAGGCTTTTTTGAAGCTTGTCTACATGTGATGGTCTCCAGGGAGACCAAGTTATTATTAAACCAGAACGCGACCTCCTTCTTCCAGGATGCCCACACTGGTTTCAGCTGTTTTTGCAATGCTGCGTAAGCCCAGGCTCTGGATACCATTGACATCTAGCAGGGGAAAAGGTCCCTAAGTCCAAAAACTCCACTGGGTCCCAGACAGGGACAAACTGGAAGAACAAGTAAAAGGAAACACAAGCTAGAAGGAGGAACAGCTATCAGAAGTCTTTAACAAACAAAATAACTTATGGCAGCAGTGGGCTGTGTTTTCTGGATTTAATACGACAGGTACCCAGACACCTCTGTGAATGGCCTCCTCTGGCAGTCAGAGTAACATGGAGGGCATGAACGTGGCAATGACAAAAATGGGAGACACAAAAGCTCCATCTTCAGCCAGCGAGAGTAGGAGATCCCAGCTAAGGTTTCTCAGTTGTTGCCTACCAAATTCGTCAACTCTCTTGCACGATGGACACAGATTCCTGCCAGCCAGGGCTACCTGATCCTGTCTCCCTGAGGAGGGGCTGGCCTGATCCTTCCTGAGACCTCCTTCGCTCCTCTTGTCTATACCCCTTATTTCATTTGCATTGCCCTGCAGTTTTCAGGAGGCAATACCAGACATTCATCTGTTCCATCCAGACCTTTACCCGGAGGGTGAACAGATTAGCAGGCACTTAGGGATGTGAGTGGGAAACTACATCACTGGCTACCTCTGGGGGCTATTTCGGGGGTTGCTAAAAGCTGGTCAAGAGATGTGGATCTCTGCCAAAGGGCTTCTGGGCCAAACACAATGATTAATAGCCAGCTGGGAAATAACTGACCAGGTCCTTCAGATGAGTTACATCCCTGTGATACCTTAGGGAGATCTATGTAATCATAGCAGGGAGGCTGATGGCCACCAAAGCTGGGGCTGCAGGAGAGGTCTTCTGATTATGAAGGGAAGTCCCTATGTGAAAGGGACTAAAATTGGAGAAAAATAGAAGATCTGTGTGTTCATGGAGGAAAGGCTGTAAGGAAGGAGCTGCTTCCAACAGTGTACAGATGCAGAGAGGTGGACACTGGTGGAGCAGTGGGAGCAAGGAGAGATGCAACGGGCTGCAGTTGGTCCATGGGGTCCATAGCAGATGTGTCTCCAGGAGCCACAGCTGGATGGATGGAGGCTTTCACCAACCGGCTCTGCATCCCAGGCATGTGCTCCGTCCCAGCTGCCCAGCCCTGCTGGAGCACATGGAGGAGGGAGATGTCCGCCTTCTCCTCCTGGCTGCTGCCACCGCCTGGGCAGGGGCTGCGGGGACCAAGAGGAAGAGGAGGGCTGATTACAGTCCAAAAACAAGCAGTTAGAGAGCACTAGAAGGGCGTTTTCTGAAAATGTTTGTGTCATTATTTAGCAGACGCAGAAGAAATTAAATCAACCAAAATGAAAACTCAAACTAAAACATGCTTCGACGTTGAAATGAATTTTTTACAGTTGCAGCAAAAAGGCACTCTGGGTAGGAGTACATGTCAGTGACAGCCTCTGCTGCCCTGTCACCCAGCAGCAGTCCCACTCGCACCCCTGCCAGGCTCGGGGGTGCAGGAGCAAGGTCACGTTCCTGCCTGCCAGCTCCAAAGTGCTCCAGCTTTGCTCAGAGCTCACTGCCAAAGGGTTTCACGTTGTGGCTCGGCTCTACTGCATCTTCATTATTGTTTTTCCCTTCTTCCTTCCCCATTCCCCACTGTACATCTCCCCACTTCATATCGTTCTCAGCCCTATTTCTTATAAAAAATTCATGAGTTTAATTTCCCTCAGACGCCCTCTTTGTGTCACTTCGAAATTTCTTATTAGGCATTCGGCATCGTGTGTATCTCAGTGCTGCTCCGGAGCCGACCTCCCTTGGCGTTCTCAGCAGCTGCTCTGTCTAGATACCTTTTTCCAAGTCGAAGCACATGCACATATTGGGTGGGCTGGTGTTCTGGTTGTTGGGTTTTTTTTTATCATAGTTTATGAAACATCTGCTGTCTATAAATTATTTCTTTTGAATGTCATAATCTTTTCAGTTGTGTGAGCCAACAAGCACCTCTGAGCAGCAGAACAGCATTGCTTGCACTTGGAATTGGTTTCTATTGCAAACGCTGCACTCGGATGAGATGTGCAGACCCCCATCTCCAAGCACACATAGAATCATAGAATCATAGAATCATTTAGGTTGGAAAAGACCCTTGGGATCACTGAGTCCAACCATCAACCCCCCTCTACAAAGTTCTCCCCTACACCATATCCCCTAACACCACATCTAAACGACTCTTAAACACATTCAGGGATGGTGACTCCACCACCTCCCTGGGCAACCTATTCCAGTGTCTGACCATTCTTTCTGTGAGGAATTTTTTCCTAATGTCCAGTCTAAACCTACCCTGTTGCAGCTTGAAGCCATTCCCTCTTGTTCTATCGCTAATTACCTGTGAGAAGAGACCAGCACCAACCTCTCTACAATGTCCTTTCAAGTAGTTGTAGAGAGTGATGAGGTCTCCCTTCAGCCTCCTCTTCCTCAAACTAAACAGTCCCAGCTCCTTCAATCGCTCCTCATAAGATTTATTCTGCAGGCCCTTCACTAGCT
>VWZL01006004.1:0-46330 GCA_013396915.1 Stercorarius parasiticus | reverse complement strand
TAAATAATGGAAAGTGGCTTGGCGAGCACGTCTGCCAACTCTTTCAGCACTCTTGGATGTAACCCATCCGGCCCCATAGACTTGTGTGCCTCCAAGTGGTGTAGCAGGTCACTGATCACTTCCTCTTTAATTGTGATGACTTCCTCTTTAATTGTGATGACATGTGTGCATGCACACACACACACACACCCTCCTTCTCCGTGCCGTGGGAAACTCCTGTCACCTCCAATCCACAAAAAGCCCCAGAGATAACCACAACGTGGGCATAAAATACAGCCTACATCAATCCTGACACCCAAGTCACAGAATCATAGAATCACAGAATGGTTTGGGTTGGAAGGGACTTTAAAGATCATCCAGTTCCAACCCCCTGCCATGGGCAGGGACACCTCCCACTAGACCAGGTTGCTCAAAGCCCCATCCAACCTGGCCTTGAACACCTCCAGGGATGGGGCAGCCACAGCTTCTCTGGGCATCCTGTTCCACTGCCTCACCACCCTCACAGGAAAGAATTTCTTCCTAATACCCAATCTAAACCTACCCTCCTTCAGTTTGAAACCATTACCCCACATCCTATCGCTCCACTCCCTGATAAAGAGTCCCTCCCCATCCTTCCTGTAGTGCCCCTTTAGGTACTGGAAGGCTGCTATAAGGTCTCCCCAGAGCCTTCTCTTCTCCAGTCCAGCATAGGCATACAGAATGAGACAGCGCACAAACACACACGTTTTGGGAATTCATCAAAACATAGATAAAACCTTATCAGATGGACTTGTCCAGGAGGAATGATCCCCCAAAGCAGATCCCCAAAAGCTTCTGCGAGAAGCGTCCAGCCAAGAAACAATCCTACCCATACCCAGCCCAGCTCACACTCCTCCATGCAGGGCTGGAGATGCTCATGGACCGTTGAGGAGCCGTGCCTGCTACTGAAATCTGCCTGGGAAAAGTTAGGAAAGTGAACACAGGAAAATTATAAGGAAAAGAACCAAAACAAATAACTGATGCATTTGAACATCAAAGCACTCTCAGCCAGCTCTACCCCATTATTTATGGTTTACTCATGGGTTTAATTTTTCTGCTTTGTGTTTTTGTTTATTTGTTGTTGTTATTTCCTTGAGAGAACGAGAGGAACAAGAGAACCCTCTGGGGGATCAGAAGATTTTCTTGTTCTGCTTAGTGAAAATTCTCAAATGATTATAAAAACAAGGCAAAATCAATAGAGGATTATTATCTGTAGCGATTCAGCCACACTCTGCCCGAGTGACAGTGGCAGCTTTGCCGTACTGTCGCCCCGACATTGGCTCCTAGCTCTGCTACCAAAGTGGAGAGGAAAGAGCAAGCGCTCCTTTTTCACTGAGGAAGGCATATTTTAATTCGCTTTTAACTCTGGATACAACCAGGGGTATTTCAGCCCCAAATCAAATTTTAGATCAGCTCCCTGCACATCGCTGCAGGTGAAGGATGGAAAAGTCAGCTGGAGCTTACACCAGCTGGAAAGAGCTATCTGCAGCTAACTGGTTGGAGTTTACACCAGCTGGTAAACCCAGAGCACAAGGGTCCTGCAGAGGACTCAGCAATTTGTTTGCTCTAAGTCCCACTGCAAAGGCACCTGGAATAGGAGAAGAGAATCCATCCCTGCACTTCCAAACATATCCATTCACAGTCACAAAAGGCTGCTCTGTGGGTGATTTCCTTTTTTTTGTTTGCTTTTTTTTTGGGGGGGGGGAGGGATGGGGGGTCCTGTGAACAAAGAGGAAGGTGTCAACACCCGATAGCTTCTCCAAGACCGGAGCAGATTCTGCAAACGCAGGTGGATTCTTTAGAGGCAAAGACAAACTCAATTAGTTAAATACCCACCGAAGGAGAAAAATCACATTTATGCCCTAACCCTAAAACTCCTGCCAAGGATTTCTTGTAGAGCAGCTTCTCTAGAGACACATCCCTTGTGCAGTGCAATATTGTCTTAGAAGCCAGTCAGGCAAGATGAGCACAAGAACAAAAAGGGATTAGAGGCCTTTCATGTAGGCAGGGGGGAGATGACCCGCTGTAAGGGCCAAACCTCCCGGTCCTTGCTCTCAGGGAGGCTGAGGAGAGGTTTGTGTCAGAAAGGACTCTTCAGATGAGAAATGCGTGCAAAAAAAAAAACCCAAAATAAGTCTCTTGAATGTCTTCAAATAAAAGAGACTAAAGATATTTTGCAAATAAAACAATCAAACAACGAATGAGGCATGGGAGGAGAGGCGATATAATGAATAATTAGACAATTAGGCTAATCCTCAGAAAATCAGCTAATTCCCAGGTAGATAGCAGCTGGGGACTGATTAATTGTTGTGCCCCAGGGAGGTACCATGCGGGAGACAAGACCTGCTTCAGATCTTCTGCTATGGGCTGGGAAAAGTACATCCTGGGGGTTTCTCCTCGCCTCCTCCCTCCTGGGACCCGGGCGGTCCCTGGGGACCTGCCAGGGCTCAGCCCTCCTGCACCGGAGGGAGTACGGAGGGGACGATGCTGCAGGAGGTCACCGTATGCCTCTGGAGAAGGAGCAGAGGGTTGGACGTGAGCAGTCACCCAGCCGAGGCGAATACTCCATGCAGCTGGGGTGAACTTCTCTTCAGTTGAGCTCGGTGGAAGTTATAGGACCAGAAAGCGTGTGCCCAGCAGGGATGAGGCAATACTTCCTGTGGACTAATGGCCAGGAAAAACAGCGGGAGCACCATCTTGCCAACAGGCATTGTTTTTATCTCCTCGAGATTAAGATGAAATGTTATTATCGTATTTATCTTGCATCAATGGAGATATATTATGGACATAATAGAAGTGGAGCCTGGCATTCAGCACGTCAGAGCTGTGTTGTTATTCTTTATTGACTTCTTGTACAACATGATTAAGTAACATTATTTTAGTCTTTTACCCTGAACGCCCTCTCTGGGATGGATTCTCTGAGCTCTTGTGATTTTTTTCAGTTAATTTCTGAGGGTCAGCACAGGCATACAAGGAATAGGCTGCCCCAAGGCACTGGGAAATCTGGCAGCTGGGTCTTTTTCTCCATTAGCCCAATCAAGAACACACTGATTAAGACCCCAGCCCACCCAGCTAGTCACTTTGGATAAACAAAGAGATGGCGAAATATCTAGAGCAATTCCTGCTAGACCTGGCAGGCATTCCTCTGTTCCCAGGCGGAGGTACCAAAGCACACGGGGGAGCAGCAAAATGCATGATATAAGCACCAGGGTGAGGTGTTCTGTCCCTTCAGGCAGCCAACAGCTGCCAGTTGATGTGGCTCCTCGTTAAATTGCTCATCAATTTGCCAGGCCTGTGTGATGGTCTGACTCCTGCTCATGCTGGGGCTGTAACAGCCCCCATTCCTGCTCCAGCGAGACCTCCCAACTCCGCGCACCCCGCCAGCAATTTTTAATCTTTTTCAACTTACCCCTCACTATTTGTCCCAGGAGATGGAGTCTCCTGTAAACAAATTGCAGCTCCTGACAGTGGTTTTGTTTTGCTTTAGCTCTCACCACGCTCAGCTGCCTCCAGGCTCAAAACTGGAGCCGCGGTGATGGTTTGCTGTGTCAGTGATGCCAGAGGCCACTGTGCCACCACCATGTCAGCAAATGCAGGCAAAAGCTTCGCCCAGGCTGGCCATGCAGCTGTAGCAGACAAAACCCCAGTGTGGAGAGACGTCCTCACTGCAAACCCATCCTCTGCTGGAGCTGCCAATAGTTCAGCTCCTCCCTAATGCAGAGAAGAAAGGGCTAACATTTCTTTGCCCCATCGCGAGGCTGAGGATTCATTCTAATTCTGATACAAGCTACAAGAAAAAATTGTAAATTGGCTGTTTGGAGGAGAGGAATGGGTAAGGCCCAGGACACATTTGCTCACCGCACCTGCTTTGGGTGTGCAATGCCTGGCCATGGGCACAAGCATCCCAGAGCAAGCTCTTGTGTTTGATACAACGATAACGGTTTGAGAGATAATGAACACATCTCTTCCAGGATGGGGGTTCCTACATATTTGATAGTGATGCTGCAACGTTGATTATTTTCCATTTTTCTCTCTCTCCCATTTGAATAGCTTTCCCTTGCACAGCTGCCCAAAGCCTCTCTTGGAAATCTACAGACACCGTGTGTCGAGAAGTATGATAGAAATGTCTTTGAGCTAACACTAACACCTGACAAAACAACCAATCCTGTCATTATGTCAATGGCATAGGTCTTGTATTTACATTCATTTGCATAAGGTCACCCAGAATGCCAAGCACGGGGTAGTGTTGCTGTTGCCCCACAAGCAGCCAAGTGGAAGGCAGCTGAACCCAGGTACCATACAGCTGGTAGGAGGCCAAAAAGCCTCCCTGTGCCTCCACCGCCGGGTCATACGCCCACGAAGATGGCCATGGTTGCTGCCGATGGGTGTGGATGGGTAGTGATGTGGGGAGGGTTTTCACAGATGTGGGCAGCTTTGCAAAGGAGCCAGGGTGGAAGGATGCTGGGGCAGGAGAGGGATCTGGGATCTTGACACAATCGTTGGTGCAAAAAGACCTGCTATGGGGTGTAACTTTCACTGTAGGCAGCTCTTCCACTTTGCATTCAAGTCCAGAAATAGTCTTTGCTGCCTCAAATCAAACTACATCCAGGCTTGTGGCACAAGCAAGGCACTCACAGGCCTTCAGCTGGACCCTGGGACCCCCAGACTCACCTGAGTGCGGTCTCAGTTTGACAAGGGACAACACAGCGCTAGGAGGGGAAAATCAGCTTGTTCTTCAAATACACAAAGACATCGACACGCTCCCTCCAGCAGCAGTGCCACCAGTTGTACTACTTGGGGCCATTATAGTTAACGGTTTGATTAAGAATTTATACATGTGTTTTACCTTGTTTCTGTTGCTGCCTGCAGAAGCAGCCCTCAGCTGAGAGCTAAAACCTCACTGCAGAGAAAATTCAGGTTTTAGCTAAAGGTAAACTCACTTTGGTTGGAAATCCCTCCAGGCTGAAGTTTTTGGACCATCTATCCAAGGGGAAGCGAGGTCCGTGCCATGGTGTAAGTTATGGGGAACACCTTGGGCTCCCGCATCCGTGTGGGGATGGCAAAGCCAGTCTCTGGGGACTTGCCTTGGTGTCCTGGGTGGGCAGCAGAGGTGGGATGTCCCTCTCCAGGGCTTACTGGGGACCTCAGAGGCCAGAGTCTCCCTGTCTCATTCCCCACCTTACCCAGGGAAGGGAAAACCTGGCCCTAACCTGTGCCTGGGCGCGGCAAGGATGCAGCTGGAGAATCAAGAAGCCAAACAGGTGGTTTGACAGCGTGCTTTGTCATGCCAAGATGAAAAACAAAACCCCAAACACAGCCACATACAAAAAAATTCAATAACGTTTTCTTTCTAATGAATGCCAGTAGGCTTGCTTTTGATTTGGTACTTTAGGCATTTACATATAAATTGCTCTATAATGGCTCTGCCCTCCTCCTCTCCAGCATTTGTTGTTAATGAGCTGTACAAAAGGTCAGGGGGCTGAGCTGAATGCTGCTTGGGGGCTGCAGTGTGGTCCCTTCCATCCAGCTGAGCTGTGGGTCCCTCCTTTCCCTCCCCGCTGGCTTGCGGAGCACTCAGCCTACCGGGCACCCAAAAAAGCAAAGTCACTTTAAAGATTCAAGATGAGTCCTGTCCCACTAGCAGTTCATTGTGCACCCCATTCCCAGTGAGATTTGGTCCCATCATGTAGCTGACTGTGTGTTATAGTGGCATGGCTGGTAAAGGGGCTTGGGCTCTGCTGGCGTGAGTGACAAGGGGATTAAGGGGACCAGGGGACCCTTAAGGGGACCAGGCTGGATGAGGCTTTGAGCAGCCTCGTCTAGTGGGAGGTGTCCGTGCCGAGGGCGGGGGCGTTGGAACTAGATGATCTTTAAGGTCCCTTCCAACCCAAACCATCCTGTGATTCTGTGAATTCAGTTTTTAATGTGCCCCCTCCAGCCCAGCGTGCTCATTGCTGCCACCCTGGCTAACCCCATCCTGACAGGGGCCAGCATGGCCTTGAATGACGACTTTTGCCCCAAGACACCTTGGGGCACCCTGAGATAAAAGGGAAAGAGCTGCCGGCCGGGCTCGAGCACTGGACGATGCAGGAGGCAGCAAGGGGAGGCTGATGGGTCCAGGACAGGATGCTCACTGGCGTGGGAAGGCTGGGGGCACCCCAGGTGCCTCCAAGTAGAGCCTTGCCCCAGGTCATCCCCAAAGACAGGAGGAGGGCGGCTGGCAGCCCCGTGCTGGCAGAGGAGGCGGGGGGCAGCCCCTTCCGCCCCACACCGAGCACCGTGGAGCTGACCTAATTTCTGCCATCTCCCCAGGATGCACTTGTCTCTGGGACCAGATAAGGCTCCCTTTGATCAAAGGAGACTTGTGCTAAAGTCAGCTTTTGTCCATAAAGAATTAAGGCGGCGTGCTCGGGAGGGAGCGGGGGGCCCGCACCGCAATGAGAGAGGCGGGCGGGAAGGGGCTGGTGAGAAATGCCATTAAGAGTGACAGGCTTTGAAGTGACAGAGCCGGAAGGCCTGTGACACTCCCCAAATGCAGAAATGCCTGCAACGACTAGGAAAAAAAGAAATAAAAGGTGAAAAAAATAAGTAGCAGAGCAGCTTCATCCTAGAGCCTAAGCCAGAGATTGCCTTCGGGGGGGTAGATGCATCTGCAGGAGCAGGGCCCCCATTTCACCAGCATCTCCTCATTAAAGATGAGCTGGTGCCTACAGCACATGGAGCCCCGACGCCTGCCCCCTCATCATCCAAGGGCTCATCACAAAGATCCTTCTCTGCACTGTGCTTAAAAAGGGGCAATAATTAGCTGGCAGCCTGGACCGGAGGGAAGGTTTGATGGCATGGGACAGGGCAAGGGTCTATTTAAGAAAAGGCTGTGTTGTCACTCAGTGGCTCCAGGACCCTGGGGCATTGGTGCTTGCCTTACCTTAGGTCTTGCAGATGACTTATAACTTCAAAAGGAGGCAAGAGATAGTGATAGGAAAATCCAAAATTTTGGAGTTGCCCTGAACTCCAGCCAATTCTACCACTTAGCCACCCCACCATACCTACATTCCTGACAAGCACAACGCCACCACTCATCCATGAATCCCTCCCCAGCGCAGGGAGGACCATGAACCACAAACGAAAACTCTGCCAAAGAAGAGAAAAGAACCTCTCTGCCATTGGATGAAGACGTTTCTGGGAAAATCCTGCACGGACAAAGTCAGACAGTCCATATGCTTATCCGTATCCCTTGAACACAAGGTGCTGCAATGCATTTGCAAGATACACAGTTGCAGAGTGAGAATTTTTGCAGAGAATAGGATTTGTTTTTATTTTAATTGCAACATTGGTTTAATCTAATGCCTGCATTTGGTCAAAAACACATACCCTGTTCATTTAGATGAGTAAGTCTGAAGACAAAACCCTTAGTGGCAAAGCAGCAAAGGAGAAAGAGCATCCTATATCCTCCACAGAGAACATTTGGCCAAACAACAAAACTGAAAAAAGGCAGCAAATATCCTTTTCCCTCTGCTCTAAGCCTAATTTAAGCCCTTGGGGGGCTTATGTAGGTGTTTCTGTAAAAACACATGCCAAAATGCTACTGGCCTCTGCTAGGGAGGCTGTCGGCAGCACAGCCAACGCTCCTTCCTCACATTGCGAAGGTTTATAGCAGATGAGCGTGATGCTCTTTGAATCCCACGTTTAAGATCAGAACTATAAGAGTGGGCAGGACTGGGGTATACTTATCTATGGAAGAACTTGGTTGTCACCCTAGCATTTTCTCCAGGTCACCTGCACCATTCCCTTCTTCCCAAACAGAAAGATTTTTGCTTAGAGATATGCCCCTGTGGCTAATCAAGAAAAACTATATTCTGAATTCTTCCATACCAAAATATCCAGCTTCGGTACTTACTGGCAAGAAAAAGAAAAACTCAAACTAAAAAAAAATGCTGGCATTATAATATCAAGACAACAGTCACCCCCACACTGAACAGACTCAACAAGGACGTTCAAAATTTTAGTTATCTTTTAACAAGAAGATGGAACTAAAACTTATGCCTGAAAAGAAGCCTGAAGAGGTGCGGGGGGGCGGGGGGAAGAAAAAGAATGGTTTCTTTTGTTTTCAGAGGGAAGACATACAACTGAGATAAATTTACAATAACAACTGGAAACTTCAACAGAGAGCTGAAAAAAAAGAAAAAAAGGCAAGGAGGGAAAAGGCACCTGTGGGTGCTGAAGGCACACACCGCTTCAAGGCTCTGCCTCAAGGCTCTGCCTCTCATTTCCGAGTGGGAGAAACCTGCTGGGATGGGAAGGGAGAGACATCTTGTCCCTGTCCCCCGGCACAGCGCTGGCTGCACTCTCGCCCAAGGGTGCCAGGGGAGTTTTGCCCAGCTCCTGGGCTCTTCTTCGCACACGGATGTGCCCTGCACAGGACTTCTTACTCCTGATGGATTCCTACAGCTACCCAAAGGGCAGTTTTGAAGATGATTCTTCACCGTAAGGGCAAACTGTAATTATTGATACATAAAATATAATGTCCAGCTAGATACTAGCTAGGAAAAAAGGTCCCCTGGGAGACTGGTGTAGCTCTGGAACAGGTTACCAGAGATAGTGAAGTCTCCACCCTTGGAGGTTTCCAGGATGTGGCCACACAAAGCCGCATCTGATCAGACCTAGTGGTGATGATAGTCCTTCTTCAAGCAGGATATTGGGCTAGAGACTTCTAGGTGGCGCTTCATAGAATTATAGAATAGAATCATAGAATCATTTAGGTGGGAAAAGACCTTTAAGATCATTGAGTGCAACTGTAAACCTAACACTGCCAAGTCCACCACTAAACCATGTCCCTCAGCACCACATCTACACGTCTTTTAAATACCTCCAGGGATGGTGGCTCCACCACTTCTCTGGGCAGCCTGTTCCAATGCTTGGCAACCCTTTTGGTAAAGAATTTTTTCCTAATATCTAATCTAAACCTCCCTTGGCACAATTTGAGCCTGTTTCCTTCTCATCCTATCACTAGCTACTTGGGAAAAGAGACCAACATCTACCTTGCTACACCCTCCTTTCAGGGAGTTGTAGACAGTGAGGTGGTCTCCCCTCAGCCTCCTTTTCTCCAGACTAAAGAACGCCAGTTCTCTCAGCCTCTCCTCAGAAGACTTGTTCTCCAGACCCTTCACCAGCTCATTGTTCTTCTTTGGACAAAATTTTAGTTATCTTTTTCTTTTTTCTTCTTTTTTTTTTATTTTTTATTTTTCGTCTCATGAAATAAGTTCAACCAGGAGGTTGGTTAAAAAGTCTGAAAAAATTCATTGCTGCACTATTTAAACCAAGCGGTACCAAGATGGATCACAGAGATCACAGAATCACAGAATGGTCAGGGTTGGAAAGGACCTCTGGAGATCACCTAGTCCAACCCCCTGCCAGAGCAGCNCCCTCAGCCTTTCTTCATAAGAGAGGTGCTCCAGTCCCCTCATCATCTTTGTAGTCCTTTGCTGCACTCTTTCTAGCAGTTCCCTGTCCTTCTTGAACCGGGGAGCCCAGAACCAGACACAGTAGATATGTGGCACTTTATGCAGTGCTTTGTTAACTTCACTATGGGTAACTCAGGAGTTTAGGAAAATAGGGCAAGCATGTAGCAAAAAGACAATAACTTATAATAACTTATGCCAGGGAGCCAAACGCACCAGGGAGTAACCAGGGGACAGCGGGGCTCAGGTCCCGGGCACCCAGCCCGCTCAAGGTGCAGAGCTCTGGGGTGCTCTGGTCCCTCCAGGACCGCTCAGCCACAGAGCTGAGCATCCCCAAAAGCAGTCCCCGGCAGGAGGATTTGTAAACATCAAATTGCTACTGTATGAAGTGAGAAATATTACATAAATTACCACCAATTTAGTATAATTTAGAGGACAACCTTGTCCAAGGAGACAATCATTACTCAGAACAAAAAGGGAGGTAAACAGCCTGAACAATAGATTCCCAAAGCTGGCGAGAGTGTGAAATCCCTCTTTTTATTAGTCGTATCATAGTATTGCAATTAAAATAGTTGCCTGAAGGAGGGAAAGGGAAGTTTTAACCAGCCTGTTGGATAATCCCACCAGACCTTTGGCAGGACACGGGGTCTCACTGGAAACCCAGACCCCCAAAAAGGCACTGAGGGAGCCAAGTGACGGTGATTTCCATGGAGACCACCAGCAACCTGGCCAAGGACATCACAGAAAACCCTAGGAGAAGCAGCCTGTGATGGCCATGGACACTAGAGAAGAGAAGGCTCTGGGGAGACCTTATAGCAGCTTTCTAGTACCTAAAGGGGAACTACAGGAAGGATGGGGAGGGACTCTTTATCAAGGAGTGGAGCGATAGGATGAGGGGTAACGGTTTCAAACTGAAGGAGGGTAGATTTAGATTGGATATTAGGAAGAAATTCTTTCCTGTGAGGGTGGTGAGGCACTGGAACAGGCTGCCCAGAGAAGCTGTGCATGCCCCATCCCTGGAAGTGTTCAAGGCCAGGTTGGACGGGGCTTTGAGCAACCTGGTCTAGTGGGAGGTGTCCCTGCCCATGGCAGGGGGTTGGAACTGGATGATCTTTAACGTCCCTTCTAACCCAAATCATTCTATGACACCTCAGCCCTCCCTGACAGCAGGCAGCCAGGGGCCAACTGGGGACCCTAGAGGATGAACCAGAGCACGAACAGCCAAGGCAAAGGGGTGCTTTGGATGACCAAAGATGTCCTAGTTACCACCCGGTGAGGGACACTCACATCCCACTCATTACCAGTCTCCCGAACACTCCCATCTCTCAGCTGATTAGCAGAAAGCTCGTTTGAGAGGATCAGGGCTTCTCCCTCCCTTGCACTCCCCCGGCAAACCCTCTTTGCTATAATTGATGGACACAATTCGCTGCAATTAGTATTTCAGCAGCAGGTAGTTAACCCTCAGGGCAGACCGCGGTTGTCTCTATTTGGCTTGCTCTGCCTGGCCATGAATGTGAATTTAGAGCAAGTTCTTTAGATTAGTGTTTGCTTGCCAAGCTGTCAGAGCAGGCAGCCCTCTCTGCTCCTCCAAACGAAGAAAGCTCACTGGTCGGGGCAGTAAATGCTCCCTCAATCCCCCCTGGATGCCCAGCAAAAACCCTGGGCCACCATCGCCTGCCTGCCCCGGTAAGGAGGCTGAGGTCCTTTCCCTGCTAAAAGGAACCAACACGGGTCATAAATGCAGGCATTAATGCAAAACACCTTAATGGTCCCGGCATCCAGGCTGATATTTAGACAAAACGTGATTTGTTTGTCCTTTAAGTTCCCAATAATCTGCATTTAGTTTAATTGACACTCATGGCAATAGCATTTACAGACGGCAGCTGGGAAGGTATAATTATGTTGCTATCTTAGGCATACATACAACCTAAGGCTTTTCTGCTCACAGACAAAAAAGAAAAAAACAAAAAAACAAAAAAAAACCAAACAAACAAACAAAAAAAACAACAACAAGAGAAAGAAAAGGGACAGCCGTGAAGCCACGGACTTCTTGTGATCTGGACTGGACCCAGGCCAGCACGGAGGGCTTTGCGTGTTGCAAAGGCAGCGTGTCCAGTGCTGGGAAGAGATTGATGTCTGCCGAGGCTCCAAGGGCAGTGCTGCTAACAGGGCAGTCCCGTCCACAGAACGCCACAAGGGAGGAGAAAACATGGCAGAGAACCTTGCAGGGATTAAGAAACACAGGGATTTCCCTGGAAGTAGTAAATGGAGAGTGGGGAATTTGGATCAGAAACAAAAGTCATGGAGAGCATGAGCCCATGTTGCAGGATTACAGCAAGGAAGTGAAGTTTTGCAGGCAAAGGGTTGGCTTTGGGGGACTCTGCACACACACCCCTGCCCGCACGATGCTCTCCTAGAATATTTGTCACTCCCTGAGACCGGGAACGTGGAATCTACTCTGGGAAAGAGTGGTGGTCAAGGGAGAAAACCCTCTAGTCATGCATCCCCAGATGCAGCTAACTCCCCCACCATCATCTTGGACCCTACTCCTGCTCTCCAAGACTCCTGCAGCCCTCCCCAGCTTCATCTCTCCTGCATGCTCGGTCATTAAGTCTTTCTGCCCACGCTACCTGCAGGCTGCCTGCAATATTTAATCACGGACACAAAGCCCGGACTGGTGCTGCTCACCTGCGGTTACAGGAGCTGCACAGGCACTTCAAAAGTTGGGCTGGAAGCACCAGCACAATGTCCAGCCTCATGGCCACCCCCTCCATGCACAGGGCACAAAACCAGCCGTGTTCCTCTGCCAGAGGGGCAGGAAAATACCGGTACGTCCCATTTCTACCTCTATATTGTGGCTGCTGGGTAGAGATCCTCCCGCTCTCCAACACAAGCCATGGTCCCCCCACCATGTAGACACTGTTCTTGTGGCAAAGAAAAACTGCCCGTAGGGAACACGACAGCGTCTGAGAGACGCTGCTGCGTACCCGCACCCCGCACTGCCCTCTACAGAGGTGGGCTCTGTACCCATCAGGGTATTTCCAGCTATTTGACTAGGAAAAAAAAAAAATAATCTCCAAGCTTTCCAACTCATATTTTCCAAGACTTTCTGCGTTGGGTGGATGCCTGACAACATGCAAACACGTTCTGGCATTTCACTGGGCTCCTGATCATCAGCTGAGGGCTCTCGCTCCAAATACAAGGTGAAGCCTGTTGATTTTAAATTCCAGGGAAGGCAACTTAAGGCAATACCTTGGTTTTTGCAGTTGTGTCAGTCTGAGAGGACCCAGAGCCCACGTGGCAGCTCATTGAGCTGCTGTTATCCAAACCACGTTTAATCGTGTTCATACCTTTCATATTTTAATAAGAGCTTGGATTTTTGTTTCCCCCCCACCTCAGAAAATAAATGGCCTGTCTTCACCAGCTTAACTCTGCCCTAGAAAACTTTTTGCCTGCGAATAATAATTTATATCCACAGATTGTTTTTAACAATATCACAACACGCCTCAACAGCTGTCTTAAATCCTCTCTGTCCTGGATATATTAACGATGCAGCCGAAAGCTAGCCTGGCTGCGATATTTAAAACTCAAGTGGAAAAAAAGCCCCAGGTTAATCACCAGTAACAAAATGATCACCCTGGACAAAAGCCAGGGGCCAAAAATAAACCACCGCTTGCCCAAATAAATACGAAGTGCCAGAATACAAACTGGGACGGGGGGTGGGGGGATTACCTGCATGAATTGCCTCAGACCCAAGGCACCAAACACTGGGGTCAGCCCGTCTGGGGAGTCAGAGCGATGTGTGTCCCCCCCGCTTCCCCCCACCCAGCTCAGGCATCCTTGTGCCGCCACTGCGATGTCAGCCCTGCTCCGCGGAGCTGACTTCTAAAGCGTAATTTGTTATTCTGTTACGGTCATTTTCTATATTAATTTTATGTGGCATCAAAAGCCCTTTCATATGTTAAACTCTAATTCATATGCTAATACCCAATTTATGGCAAGGTAATTATTTTTCGTCAAATGTATTATTCAGCGTTCGCCGAGGAAGGGGGAGGCGGGCAGGGGGTGAATTTTGGCACTCTGCGGTGTGGATGGGAAGGACACGGAGCCAGGTAACACCCTCCCGCTTCCCCAGCATCAACAGGAGCAGGCACAACACCACTGCTTCCTGCCGAAACCCACTCCCGAATCCCCAATACTGGGATACTGGCATCCCACTGCCAGCTATTTATTTCCTTACTGGTGGCATCTCTGGCAGACAGCTCAGAAAAGTCTGCTCCAAAGCTGTCCCCCCTCCAGGGCTTGGGCTGAGGACTTCTCTAATGGCTGCAGGGAAGCAGGGATGGGAGATTGACTGAGATGACGGGATTTTCAAAAGGTAAAGTGAGGAGTACCGGAGCGATCCAGGCAGAAATTGGACAGGCAGAAAACGAAAAAAGCACCCACCTCTGCTCACAGCAGTCACAGTTTTGTGCTGCTTTGTACAATGGCCATGGAATGGGAGCTGTATTTTGCCCTGAACAACCGGCTCTCAGCTGCCCGGGACAGGCAGGAGGGGACGGAGACAGCCAGGGATGCCCAGTCCCTGACCTGAGCACGCAGCCCATGCGCAGCATGGTGCTTTACCCTCTCTCTCCCACTCCGGGAAGAGTTTTTCTTGTCAGCGAGAGCACCCGCACCTCCGCCACGAGCCTGTGATTGGAGCTGCTTTCAACCGGACACGTGGGACACATGCCCTTGCCAGCTTGTCCCCGTGTCGCAGCCTGCCATCGCCATGATCTGCTCTGAGTGGCATCGCGCGCGCCGGCACCACTCCAAGGGAGGAGATGCACGGAGAGGGCAGCGGAGCAGGGATGGGGAGCATATGCTGTACATAAGAAAAAACAACAACACGATAGCAGTTTAGCCTTCACCAATTTTTTTTTTTTTTAACAGTCTATTTTCTGCTTGAGGAAGCAGGTGCGTTTCCCAGCTTTGCAGCATCCAGAGCCGACAGGCTGTCGGAGGTGTGATGGCTCCAGGACAGTTACACTGCCTCGGATTTCACATTCCTGACACATCCGATAATTATGCCAAATGAGCTCACCTCATCTTCAGCCTTCTGAGCCGCACATATTAAATTAAGCGAAAGCCGCTCGTGGCTCAGTGGTGAAAGGCGGGAGGGGAGAGGCACCAACTCGCCGCGATCAGAGGCTCCCCGGCGCCACTGCCTTGGCAGACGACCCACCTCAAGGTCCTCAAGGACCGACCCTCTCCTTCCCCCAGCTCAAACCATCACCAAACACCTTCCCAGGGCCGTGTCAGTGCAGGAACACCACAGTCCCACTCCCCCCTTCCCCAGGAGACAGGCAGCGGCTTCTCCCCATCTCCCCATCTCTCTTTTCAATTAACCCTTTTTCCTCAAATCCTGCACTTAATCCCTCACCCCCCCATCCAGGGGATTTTGCACATATATATTTTTGGTTCTCTACCTTACATTTTTAGCATTAAAAAAAAAACAAACTACGATTTATTTCGACAATATGAACGAACGCCACTAGGCAAAATAAAGCTGTAACTCCCTCAAGCTAAACTCCAAATTCATTCCATAATCCTTAGATAAAAGTTTAGAAGCCAGAATATTCATTACCAACCCAGGCTCCACAAGCAGCTGGGGTAGTAATGGAATGGAGCAGATTTGACACAGGGGATGTTGCTACAGAAATTAGCCTGTCATAAGATTACAGGGACTAAGTGTTATTGGGTGATAAGGTGTGATGTGTTAATATTAAATTATCTCGCCAGTTTAAAAAAAAAAAAAAAAAAAGGCACTGATGAAACTCACATTTATTAAAAGCCCTGAATATGATATTAAAAGATCTCAGATAAGCCAGTTTATTTCTGTGATGCCGACCAAATTGAAAGAATTCTCCAGGAGGGATTTCTTTGAATGGAGCATTACAACTATAAAACAAAAAAAAAGAGCCTTTAATAAATGTTGCAACTAAAGAAGCCTTGAAAATTCCAGACTAATCTCTCTGAGGAGGCTTCATTAACCCTTCATTCCCTTTCTCGTTGCATCAAAACAGGGATTAACCGGAGAGCGTTTCCATACGAAATAAAGCTCTGTACATCCCAAGTTCTCTGTCTATAGCAAGAGGAGATTAACCCCGCTGCTCTGTGTGACACAAGGCTGGGATAGGATGGTAACAAAGGTTTCTGGCAAAAAAAAAAAAGTATAAACCACAAGCACAAAGCTTAAGTGATTTGTCTAAGTCACCAAGACCAGCAAGATAACAATAGGGCCGTATAGTATCTAGAGTTTGCTTAAAAATTTGATTTGTTGCCGTCAGACAGCAACAAATAACACTGACACCCAATGTACATTTGTTGCAAAGCCGCCGGGTTACATCCATCACGCACCAGCCATACTCGCAGCCTCGCCGGTTTAAGCCACCGCGGTGAAGCCCGGAGTGGGAAGACGGGAGCTAAAGCTCGGCAGAATCCATGGGGGCGTTAGGGATGGGAGGGATTTACGAGGCAGCTGCCAAGCAGCCAGGCTGCGGCAAGGAGATGGCGGCAACAAGCCTGGATGGAGCCCCGGCAGCGGGTTTTAACCCAAATAACCCATAGATAACCACCACCCGTGGGGGCTGGGGGGCACGAGCCTTGCCTTGCCCGGGGGGTTCAGCTGGAGTTACATCCAGGTCAGAAATTAGAACAGGTTCTCTAATCTCTTGGAGCAATAGAGCGAGAAATGTAATTAGCTTTAAAAGGCTGCTAAGTTCATTAAAATAAAGCATGAATCACTACGTTCAAGTAGGGGAGATGGCAACTCCACTGGCGAGGTCCCCAGGTGCCCGGTGGTCCCCACGGGCACTTCCCTGTCCCTCCTGCTAACAGTGAGTTGGCATCCCCCGGGCAGCCGAGGGGTCTCTGGGAAGGGGTCTATAAAGGGGCTCTGTAGTCCTAGACCCCCCTAGATCCCTAACGGGGCATCTAGGAAGGAGTCTGTAAAGTTTATAAAGTCCTAAATAACCACTTGTGGTGTTTTCTCAAATCCTAGTTGTTTTTCTTTTTCCTCTTAAAAAAAAAAAACAGCTCTGTTTTCACTCAGTGCTTAAGGATGGAGGTGATGGTGCTCACCACGGCAGAGGTTGTCCCCATGAGGGACACAGGGAGCAGCACCTTGCTGGGCGAGGGCAGAGGTGGGCAGAGAAATGGCGGCTCCCTCCCTGCCCACCCTCAGCTGTTCCCACCACTGCAGGGGGCCCAGGGGAAGCTGGTTTTCAGATGGGGGTCCAAATTATTGCATCCACTCCAGTTCCTGACCCTTGAAGTATTTTGTCACCACCACCTGGTCTCTCCATCCCATCAAGTTGCCCTCTCTTCTTGTTTAATCCCTTGCCATTGTAGAGTTGAAGTCAAGGCACAGACCCCTCTGCTGAGAGCTAAAACCACCTCGGTGGCACCTCGCCCCCTGCCCGCACCCAGCCGGCAGCAGGGACCGCGTGCGCCAGCAACCCTCCACGCAGTTAAAGGAAAGCCAAGGACCTTCCCCCACCTTCTGCCCCAGGATGAACCACAGTCCTCTGGCGTTAACACAACTTCACAGATACCACAAGCAGCACGTTCTGCCCATGACCCACCCAACTAAATTATTCAAATCCGGCTGCATTACATATCCCTTCTCTTTGCTCTGATGCACTTCAGCACAGCTCTGGCTTCACGTGAGGCAGAGGAGCGGCAGAAATGAACTGGCACTACTCCTCTGCCAACTTCTGACCCACAGATTATGCCATCCCGAGCCGGCGGAGAGATGTCCTGAAATCAAACCGCTAGGAAAAAGAAGAGCTGGTTACAGCAAATTTTACAGCAGTGGGATGTTTCTGTTCTCGCCGTACAAAGGATTACGTTTTTTTTTAAATATTCTTTCTGTGAAATCTTTTCTGACCCACGAGTACTATAAAAATGTAACTCAGGGACGCCGAACAAGGCTATATATCCATTAGGGGATTTGGAAGCGAACACAGTGACGGCACTTAACAGATAATAAATAACCATCATTAATTATTGATCACAACCCCAGCTAATCAAGTTTCACCCCTGTGGTTACCATGATATTAACAGACCCCTTTGATACAGCCTGCGAACGGCCTTGCAGCCCCCCTCCCCTCCGCCCCAGGAGCCCAAAGGCTGCGGAGCGGGGATTCGGGGAGGGGGTGAGAGCTGCTGCCCCGCCACACACACAGCCCAGCCGCCGCCGGGATCCCAGAGGATGTCTGCACATCCAGAACATGCAGAGTTTTCGGGGAAGCGGTAGCATCCCAGAGCGTGGCAGGGCTGTAACAGGGTGGGAAAGTCTGGAATTATGGTGGGTGGTCTGCAGTGCCGAGCCAGCACCGGCTTCGGCTGCGCTGGGGGATTTGGGTTGCGTAGCCTGGGAACGGGTCCGAGAGCATCCCCATGATCACATCCCAGTGACAGCATCCCCATGAAAACATCCCCATGAGAGCACCCCGATGACCACATCCCCATGACCATGAGGATGCACAGTCCTGCCTCAACAAACCTCTGCTTCAAAGCCAGACCCCACCACGGAGCCACAGCCACAGCCACCACGCTGCTTTTGGGTCAGGGCAACTCTCCACACCGGGGCACGACACGGATTTGGCCCCTCCACTGCCCAGCAAAGCCACCGCCCGCTCTTGGCACATCTGTGGCAGCAGGTCCTGCTCCGTCCGGGAGGCAGGAAGGGATGGCATCACGCTCTGTTGCCACCTGACCTTACTTCACAAGCAATTTGTGAAAGTGTAATACAAGAAAACTCTATCTCGCAGTTCTGACAACAGATGACTGCCCGCTCCCTTTACAGGGACGTTAAATCCTGTTATTAAATGCAAGCCATTATCAGGATGTCACCGGCGTCTCTTGATGATGCTACATACCTGTGTAGACAGCTAGCCCATGTTTGCTTATTTACTATTCATTATAAATGCTCTGGATTGATTTTCCTCACCTTTATCTCTCTGTGGCTCTAAGATTTCTTTTCTCTGTGTGAGTCCAGGGCACTAGACCTTAGTCACTCCTCCCCAGGGGACACACAGGAATGCAAAGCTCTGCCATTGCCATCCTGCCCCAAAACCTGCCCGGTATTCCGGCAGGTTGGTGAATCCACTGCTTCTGCTGTTTTGCTGATCCCTTGGTTGTGCAGAACAACAAGGAAACCATGGATCATTCATTGCTTCCAATCAATATTTAAGGGCACTTTTCATACCTCGCCCTGCAAGTAACTAAGCAGCTGCCACCTTCTCAGCGGAGTGGTGGGACTACCCAGAGGACATGCAGCATTTAGGATGACAAGAAAAAAAATCCTCTTTTTTGGCTTCCAGAACCTCATGTCTACATGTTTTTTTCCAAGGAGGAGAAAAACCTTGAAAAAAAAAAAAGTCCAGAGCTGGAAGTCAGGAGAGCAAACAGGGTCCTAGCAGGACCAGAACAGACAGGGACCTGAGCTCCATAGTCCTGCAACAGGACATGCAGCAAGCCCAGCAACTATTCAGCAAGAAAAGAATAAAAGCCAGAAGCATTCGCTGAAGGAAGAGTTAAATACACACTGCAAGTCCTAAAAGCAATGTTTCTGGCAGCTTTGATAACTCTGCAAATAGAAGATAGTGCAAATGTTTTACCCACATTCTTATTTCCCAGTGGATGCATCCATCCCCCAGACAATTTATGAGCCCTCATCCAAACCAAACATCCATCTTTCTTTCAGTGACATTGTGACCCTTCCCAAAATCTTCTTGAAAATGTGCATTTCAGTGATTCTTGCTTGCTGGAAGCAATAAGGCCGACTCCCAGAGCTAAAAGCCCATCAATCAGACTATCCCAAAGTGCATGGGATGCGGTTAAAAAACAGGGGGCTTTCACATGACTTGCTCTTTAGAACACCATGGGTTCCCAAGACAGGATTTAACTTAAATAAATGCTCTCCCCACCCCTGGGCTCCGCTCTGGCCACCAGCCCCGCAGTGGGGCTGGTGGAAGGGCAGTGCCGGCCACAGGTACCTGCCGGGGAGATGGGAACATGCCAGTCCTCATCCTTCCCTCTTACAGGAAAGGGCAAAGGCATCTTTTGCAAGCCACGTGTAGTTTTTAACCCTCCTCTACTGATTTCTAAGCCCCCACCGCTGCTTCTCACGTTGGGGAGTTCCTCCCGACACACCACCAACCACGAGCGCGGCCACAGGTTTAAATTTGCTGTTTCCTGGGCGTGTTGGGGAAGCTGCTTCAGGGGCACATCCCAGCGAGGGACCCAGACACAGTGACACATCCGTCTCCAAGAAATCGGGACAGCGAGGATGGCAGTCCCAGGGAGAAGAGCTGCTTCCTGCATTATACAAGTTTCGCAACTGAATTGTATTCCCTCCTGCTCAGGCAGCGCGCACTTGCTAATTTGTGCTGGAAAGGAGTGAATTAAGTATTCCCCTCCTTTGCTGTGTGGGGAATAGACCCAATTTCCCAGAAATCTCCCTTGGCTTGTCCTTTAAATCTTAAATAATGCCACACTGTCCTTTAGGCAGCTTATGGCTGAATATTAAGTAATACAAACAAATATATACTTACATACGGACAAATATTTATACAATACCCTCCTTCAAGCTGCCCAGTAAGTATAGTAGGCAATCTCACCAGTCTTCAAATACCTACAGATGACTACTGTGGAACAGGCCGTTAACCCTTCCTTACCCCCGCAGGATCCCAGACAGACCCCTTGGGCTCCATTGCCGCCCGCTGGCCCTGAGCAGCCCCATCCCCCTTATTATCCACAAGGTCAGGCAAAACGCTATCAAAAATGTTCTGATTATTTCCTAGAAGGGAGCATAAGCAGCCTTTCAGCCTGGGTGACCTTGGGGGCTTTATCGTCCATCAGACAAGTAATCCCCCCTGGCTGGAGGGAGGCAGCGAGGGGATGAGACTCTCCTGCTCCATGGAGGGGCCCTGTTCAACCCCGCCAGGCTCTGGCCTTTGTGGCCACGACCCTCCTTTCTGGTAGCCATCGGCTGTTAAAGTCCCTGCAGCACCCCATACATCTGGGTGTCTTAATAAATTCTTCGCCAGTGCGTAACCCCACAGTGGGAAAAGCGCATCCCGGTCCCCACAGGGCAGGAGGAGGGTGCTGGGGGCACAGATGCTGCAGGGAGGGGTTGTGATAGGGATGCGCAGGGACCAGGCACCATTTGCGATCCCCCTTCCCACCCAAGCCAGAGCATTTCACCCTCCACAGCAGGCGCAGCAGGAACGGGAATTTTCCCTTTCCTCATGGCTTTGGTCCATGGTGCATCCCCAAGCTCCACAGATCTCATGTTGCTCCAGGGCTTAAGGCAGATTCTTGCTGCCTGACTCAAGGGATGTGGAAATAAGCATAAAATGGGATTTAAGAGAGCAAAGCTGTTACTAGGGATAACTGAGAGCAGAACAGGGGATGCCTCGCAAAGCCGAGGATCCTGCCCAGGTGCACACTGTGCTGCCACCTTCCCGTGCAGGGGATTTCACTTTGGCACAACGTGGATGTGGGGAAGGAAGAAGGCATCCAGGAGGGCATTCCCACAGATGAGCAGCCTCCTGCCCCGGTGTCCCCGCTCAGCTCAGACCCAGGGGACAGGCACCCACCAAGCCCCGGCTCCCGCAGGAGGAGAGCAGGGAAGCGCCCGGCGTGAGCAGGCACTTTTCTCTCAATGGCATCGATTATTTCTGTAATCAGCGCCTTGCTGCCAAAACCGAACATCCATTATTACAGGATTCCAAAACAAAAATAACCCAAGGGAGGGGAACAAGATATAATTCAGAAGCTGTCCTGCTCCCGAGCCATGCACGTTGGGTCAGTGCCATCTAGAGGCAGCAAACCAGCCAAAAGCACCCAAAAGCACCCACAGCCCGGGGTTCACTTAGCACCCAGTGGCCCCAGCATGTTGGGGAGGGAGAACCAAGAGGGAATGCTGTGTCTCGCCCTGGGGATGCCGAGCCACCGGCCCCGCTGGCCGCTGCCCCATGGGACACGCAGGCGGGGAGCCACGCCGCAGCCTGGCAGCCCTGGGGAGCAGCCAGCATCGCATCCCGCATCCTGCATCCCGCATCCCTGCCCCGCACGGCATGGCAGCAGGGGCAGCCACAGCCCTGCGCCACCGAGGCATGGCTGAATGCTTGCAAGCAGCCCGGCTATTAATATGCATGCAGCTGTATTAATAGAGTTGGCTAAACACCGCCTCGGGCCAGAGGAATATTTCAGCATTTCGTTTTCATCCCAAATTAGACTGAAACAGCTAAACAGGAACTTTTTTTTTTTTTTCCCCACTGATGGAAAGTTCAGGAAAAATACCAAATGAGAAAATGAGAGATGGGAAAATATCACATCTTTCCCATTGGTGGGGTCCAGGCTGGGGGTTTATCTGCCCCATGGGTTGGCTCCTGCTCGTGCTCACACACCTTTATGGCTGGTGCCCTTCTTTCAGTCTGACAAATCTGCTCAAGTGACCAAACTGTCTGCCCCAGTCTGGCATGCCCCCCCTGGCAGGTGGCTGCAGCCACCCCCAGGGTTTATACCCAGTCTGTAGATAAGGCCGGGACAAAGCCCGCACCAAACCCAGATGCAGATGGGGAGGGTGACACCAGCTCCAAAACTGGGACCAAGTCCTGTGCTGTCACCAAGCCCAACGTACCCTCCGTCATGGCCCCGTGGTCCCTGCCTCTGTCCCCCCAGGAACAGCAAGAGTCTCCGAAAGCATCTCGGCGATACAAGCCTTCCCATTCGCTTTTGTTCAGTTCCTTTTTTAAAAAAATATGAATTTCTCTTCAACATACTTAAGAGCGAGCAGCCTGCATAATGAAAGAATAAAATTGCTTTCTATCCCTGGAAACCCTGTCCTGTTTTGCAATGATTAACCAACTGTATTTGCATACTGTCCATTCCTGGTTAAAGACTCAGGAGGACCATTTCCCAACACTCTCTAATCTTGCGCAGAGCCTGCACGCAGTGTTGTCATTTCCTGACAACCCCCAGCGTTGCTGCATCTGGCAAGCCCCACTTTCAGCTGCCTTTTATTAATATTATCTCATATTTCCGTCGCCGGCTTGCCCACAGCCAGGACTCCACCGTGCTGGATGCCGGACTAATGAGAAGGATGATGCTTTCCTCACCGCGGAATGTTGCTACATAAATCAAACGGTGTTTGCACGAGCAGGAGGCTGCCAGGACCTGCACAGGCACATGAGAACATCATGGGTTTTGCTGAGTTTTTATGCCTGTGCTCCCAGGTGGGGTATTAGGGTCACTGGGAATAACTTCTGCTTTTCTCCCCCCTGCGGTTTGCAGGCTGTCCCAGGATGGGGTCTCCCCGCACGCACCCATGCCAACGGGCTCTTCAAACCACCCAAACACCCCGAGATGGTGCCCATCTACTGGTACCTATGGATGAAGCAGCAATGGGCCAGCCCATGTAGCCCCAAATTACGCAACATAAACCCTAGACTGTCCCTCAAGGCAAACGCAGAAACTCTGGTGATTTTGGGGCTGGGGACACAATCGGAAATCAAAAGGTTTGGGGACTCAATAATCACCATAGCAGGGTTTTATTAAGCAAATTATTACCGAGCAAGTAAATAAAGCAGCAGGAATCAAATCTGCGATCGATAGCGCAGTTCGATCCGGGGCAGCCTGAGCACGGCCCTGCGCGTGATCCCACGGTGCCACCAAAGCCGGGGGCCGCAGGGAGTGCTGAGGGGGGGGACACCCCATCCCATGGGTGCTTGAGTGGGAGCCATATGGTGACTAAACCAACAAACACCCCAAAAAGCAGCTGGATGAGCGCAGGCTGGGATAGGAGTGGCTCGGGGGGGTCTTTGCTCTCTTTTCCATCCCACATTATATGCTGGCCCCATCACAATACAGCCCCCCCCTGCATCGTGGCAGTTCCATGGGGCAGCATGTGCGCCCCACAAGCCCTTTTTCTGCCGATAAAAGCACCAGAAGCACGGGTCAGCTGTCCTCTGCCGCAGCACCCCTTGGCACAGGGCTATTCCCGCCTGGGATAAAGGGAAGGAGCCACACTGCAGTTTGCAGAGCTTGTCATCTCCTGCAGAGGCTCCCGTGTTGCACTTTCTCCCCCGTGCACACACAGTGGCCATCATGGAGCGTTGAAAAAACCTCCCACTGCGGAGGAAAGCACCTGAGGGAAATGTTTCCCATCTTTGGGCAAACTGGACCGCAGTATCCTTGCGTGGCTGGACCGTGGCATGGGACTTTGCTTCCCCGCGCAAACATCCACCCCACGAGCAAAGAGCATCCCACAGTCACAGCCCCCTCCTGCCCGGCGGCCTCAGGGCTGACCCAAAACCCTCCACAGAGGCCAGCACCAATGCAACTCCCCTTGGCATGTATTTATGGGACTGAAGGTGCTCCAATCCCCAATATCCGTTAATAAAGCATGACAGGAGCGAGAGACGCCTCTCTGCCCTGGCGGGGATACATCATCACTGGCTCTGACACCTGGAATTTATGCGCTTGATCTGCGCAGGCTGCATTACTCATCGACAGCAACACAAAAGCGCGGCAGAGTCCAAGGACATAAATCTGCGCGGGACTGACCTGTGCCCACGGGGAGCAGCCCTGGATGGGGACTTTGTCACAGCCGAGGAATTTGAATGTTGGATGTGGACACGTTCACCCTCACAGCCACAGACCCACCACCAGCCCAGCGAGCAGCTGCGATGTTTCCCACCTTTTTTTTTTTTCCTGTCTCTTATTTTTCCCTACCTCCTTTAGCAAAGGAGACCAGCAGCCGTGATCTCAAAGGGAAAGGGTCACCGTTTCTCCCAGGACCATACGAACACAAAAGAGGTCTCCCATTCTCCGACACACACACCGACAGCCACGTGCTGCTTGATGCTGCCGGGAAGCGTCGGTGTCCAATATGTCCCGAATTTCCTGCTGCACCAGCCCAGCTGTAATCGGCTTTGGATTACCACAGTCATCTAAAGTATCAGACTCTGATAACATCCCTTCTGTTACCAACTCTCTAGATTTCCCCAGTCACGCAGATGGTCTCCCCCCAGCAACCCAGCACCAACTGCCAGGAAGTGAAAAGAACCCCAAAATAGGAAAACAAAAAAGTTAATAATCAGGTGAAAGCCAGATGCTGTTGCAACAAGCAGCTGGTGGCTGCTTTTTTGCAGCAGCACAAGGGGATATAGAGTGAAATCAATCAGCGGTGAATTAAAAACTGACCACTTTCCCATAATGTTACCATTAACTTCTGGGAGGCACTGCCACAAATTGACTCCGAGGTTTCGGTGGTGCAGGACTCAAGCCGATCAGACGTTCAGATCAATGGCAAGAGGCCACCTGAAACACAAGAGAAAAATGATGTATAGGTTACAGAGGTTCATCCTTCAGGACATAGGCCAAGTAGCGGCCAGGCACATGAAGAATTTCCCTCTTAATTTATTAATTTCCCTCACCATTTTTCCAATCCTTTCCTTAAAGCTGTTGGCACTTGTGGCAACAAGAACATCTTCTGTGGTGGCTGGTCCTGCCCCAGGGTTTTGAGCTGCCTGGTGTGTACTTTTCATCTCTAATTTTCCAACAGGTCCCCAGAGGCTCCTCACTTGAGCTCCTTTTTCCACAGCAGGATGCCCCTTTGTCTCCAGCTTTCCAAAAGGCATCATTTGCTAATAGGGATGTGCTTCAGTGAGGAGCTGCACCTAGGCCAGCACAGCCTGTGCACCCACAGGGTCCTGGCACACCGGGGCCGGCTCTTCTGCCCATCACCTGTTGGAAAGTGGAGAACCTGAAAACCAGAGACTGCTGCTTTTCAACAGTGCTCCTCATTCCACCTAATTTTGGGTTTAAACAACCTTGCAGAAGGGTTTTCATCAATCCGATTGCCTCAAGTGGTAAAACTCAGGTCATGCGAGAAAAAGAGGGGGCCCAAAAATAGCTGCAGCAGCCAGAAAACAGAAATAGGTTAATGAATATTTTTTGGAAATCTCTTTCTTCCTGCCAGCACGGTGCCTGGACTGCATCCCACGCCGCAGCGGGGGGCATGGGGCAGCTCTGCTGCAAACAGCCCGGGCACGGAGGCAAAGCCTGCCATCTCCCACCCACCCAGGACAAGGGTAGCGACAACTTTCCCCAGTGACCACGTTTTGCAGCACAAACTGGTATTTAAAAGCCCCCAAGTGCGTGAATCCCATTGCAACGTGCTGGAGACCAGATCCTCAAGGTGCGGGTATGGCTTATGGTCTCCTGAGCAGAACACAGTCACGTGGGGACATGTCGGTCCCTGGGGCTGTAGAAAAGCTTCACCTCCCAGGTCACATCAGTGTCCGTGCGGCTCACAGTGAGCGCTGCAGCCTCCGGGGAGGGACATGTGGCAGGGCCACTACTAACAAAGCCCTGGAAAGGCTCCTCCGGTGACCCTGCGCTGGCCACTTGGCATCCTTCTGAGCACCGAGGGCAGAGGGCAGCCAGGAACAAAAAGGACTTCACAGCCCAGCCAAGCACAAAGGAAATAAAGGAGGGGGGAAAAAAAGAAAAAGAGCTGACAGAGTGTGGAGAGAGAAACTTTACAGGTTCTCGCTTTCATCCCTTTCCTCTTGGTGTACGGTGAATGGGAAAGGACAAAGAGAAAAGCTGGCACTCGCCGTGACACAGCGGGCATCGTCCCTGCCGCTGCACATCGTTTTCCTCGGGGTAAGTCAGCCCCCAGTTCTAAACTCTCTAACATTTTTCAAAAGACCAATAAGGTAAATCCTCCAGGCCCCGAGCAAGGCTCCCACTAGACCCCACAGGAGTTTTGCCTGAATGATGCAGGATTATTATGACCAAAATGTTTCTGTGGATTCAAATCTGAGCCTTTTCTTATACAGCCTGTAGCTGCAAATTTTGTCAGTGAATGGCCTGATAAACCCTTCCTGATTTTACCCCCATTTTAATATAATTGGCATTTCTCTCCCTGTAATCCAGACAACTCCTTTTCTACGCCATTTCCCACTGGCACTGAGGACTTACTTTTTGCGTCACAGAAGGGAAAAAAAATCAGTTTCTCCACCCTGTGCCCCAAAATGCTCCTGAAAGAGCTGCTCTTACAGTGCCAAGATGGACCCAGGAACCCCAAAGCTGAGATGGGGAGAGACCAGCGACCCAATTCCCGCTGCATCGTACCCCCCCTGCTCTGTTCCCAGTGGGCCGGAAAAAAACAGGAGGGAGTTTTATAGACACCATCCATGTGTTAAATTGCTGCCCGACAGAGTGTGGCCATGCCGATGGAGGCGTAGGGGCAGCCCCAGACGGGTTTGTGAGGCTGGGGTGACCCCAGGAGCTGCGCCCATCGCACCCCCTGAGGCTCGGGGCCAGGGCGGTGACAAGCCAGCCCTGCCTGGGAGGACGGCGCTGGGGACAAGGGCTCACCGGTCACACTCTGCCCCAGCTGCTGTGGGTTTTCCAGCCAGCAGAATTAAGTCTATCCATTCGGCTTAGCACCCTGAGCTGCTCAGCGGCTTCACCAGCTCCTTCTGCAGGGCAAGGGGTGAGGACCGGGGGGATTACTGCCTGGCAAGGGATGCCGAAGCAGCGTCTGGAGGAAGGCATTTCTTCTTGGCCTCTTTTAGGTCATTGGAACTCGTGACACCTCCTCTTAGTGATGTCCTGAGACACGCCATCATCCAGCAAAGAGGGGGAGCTTGGAAGTTTCCTTAAGAAATTCCTGTCCCCTTCAAATCCTTGCTTTCTCTGCGTCTGATTGCAAGGCGGTACTAGGGAGAGGTTGCAGCGGGTGTTCTCGGTCTCCTATGTATTACCACAGTGGAAAATTGAGCCTGGAAGGAGGAAAATAAATTTATTTGCTGGCCCAGTGCTGTGCTGCACCAGGCTCTGTGAATGGGCTTCACCCTGAAGGTGTGAGCCCGGGCCGGGGGGCCCACACTGCAGCTGCGCCAGCATTTCCCTGAGCCCCTTCCCAGGAAATGAGGGAATAGCTCCTGTAATACAGGCCAGCAGAGCCCCAAAGCAAACGGAAAGGAAGAGGAGTGAGACTGCAAACCTCAGGTAAATGTCTAAATCAACAATGCAGGAGCTCAATAGCATTTCCCTACAAATCCAGCAAGCCACGCTTACAAATGCCTCCAATTTAAAGGCAGATTTCTCATCAGCTCAGCAACCAGCGCTCCCCAAGGCACAGGCTTGGGCTGAACAGCCTGTGCCTGCCCGGGCTAGGAGAGAAATAGCAGCTGTAGCCACAGAGGTGAAGTCTCAGCAGTCCCCGAAGCTATCCAAGTACAAAGCTGGAGGCAACCCTAATGTTCCTGCCAACCTGTATTTTGGTGCCCAACCCTCCCTGGTGCCTCTTAGCCAGGGACTGCGTGGGGCTCCTTCTTCCCACATCGAACAGGGACATCTAGGGACTGCCTACATTAGGGTAGGGGGAAAAAAAGGGGTATACACAGAGGAAACAGCAATTTTGCTAGCAGGTTGTTTCAGCCAGGCTGCTGCTCAGCAGGGTGTGTTAGCCCAGACCCATTGGGCTGCACAGCATCCGATCCCCAAACCTGGTTAAGGTACCGCGCAGCATCACGCCGAGCAGGACAGCGTGTCCCAAGGAGGGCCATCACCTCTGGGTCTGGCACTCTGTCCCCTTGTGTGTGCGGAGCCAGGGCCAGTCCCTGCTCCCGGAGGCCAGGCTGAAGCTGGAGGCTCGTGCTTGGCTCCCGGGGCAGCCGGCATCCCTCCCTCCCTCCTGCCAACCGCTCCTCCTTGCCACCGCTCCCCAGCTTCTTAAAAACACATTAACCTTCTGGGTTCAATTTAGCTTCAGCCCCTCTGTGGCTAGTGGTAAAAAGTACAATGCTCCCCTTCCACCCATAAAAGTCAAACTCCAGCTTATCACTCAGATTTTTATATTCCTCCGCATTTCAGAAATGATGAAATACAGCCACTGCGTGCTTATCCCTGTGGCCGTGAGTACCACGCTGGCAGCAATGGCATCCCTCTACCCGTGAGGAGCATTTGCTTCCACTGTGGCTGTGAACAAAACTTCACGGGCACAGCAAGGCATTTCAGCCTTACACTTATTACTGCTATACTTTTACAGCCAAGAGATGCTACAAAAACAGTGTGCCGTGCGCTCCCCAGCACTGTCCCTGTGCCCGAGATCCCATCCCCTGGTCTTCGCCCATGTCCCACAGAACATACCTATAATCTGTTGTCCACTACCTACATTTGAAGACATATGGGATTTGAAGTCGAATAGTAAGGAAAAGCAATTTGGAAAATTGGAAATAACCCTCAATGGGTGCTTCAAAGGAGTGGAGACCCCGCTATGCTCCACAGGCTGTGTGTGGGCGATGGACCGCAGAGTCCCACCTCGGTGGACAACTTTCCACCCTAGAGATGAGCTATGACCACCAAAACAATTAAGCCCTGTGGGTGCTGTGGGTTTTCCAGCCAGCAGAATTAAGTCTATCCAAAACATCTAGAGAAGTTGCTTATTGGCCATAAAATTACTCCACACTTGGCCAAAGAAGCTATATACAGCTTTGATTTCCCTCAGCGGAGATGGGAAAACTGGAGTTAATGACACCCTGCAGCAGAAGATCCTTCAACTGACGTCCTAAAATTGCCCGCTTGTTCTCTCAGTCAGGGGATTGCATATGTGCCCACTGGAAGGGACCAACAAGAAGAACTGGGGAGCTCCACCAAGCATCACCTCCTTCCTGACAGGGGGACAGGAGGGGAGCAGATGCTGATATTTGCTATGTCAGCAAATTACAGAATGATAGGGGTTAGAAGGGACCTCTGGAGATCATCTAGTCCAACTCCCTGCCAGAGCAGGTTCACCTAGAGCAGGTTGCACAGGAACGCATCCAGGTGGGTTTTGAGTATCTCCAGAGACGAAGACTCCACCACTTTTCTGGGCAGCCTGTTCCAGTGCTCTGCCACCCTCAAAGTAAAGAAGTTCCTCCTCGTGTTGAGATGGAACTTCCTATGTTCAAGTTGGTATCACGTATCTCAGGGATCAGGGACCCCACGCACAGAGCACTGAGCAGCACTGTCCCACCCCAAGGAGCTTGCTGGAATGACATCAGTGACCCTCCTTGCTGAACAGAACTCATTTTTTATTTGGTTTTATTAACTTTCACACGGCTAGACACAAGGGCTACTATTTACAGCTCACACACAGGAAAACACAAAATGGCCACATCTCCCTGTTTAAGATGCTTGCAATCACGGTGCACAATCTGCCCTGTTACTAAATGCTCCTCCCAAATCCCCTGATGCAGGGGAAGCAATTTCCTAGAAGGTGGGAGAGCCCAGCTAACCCTCCACTCCCGCATCCAACACCGCACTCCTTGCTGTTGGCATCGCCTCGCACATCACCCTGCGCAGCTATCTCACCAGCCCTGGCCACGATCGCGTTCCTGATACAGGGAGCCATCACATCTCATTTATTGCATTCAAGAGGGAGAAGGAATTTAAAACAGAAGCTTCTATCCAGAAAAAAATCTTTTGAAATGTTTCTGCATCTCTACCTTTGTCCCCACCACCGCAAAAGCCTGCGACTTGTTTTGAGTGGAAGAGGTAATTTTGGGGCAGTTTGCAGCCATCCCTGGGGCACAGAAGAAGCCCAGAAGCCGAGCTAAAGTGCACCTTAAGGATGCAGCCTCGTGCATCCTTTTCAAGCACCTGCATCTTGATTACTTCAGGGAACAAATTTCTGACACTGGAAATGCAGCTAAACTAGCTGGGGTGTCTTTTGTGCCTTCCTAGCTCATTTTGCCACTGGTTCCTTCAAAGCAAACCATGAAGCCAAAAACATTTCCTTTAATGCACTTGATAGGGGTTTGATGCAAGTGGTGGGCTCTTTCATCTGCTGCTTCTTCAAAAAAAGGATGTAGATAGAAAGATGAAAGATAAAGGAAACCTTGTGCACAGAAGTATTGGGCTGAGAGACTCGCTTGCTCTGCACTTGCTCCTTTAGCATGGCCCATGTCCTCACACCTCACGATTTCACCTCGCTGGTCCGAGCTGGGGGAGGCAGCACCCTTCCCTCCCGGTGTCCTTTGCCCACGGGACAGGGCTCCTCCATCATGGCCAGCTGAAATATCAAAATTGTGGCCAGGATGGGGACAAGGCCAGCCAACTTGTCCTGCTGGTAGAGGTCCCCAAGCATTTCTCTGCTGCAACCTTCCTTGCAGAGCTATGCGGGGGCTCTTGGACACTGCAGTGTCCCTCCCTGAGCCAGCTTGGACATTTCCACAGCATCTCAGCTCACCCAGACCATGCCAGCATAGCCCTGCTCCCCCAAAGGTGACACCTCGCCAGCAGGACAGGGACCCCCCAGTCCCTCATCCCCTCAATGTCCCCCCACTGCCTCTCAGGGATTCATTTGCAGTTTTACCCACTTTCCTCAAGGTCTAAAGGGTCAGCCTCACCAACAGGAGAGGGCTTGAAAGGAGGCTCTTTCATCCCCGTCCCGCTAAGGAGCCAAGCAAGCAGGACCAAAGAGCATGAGGACATGGGTCGGGCCAGAGCAGGGCACCATCCCTACCTCAAAGTCTAGTCCCACACTGCTCATGGCCATGGGGACCCAAAGCATCCTCTCATGCCTCCCTGCGTGTCCGGGGGCAGATTCCCCACCTCACCACCATGCATGCCTCATGCACCATGCAGGATTTCACAGAATCACCGAATGCTAGGGGTTGGAAGGGACCTCTGGAGATCATCTTGTCCAACCCCCTGCCAGAGCAGCGTCACCCACAGCAGGTTGCACAGGAACGCGTCCAGGAGGGTTTGGAATGTCTCCAGAGATGGAGACTCTACCACCTCTCTGGGCAGCCTGTGCCAGGGCTCTGCCACCCTCACAGTAAAGAAGTTCCTCCTCATGTTGAGATGAAACATCCCATGTTCCAGTTTGTGCCCGTTACCTCTTGTCCTGTCGCTGGGCACCACTGAAAAGAGCCTGGCCCCGTCCTCCTGACACCCACCCTCTGAGTATTTAAAAGCATTGATAAGACTCCTTTTTTCCAGACTAAAAAGACCCAAATCCCTCAGCCTTTCTTCATAACAGAGATGTTCCAGTCCCCTAATCGTCTTGGTAGCCCTTTGCTGCACCCTCTCCAGTAGTTCCCTGTCCTTCTTGAACTGGGGAGCCCAGAACTGGACACAGTACTCCAGATGCAGCCTCGCCAGGACGGAGTAGAGGGGGAGGATTTCAAGCGTGCATGCAGCAAATTCATCCTCACCGTGGCTTTCGAGCAACACCCTGGGCTGTGTACGCGTTATCTGAGCCCAGCAAAGGTCGCAGGAAAAGGGGCTGTTTGTTTTCGCTGCCCTGTCTGAGCATTACCCAGCACCCGAGCGCTGCCACCCTTCCCTCATGGGTACCCACCGGCTGCCAAGGGAGCATCAGCCAGGGCCAGGTACGCGCTTCTCCTTCCTAGGAACAGAACAGGGAGGGAGAGGAGCAAACCGGAGAGGACAGATCAGGATGAGAAGATATGAGAGCTGACAGCACTCTCATCTATCACTGCAGGTCTTAGCCTCAGTGCTCATTAAAGCCCTGGGTCTTCAAGTCATGTGAATTAGAAGTGGTAAAAAAAAAACAAAAAAAAAAAAACCAAACCAACCTCTGATGGAATGGTTTCTTGTAGAACAAAGAAACGGCACTTCTGTTGAAAAGTGAAAAAAATCTGTTTTGACTTGAAAATCTTTTGCTATTGTAAGAGAGATTGTAACAGAGAGGTAAATACATTTCATTTAGGTTTTATCTCTACAACTCATTCTGACATTTACATTGTATTAAAGTTTTAATATTAATACTGTGCTGCTATATAATATTTAATACAAAAATTAAATATATATATTTAAGTTAATATTTCATATGCTAAAATCCAAATGGCAAAATCCCTTTGCTCCATCAAAGATAAAAGCACCCAGCACTAATTAAAAGTTATCTGATGCTACCGAGGCTCGGGACCAAAAGCAGCACCAAATAAATCCCCTGGAAACAAATCCCAATGATGGCAGTAAGGTTTGCAAGAGCATCTCAAGAGCTCTTCACTGACCTGTACTGATGTGGGGACCGGGTAGAAGACGACCCTTCTTGCTCTTCACACCTTTGTGCATCGCTCACCATGAAAGTGAAGCAGGAGCAGCAGCGTGAAGAACACAGGGAGAAGGCACAAAGTGGGTCAAGGAGGGGTGATCGATGGTATTTGGCAGGAAAAATGTTAGCCATGTAAGCAAGTCACCTCCAGCCCAAGTTTCAATAGCTCTGGGCTATCCATTGCAGAGGGCTGGGTTCCCACAGAAGGGAGTTTGGACCAGACACCACCGCTGTCCCCATCATCTCCCCCAGGCCACCACCGAGATGTATTTCTTAACCATACACATTAATAAGGCGAGCTGCCATGAAGCCCACACAAGAAATCAGGAGGAACTGTGCAATCCTACAGCAAAACCACCACCAGGTCCCAAGCTGGCCAGTCTGGAGCAAGTGTGGGGCCGTCCTATGCAGTGTCACGGCTAGCAGAAAAGGGAGGCTGGTGCTGACAACAGCAGTCTCAAATACTCAACGCACATACCCCAGGCCAAGCCATGCATGGGTCTTTGGGTCTTAGGAGGCAGGAGAGCACCCACGTTTCCTTGTAATCCACAGCTCACCAGACACCTTAAAACCTTGGGGCTATCCAGAATGTACCTCCCCATCTGCACAACTGTCTCACCTATGGCATGGCCCTGGATCCTACCCAGTCTGAAGAGTTCAGATGTTACAACCCATTGACACACTCTGAAAGTCAGAGATGTTCTCAGGACACCACCTTTTATTCCCCCAAATTCTCAAGCCCCTGATCCCATCAGCAATATTCCACCAGTCCCCAGTTGTTCCAGTGAGCATCACCTCCAAACTTCTCCCGATGCCTCAAGCCCCTGGTCTCCACCAGCCTGGAGACCACCTTAAGCTTCCTTCATGCTGCAGAACCAATCTGGGGTAATTCACCACATGACGGTGGGACCACAACCATCCTGCCCATGGCTGGACAGAGGCTCATTCCCACCAGGGAGGAGCTGCAGATGCACGGAGCTGCTCCACAGGTCCCCCCTTCCCCACAAGCTCCGGTTCTCCAACCGCCTCTGCTTAATTGGAGGCCAGCTTTGAACCGCTTGTGTTTAACAGGGCCTACTCTTCAAACTGAATATATTTAATAGGACCTGATTTTCATAATGGCTGTGTCTGAGGCCCTGGATTTCAAAGCAGTTCCACTTAACAGGACTTTGTCTGGAAGCTGCAACCATATAATAGGGCCTGGTTTTAAACCAGGAGTGTTTAATAGGATATGATGTTTAAAGTGCACGTATCTAATTGGACCTAATCTTTATAATCCTCCTTTCCTCCCCCTTTGCTGGCTTTTCTTCTCCTCCTTTGCCCTCTCCCTGCCTCCAGCACTGAGACCCCCATCCCTGCCTCTGCCAGGAGCCCCACCAGGGCCACGAGCTGCTCCCAAAGGGACTGTCCCAAAGCAACCGTCACTTTGAGCTGTCCCATTTGAAAACCCTCCAGGGTTTCCCAAACCACCTCCAAATTCTGCTCCATCATCACCTCCTCAGGGCTTCACCCAGACCCGGCCAGTCCCAGGGATACGGGCACAAGCCCATCATTAAAAGCTTGTTTTAACAGGAACGTGAACAGTAGCAAAAAACCCAAACACCTGATTTGGTGAATAGAAAACATGTGGGTTTTGTCCGTCCTGCTCTTTAAGAATCACCAGTCTCAGACTATTTTATTTCAGTATTGCCTTCCCCAGTGCTATGAGAGAAGATGCGCATTTTGGAAGGAAACTCCTCTCCCAGGAGCAGCCAAGATGCTCAGTTTCAGAGAGTTGTAACTAAGAGGCTGAAGCAACAATTTATTTTGCCTCTCCGCTTGTCAAATGGGAGAATATTATTTTAATTTTTTCCAAATCAAGTCTCTTTCACAAAGTTCAGGCACGAGGAAATTAGCCTCCCTTCCAAGCAAAGCAGCCATAAATACACCCACAGAGTGTTTCCACAACAGCTCTGTATAGTCCCATGCCCATCTACATCCAAGTCTCAGACGTGCCCACCTCTAAGTACAGCAAAGCCCCTCAACTCATGCTGCCAGAAACACAGCACCTCCCGGGACTGCAAGGCATTCAAGTCGTCCCATGTAGTTTCTGCCATATACAAATATTTCAAGACACTTTTTTCTCCCATTGACAGATACGACTGGTGGTGCTCTTGGTCAGTACAAAGCGAAGGACAGGTCACGGGCACCGTGCTCTACCCTCACATCGCCTTTCTGCTGCTGGCACCCCTTTCCAAAATTCCTCTGAGGTTACAAAAGCTTCAACAGTCAATTTTAATACCTGCGTTGACTGTGCTTTAAATTGTACTGTCCGCAGGTCAAGTGGTTTTTTTAGCACATCTCACATGTAAGGAAGGACACTGTAACCAAGCCATAAAGTTTACTGTTCCCAGGGCTCCTAGCCGGCTGTGGATCACGGAGCACAAGGAACAGAGCTTGATGGGTACCGTTCCCTGCCCAGCCTGATCTCTGCCGCTGGCACAACCACTCTCTGTAAAGACTTATTTAATTCCTGAAGTGCTGCCGCAGGTCCCACCCAGGCTCATCCCAAGGCTGCCCAGCGGTCACAGCAGCCCACACTGCACCTTGGACGTTATCTGGCAGCTCGTTAGCGATCACAGAGTTAAACAAGCCTGTGTCCAGTACAATCTTGGATCTCCTTTTCTGATGGTCCCTGGAACTTGCACTTTTGCCCAGATACCACAAACTGTCCACGCGAAGTCCTGCCCGCGGGCAGAGGCAGGGATGCGGCCATGCACAAGCCCTGTGGGAGGTCGGACCCTCGGCAGAGCCCTGTGCCTCAGTTTCCCCCAGCCACCTCCCTGCAGTAGTGGGAGCAGACAAGGCCCAGGAGGAACTTGTACTTTATGGCCAATGGCTATAAGACCTTTCAGCAGTGCTCCTCAGAGCCATCCTCCTGCCGTGTGGAGGAAACAAAGAGAAAAATATTCTTGACCCCAGCTGACCAAGAGAAATTAAAGCAGAGAAACCAGTGGGTGGTTCAAAGGTTCATAGAATCCAAGAATGGCTTGGGTTCGGAGGGACGTTAAAGATCATCTAGTTTCAACCCCCCTGCCCTGGGCAGGGACACCTCCCACTAGACCAGGTTGCTCAAAGCCCCATCCAACCTGGCCTTGAACACCTCCAGGGATGGGGCAGCCACAGCTTCTCTGGGCAACCTGGGCCAGTGTCTCACCACCCTCAGTGAAACATTTCTTACTGATGTCTAATCTAAATCTACCCTCTTCCAGTTTGAAGCCCTCTCTAGCTTTCTTGTAAGCCCCCTTCAGATACTGGAAAGCTGCTATAAGGTCTCCCTGGTTGAGGGGGATCAAAGGCTGAGGAAGGATGGAGTGTGCAGCAAAGCCAACACAGGGCAGATCTCCTCCGGTGTCTGCACAGCCTGCGTTGGGAGAACATCTCCCATCTCCAGTCTCTTGGACGATCAATAAATCCATACCAAGAAATACACATCCCTCCCACCCCCCTGTGCCCACCCAGCACCTCCCCGGATGGGGTGGCCCAGCTCCAGCCACACCACGGGGTGAGGCACCCACACCTGCCCCATGCCCACACCTCCACCATCGTTCACCGCCCGCTGAATTAATTCGCCACGTTTTATTTGCAGTTGAAGCCAGCTCTGGCACTGCCCTAAGATTTATGCTCCACGCAAGCCTTATTGACAGACAGCAGGGTTGGGAGGTTAGAGAAGCAATATTTCCAGAATTTGCATAAAACAAGGGCACTTCATAATTTAGCTGATACAGATTTGGATAAGATGAAATTGTTGGCCATTTTATAATTAGATGGCTAATCATAAAATAACCTTTGCGAGTCATCAAAAACCATTATTATACAAATGAATTCCCGCTCTGTACCAAACTTACTTTACCCTCGTCCTTGAGGATCAGAGACGGTGAAAGAAGAGCTTTTTTGATAGAATTCATTCAGCAGCCACCCCCCCGTTGTTACGATGTTTTATGGATCACAAATGCTTAATCAATAATGCAGCGCTTTCGGGAATGATGTTCTTTCTCATGTCTTTCCGTGGCTGGAATTGTTTGGCTGGCTGCTCACAAATCTTTTGACGGGGATTCATTGTTTTGGAGATACCCTTTCTCTGCATCTCAGGGCAGATTCATCAGCCGAGCTAGAAGGAGGGGGAAAGTTTATTGGGGTAAAAAGAGACGTCCTGGCAAGCCGCTAGAATCATTGCTCTGGGTTTGCTGGGTGACTCGTCAGGTTAATGAATGGCCCTAGGAAGCCATTAAGTATGCAGCGGCTGGAAGATCCCTCCTTCAGCAAATAAAACCAAAGCGCCTCTTTCCACGTGCTGGGGCTGCTTTTCTCAGAAAGCCAGGCTCGGAAAGGCGATTCCTGCAAAGGGACTCCCTCTCGGCCTGGGACCCCTGCGCATCCCTCGCTCCCTGCCCAGCCCTTCCCCCGCAGCAGACATCCCTGCCTGCCCCAGGGCAGGACCCCGCATCACCACCTGGGTGCCGAGATGGAATTTTCCAGAAATTCAAGTTTTCCTCCACAGTGTTTTTTCCTACACTCGATTTTCTGTCCCGTTACAGAGGGGCAGACATGTTGCTCCATGGTTAGAGCCGAAGAGCGGGGCTCCAGGCTCCCCAGCGCAGACCCACACCCACCTCATCTCCCCTCATATCATAGTATTTCTCTGCCTTCTTGTGAGAACAACTCAATTAAGCAGCTCACAAAAAAACCCTGCACCGACACTGGGGACTTAGCTCAGCTCCAGGCCAGCCCTGGCCCAAAACTCACACCGAGCTTCAGCAGCACTCAGAGCTTAGGCTCCTGCTCCATCTTCTACGACTTAGACTTTGCTGCAGCATCAAAGCCCAGGGGAAGGAGGCACTTTGAACAGGCACAACTGCTTGGAGGGGGAAGAAAATGGCAGAAAATGGTTGGACGTTTACACATCTGGAGGCAAAGCAACAGCTGTGGTCTGCAGGGCAGCCCCTGCCCAGCAAAGGTGGTAAGAAACTTCCTTAGGAATAGTCTGTGGAAAATAGAGAGCCACCTAATTCCTGCCCTCTCAGTTTAATTTTCCACGCTCATTGTAAGAGGAATTATCTATTGTAGTTCACCTTTAATTTGTGTGCCAATGTGTTTAACAGGTGTGCTGACCATGTTTGACTTTGCCACCTGAGTAAATGTTGACTCTGTTCAGGCCTCATGGACGGGCAAGAACGAGGGAAGAGCGAACTGGGTCTGGCTCATTATACAAACCACCTAAGACTGCATTTTCCCGGCAGTGATCTCAAAGCACTTTGGCAAAGAGTGATTAAACCAAGGCCCCCACACCTCCAGTTTGCAGGTGGGGGCGAGCAGATAGCCAGCTCACAGAGGGTACTGCAGGAGAGAAGTCACCGAGGAGCAGGAGAGGCTGCAGGTCCTGGGCCAACTCCTTGCCACCGCTAGCTCACACCCAGTCACTGCTCCCCAAAGCAGATGGGTCAGCCCATCCCTCCCCAAACATCACAACCAGCACCTTGAGACACAGTTTCAGGATAAACTGAACCGAGATTTTATCCCCATCTCTGCTGCAAGGGCTGTAGCCTCTGGGATGATCCCAGGTTGGAGCAGGAGCTTCCTTCACGGCAGCACAAGGACCACCAGCGCTGCAGGTCGGGTAGCCAAAAACAGTGGCGCGAGCCCAGGGGTTTCCATTTCCAATTGCTGTAAGAGCATTAACTCTCTCTCATCAACTATGTAAACAGTGCATTTCAAGGTCCATTGCACAAGCACCTTCTCACTGCAGCATACTTATATTTTAATTAGTGGCTTATGCACTGATTACCCTATTGGTATCCGGCAGGCTCTGCAACGCGGCTGGCGGGCTCCCAGCAGGCAGGTAGGCAGCCAGCAGGCAGGCTGCCCGCGCTCGCTGCCTGGTAGTCATTGCAGGGTGCCAACGGCATGCCTCGCCATGCACCCATCGCTCATTGCTCCAGGGTCTTCTTCCTTGAGAGTCTCCTTCCTACGAGATGGGAGACTGTCTCTGCGGGGGATGCAGGAGGGAGCTTTCTCAGAGGGGTTGAGCTGGCCAAGCTCTGGTCCGAAGGATCGTCCCTGTGCTCCTGAGGTCAACGGTATTCAGAGGAAAAGGGAGAAGAAGCAGGAAAGGATGGGGGAAAGGAAGAGGTGATGACAATGACCCAGGAGACGAAGGGGGTAGGAAAGGTTTAGTCACCATGGCAAAGGCTTCATGATGCAGCTCCGCAGAGGGAGGCGGGGTCTCGCCATCTCTCCGTTACGCCAAGCTACTTGAAGTGCAGCAACACGCAGGGACTCCTTGGCCTCCACCCACAGCCCACCGAGGGAGCGGTGGCTTGTGCTAGCCACGTCACCCTGGGCAGCAGGGTGAGAGCAATTATCTGTGCCTAGGGTTGGCTGGTAAAACTTTGCAGTGTTGCAAAACGATGGGATAAGTCAGGCTGGAGGTGTGTCATCCAACCTTCTGCTCAACAAAGTGTCAGCACTGGCATCAGACCAGGCCAGGCTGGTATAAGCATCAAACATGTCAGGAAGGCGCTGTGCCAGCCACAAGGTGCTCTACCCTTACACAAACACCATCTGCAGAGCCCAACACCTACAGCACGCATCTCGCCGTGTACTACAAGACAGGAGGAAGACGTACACCCTGGTTCAGGAATTAGATGCAGAGTCCTGGCCAACTCATCCAGATGATTCATCCCCACATCAAACCACTTTCAGAAAGAACATGTTTAAAGCCAATTCTGCTCCATCACATACTGCACGGAGGCCACCTGAGACCAAGGGGCTCTCCGGGCTTGACTCTGCAGGCAGAGCTGGCCCTTCTCTCAGCCTTGGACATTGCAGATGTTGCTACAGGGCTGGGTCACCAAGTTGAAAAGCAAACTGAGGTGTGCCACCTCCAGAGAGTTCTCCACTATTTGGAGCTATATGGTCTTACCCTAAGTTCAGAGGGAACTGAAGACTTTGAGGACCTTCCCTTCCTTCAACCCTCAAGTGAGGTCACTGCAAAATAGCCTTTAGGTACAACCACGACAGAAGCCAGAGCTCAAGATGGGCCAGTACCCACAAGAGTATCACAGCTGCCCTTGCAAACATCATGGGTTTCCTCAACTGCAGCTCACGTGTGGAGTGCCACTATCTCTGAGTCTCAGCAACCCTCTGTTGGGACATGAGATGTCACCAACACCTCAGCTGCCAGTTCGCCCCTGCAACACATCAAGGAGGCAATTCATAAAATAATGTGAAGTTTAGGGAGCTGGGCCATCTCACCCAAAAACATCATTTACCTGATAAAGCATAAGTCTTTGTTTTGCCCTAAATAAGAGGGATTAAATAAATTGAGGCAGGTGGGAGAGAAGAGGATTAAGTCTTTAACCTTCATATCCAAGAAGTAAACATATTTTTTTTAAAAATTCAAAATGTGGGTCACGTGTCATTTACTGCAACCTATCTGCCTACATCCGCACACCGCAGCTCAGACATGCATGTGGATCCTCTTCTAAACCTGGTGCTAATCCTAAAAGCCTAAAAACTGTTGACCCATCATTATTAATTAGCTTGCTGGTACCAAAATACCTAGGTAAGATGATCACATTATTAATTTCTGTGCAGCCTGCTGTGACTCCGTCTTGGGCAGGGGGAGCTGGACAGAAAGACTGCCGAAGATTTCCCTCCCACGCCCCAGGAATCAGCTGCTCGCCCAGAGCAGAATTCCAGCTTGGCTGTGGTCTCATCCACAGCGCAGGATAGTGTGTTGCCATAGCAAGTGTGTAATAAACAATTATAGAAGAAACTTACGATTATTCAGAAGCATATGTGGGCAGTAGCAAGCACTAAGTGATGTAAAAGCATTTCAGTAACTGCAGCAGGGCTTTCAAAATCTCCTAATTCCATCTTTTATCAGAAGAACAGTGGGAGACATCAGTGGAGAATCTAACAGACCTTCCTCTTTAACCTCAATACTGCCACCAAAAGCTCAGGCTAAGCAGGGTTTACTCACACCTCCTGCTACACACGGCTGTCTGAGCGTCACACACTGGATGGCACTCAGCTGTTTACTCCAAGGTTTGCTTCCAGAAACTGTATTGCTTTTTTCCAAGAAAAAGATGCACTGATCGCTTTCCACTTGGCTTTGCCTCTCCCACCACCCAACGGAGAAGCCCCACTGGAGAGCAGGGCAAGCAGCCCCACCGACAGCAGGCAGATGTCCCAGTAAAGCTCATCTGGGAGGGCGCCCTGCCTGCGAGGACACCNGAAGCGTTACCAGATGTAGACTCTGCGACACCAAGAGCTGACGTGCAATGCCCGGGGCATGTTTCCTAACAGAGCTATTATGGATTTAAATGATAGCATTTTCCAAGCACTTGCACTGAGATGCTTTCAAAAGCCCCGTGTGCTAAGCCTTAGCTGAATAGCTGAATGATCTCTTGCAGAGATGGGGGAAGGCAGAAAGGAGGAATTTAGTAGATTCCTTATCAGTAACACCCAAAACGGCTTCCGCCCCCCCACACCCGGAGGACTTATCCTCGGAAACAGCAGCTTTGCCTTCCTTGTCTTTGCTGGCTGATACAGAGTTGGAGCTCTTTGTCCTTACTGAGTTATCCTGCTGTGTTCTCACCAGCTTCCCACCCCGATCTGGCTCCTGGTCATCTCCACCTCCCAAAGTCATTCTGATGTCCTGGCATCGCCCTTATCCCAGGGATGTGGCCCCAGGGGCAGGAGGGGAGAGCCAGATGGGCACAGGTAAAACCCCGGACTAGAATCTTAAACGAGATAAGGCAGAGAGATGGAGAAAGTTTTGTATTTCATTATGGCTTGTTCCTAATAACAGAGGAAACTTAGCAGGTCTCCAGCCAGCCACAGAATACTCCAAAAGACCCTCAACAGACACAGCATGGCATTTTACCAAGCAGAAAATGGGTTCATCTCCCTTCACTTTATCTTAAAAGACACCTCTCGAGGTCACTTACCCAGAAAAAACAACAGAAGGAATAACACAAACATTTTACGCTTAAGCCTGCCTTTTCTAACATAAATACCACGCATTAATCCCCTGCCTGACGCAAAACCAGGGCAATGCTGGGGGAGCATCTCCTGGGCCACTGAGGTTTGCAGCAAAGCAAACCCAGCACACGGGCAGTCAATGAGCCCGCTGCCCCGGCACAAGCCATCCTCCCTGGGGCCACAGCCTCTGCTCCGGCAGACCACGAGCCAGCGCAGCTCCGGATCAGGCCTTTCTCCTCGGGATTTCACAGTCCTCCCTTCTATCACCTGTAGGTGGGGAGGAGGAGGAGGACAGGGAAGAAATAGGATCTCGCTGCCTTCTGTGCATCACACAAAATAAATCCAAGATGGATTGGTGACCTACTTCATCTGAGAGGCAGTAAGTAACATGTAGTGCAACCGATTGCCCTTCAGACCTCCCCAGCCACGTGTAACGGATAAATCTACCTGGGCAAAGGAAGCTTTCCTGCAGCACACCATTGCTGGATCACAGTCATAGTCTCAGAAAGCCCTGAGGAATGGACCAATGAGAGGTAGATGCTGGAGACACGCAAAGCTGGAGGTGCTCAGCAGGTCCATGGCTGATGGATGGGAGCTGGGAGAAGGGGAAGATGGGCTGGATGGAGGTATCTGCCACACAGGCACAGAACCAGCTCACGGGGAAGCTCAGCTGAGCTGAGGTGCTGATCCTGGAATCATGGAATGGTTTGGGTTGGAAGGGACCTTGTGGCCGTGTGCTCTCCCCTTCCCCACCCCCCCAGCTCCTGCTCCATCAGCAGAAGTTGTTATGAGTTGCACCTGGACTTCAGGGGATGGCTGGCAACACAGTCAAAACACTGTCTGGAGTGGGGACCTAGATACTTTGTTCTCATGGGAATACGACCATAAGTCAATTATCTTACTCCATAAATAGTGGGCAGCCCAAGAGCCCTTTGAGCTCTCCTGCACAGCAGCGGGCTGCACGCCAGGATCTCCCCTTGAGCGGGGACGCTCACTTAAGGTTCTACTCCTTGAGGTTGAGAGATCCCTTGCCGCAACAGATTCTCGGTAAGTGACTGATAGCATGCTAAACTTCGAAATCTTAGCTAAGTGGTATAAAGGATTGATTGCACATATATAATCCTTTAGACATAAACCGTTGACCAAGTCTGGGACTAGGGTTGGATCCAGCCACGCCTAGGCTCCTCTCTGGGAAGTTTAGAAAGCAAGGGGGTCCTTTCTGAACCTCATGACTCAACGGGAGGGTCTCCCTGACAGCTTGTCTGACCCTGGCCTCTATGCAGTAAATAATCAAGGGTACCTTGCCATCAAATCTCATAAAACACTGTCGCATTCACTACTAACTTTGTTAAATCACTGTTTATATGTTAATAAATATTTCACTACTACTCTCTTACGAGTGAAGTTAATCACTCCACCCGCGACAGACCTTAAAGATTATCCAGTTACAACCCCCCTGCCCTGGGCAGGGACACCTTCCACTAGACCAGGTTGCTCAAAGCCCCATCCAGATGTCCAGACTGCTGTGCTTGTGCATAATTGCCTGACTTTTAAATAAGGTCCAGTCAACACAAAAGAGTTTTTGGTACAGGATGTAGGGTATCAATGTGTAACAGAGCTCCCACTGTCTGGGTAATGCACAGGAAGGCACCAACACAAAGCTGATCTTGGCTTCACTGAGCCACCAGAAAGGCTCTGCGTGATGCACTCACAAGGGTTTGGGAAAGACAAACGTAGCCCTTAGAGAGACTTCCTCAGCGACTCCTTTCCTGACGTGCCAGCAACATTCCCATGGCCAAGAGCCAGATGTGACCAAGATAGAGGCTACTTGGGTAGCCAAGACACAGAGGAGCTCAAGAGTCATCCGCAGGTATGAAGCCTCTCCAGGGAGCTCACCCCGCTGCCACTGACCCAAAGGGGTCCCTTTCATGCTGGGCAGCAGTGATCGTCATAGCCCTTTGCTTTGAAAGCGCCAGAAGGTTGTGCTTGAAGGCAGCACGGGATTACGGCTCTTTCTCTCTCCTCCTCCTCCTCACCTCACCTTCCCTTCCCTGGGAGCTGGAGGTTTCTGCCGGCGCCAGCTTTGAAACAACCCCTGGCAGAGGTCCCCTGGCCAGCTTACACAGGGGGGACGCAGCAGAAACATGTTTCACAACGAGCTGGCAGGTTTTCTAACCTGCTGTATTTTCCTGCCCTCAGGCTGTGCTCCCATTTACCTGCCTGCGAGATGGATACGGCAGCTCCTTCCCATGCGGAGCAAACGGCGCGGTGGGAAGAGCTCTCGGTTTCACGGACAAGTGTTTATAAGGTGTTTGTGCTGGAGCCTGTGCTTCACCCACCTGTTTTATTTTTAATCCTCGTTTCATAGAGCTTAGACAATTCTTTCAAGGTTCCCGTGAATGATCTTTATCCCTTTTGCAGCTCATTCCAATTCTGTGAATAAAATCCCTGGGTGGCCCTGGAAGAAGAGAAAAAGGATGACATTTGAAATGAAATAAGAAACTGAAAACAGAACATATTGTTAAAGAAAACTCACAACTCTAACTCCAGCAAGCCATAAACAAGTGTGTTTGGCATCTGTAGATCCCCAAACGCATTGTAGGGAGAGGTAAAAAAATTAGATGAAGGGGGTTATCTGCATTTCATAGGCAAAGGGACTGAAGTCCTAACGAGGGAAAGGGTTGAATGGCATATAAGTATCTAGTGTATCTCACAGGGCAGGGAAATAACCTTGAGGTCAACGTGAGCACATAAATTATGACGTGAGCATCAGACCCTGCGGAAGTGCCCAAAAGCAGAGATCCTGAGCTGCCCTGCCCTAACAAGTGACTAACCCCTGTTTTTAACTCTCTTCTCCAGGTGGGGAGGGACTACTTCCACAACAGGCTTTGCAGCATTTCTTCTCTTCTTGTTCCACTCAGTCCTGTTGCAGGAAAGCCCATTTCGCCAGACTGTCCATCCACCTGCCTCCATCCTCATCACGCTCTCCCAGCTCTTCATCAGCATCCGTCCTCCTCAGGCCTCAAAGAGCTTTGTGGGTCAACTGCTCTCTCTCTCCAACCAGTGCTACAGGCTTGGGGAAAAGCGGCTGGAGAGCTGCCCAGCAGAAAAGGTCCTGAGGGTGTTGGTCGATAGACAGCTGAATATGAGCCAGCAGCGTGCCCAGGTGGCCAACAGCATCCTGGCCTGTGTCAGCAACAGTGTGCCCAGCGGGAGCAGGGCAGTGCNGATAGGACAAGAGGAAACAGCCTCAAGTTGCGCCAGGGGAGGTTTAGACTGAATATTAAGAAAAATTTCTTTACCAAAAGGGTTGTCAAACATTGGAACAGGCTGCCCAGGGATGTGGTGGAGTCACCATTCCTGGAGGTATTTAAAAGACCTGTAGATGTGGTGCTGAGGGACATGGTTTAGTGGTGGACTTGGCAGTGTTGGGGTAATGGTTGGACTCAATGATCGTAGAGGTCCCTTCCAACCACAATTCTACGATTCTAAGCTGTCAAACCCATCCAGTTACAAGGGAATGATACTTGCCGTTGTTGCCCAAGACTGAAAACCGCGTCACTCTCCCCTTCCATACAAAGCACGGGGGCATTTCCCCCCCCGCCCCGGGCGATGCGGTGCCCAGCCCCGCACTCCCGCCCGTCCCGAAGCCCCGGAGGGGAAGCGGCTGCGGGGAGGGACGGGACCCACCGCCCCGCTCCGTCCCGGCTCTGCGGCGTGGCAACACTCCCGCTTAGTGGCGGGAGCCGAGAATAAGCCTTCAGACCAGAAATAAACTCTAATAAAGAGATTAAATGATCTGGCTCAGTTTGGGTCCAGTGTGTAATCCGGCTCCAGTCCGGGGTGTTAATCCGGCTGCGCTTCCACAACATCGTACTTCTCGCCGCCCTCTAAATAAAGATGCCTGACAGCAAGAGGGGAGAGGGGAAAAAAGGTTGTCTTCCTTGCAAGGGAAGGATGCTGCGTGCGCCCCTGAAGGCAGAGCAGGGTTGGGTTTTGAGAAGGGATTCCAGCTGCCGGCAGCCCCAGTCCAGGGGGAAGGCAGGCTTTTCTCACCTTCCCTCTGCTACGGCAGCTCAGGATCCACAGCCGGCAGGGAGCCATGGGGCAGGATACGGCCCCATGCTAGGGAAGGCTCCACAGACCCCTGGCTGCAGGGATTATGAGGCAGAAATTAATCTGTAAAGACAATTTAGCAACAGTTAAACATCCATTTTGTGTTTGCCTGCTTCTGCAAGGCCTGAGAAATGGCAGATTTAAACATTAACTGGGGCTGTTTTGGCTTAATTCAAACCTCGATTTACACTAACCCCGGGAACAGACAAGTACATCAGCAGAGTTGCATCTAAAATTATTACTTTTTCTTTTCCCCTTCCACTTATCTAGTCCTTTTGGGCAGATCTGACACCAATTTTGGCACCCATTAGCTGCTGCATAATTACAGATAACAGGTTTTATTTTTACAGGGCTGCAGATTCTAATTTGATAGTGGAGTTTGTAGACAGGCAGTCTCCCCGGAAGGAGGCACTTGGCAGCATCATCCCCACTGCCGCTGCTGTGACAGCTTTGCAGAGGCAGGATGGTAAAAACACAGCTTTTATGCACCAGGTTTCGCATCCGAGCTCCGGCTGCCGTAGCGCCGAGGGGCAGGGAGGCAGCTTTGCTCACCTGACGATGTGGTGAACATCAG